>JAQFWZ010000033.1:19429608-19872108 GCA_027789725.1 Dendropsophus ebraccatus
TATATATATTGGGGCACTATATGGAGTCCTGACGAATGTCAGTAAGACAGAGGGGGGAGGATTGCGGAGGTCTATAGGGCATATAGGATGTATAGAAGATTTGGACTGTGTCACCTCCTATCTGTGACCACGGCCCCTAAATCCTCCTGCTCTTCTATCCACAATTGTCTTCTTGCTCCTTCCAGCATTGTCTGCTCACAAATGCTTGGATATAGTTATCACCTCTCCCTCTATCTTCCATGATTCCCTTTGTTCTCACTTCTTCCCTGGCATATTGTCTTCTGGTTACTATAATTATTATCATACCAGTATGATACTGTTACTGTTTACTGTTGTTTATGTTACTGTTAATGTTTACTGTTATTTATGTTGAGGCAAAAACTGCTCAAAATTGTTTTTATAAAGTCATCATTTACCCCATTTCCTCTCTATAGCACCTTCCATCATTCCCTCTGTTCTTCCTCCTTGTTCTTATACTCATCATTTACCCCTATATCCTCCATATAGCACCTTCCATCATTCCCTCTGTTCTTCCTCCTTGTTCTTATACTCATCATTTACCCCATATCCTCTCTATAGCACCTTCCATCATTCCCTCTGTTCTTCCTCCTTGTTCTTATACTCATCATTTACCCCTATATCCTCCATATAGCACCTTCCATGATTCTGTCCTTACACCTTATTCCCATATAGTAATTTACCCCTATATCCTCCTTATAGAACCTTCAACCATTCTGTTCTTACACCTTATTACTATACAGTAACTTACAACTTATCCTCCATAAAGCACTTTCCAAGATTCTCCCTGTTCTTTTATAGTCATCATTTACCCATATATCTTCCATACAGCACCTTACTTGATACCTTTTGTTCTTATACAGTTATCACTTACCCCCATATCCTACACATCCTTCTGTCCTGGCACCTTGATCTTATATTACCATCATATAACCCCATATCCTCCATATAGCACCTTCCATGATTCCCCCTGTTCTTACTCCTTGTTCTTATATAATCCTTATATAACCCCATATCCTCCATATAGCACCTTCCATGATTCCCCCCGTTCTTACTACTTGATCTTATATAGTAATTGTTTACCCTGATGTTCTCCATATAGCACCTTCCATGATTCCCCCCGTTCTTACTACTTGATCTTATATAGTCATTGTTTACCCTGATATTTTCCATATAGCACCTTCCATGATTCCCCCCGTTCTTACTCCTTGTTCTTATATAGTAATTGTTTACCCTGATATTCTCCATATAGCACCTTCCATGATTCCCCCCGTTCTTACTACTTGATCTTATATAATCCTTATATAACCCCATATCCTCCATATAGCACCTTCCATGATTCCCCCCGTTCTTACTCCTTGTTCTTATATAGTCATTGTTTACCCTGATATTCTCCATATAGCACCTTCTATGATTCCCCCCGTTCTTACTCCTTGTTCTAATATAGTCATTGTTTACCCTGATATTCTCCATATAGCACCTTCCATGATTCCCCCCGTTCTTACTACTTGATCTTATATAATTATTATATAACCCCATATCCTCCATATAGCACCTTCCATGATTCCTTCTGTCCTGGCACCTTGATCTTATATAATCATTATATAACCCCACATCTTCCATATAGCACCTTCCATGATTCCTTCTGTCCTGGCACCTTGATCTTATATAATCATTATATAACCCCACATCTTCCATATAGCACCTTCCATGATTCCCTTTGTTCTTACCATCTTATATCTTATATAAATTATACATTATATTTTTATATTATTCACTCCTATGTCCCAGTGCCTTCCCTTATTCCCTCTGTTCGTACTCCTTGTTCCTCTTCCTCCTTTCTTAGTGCTCACTTCCTTATGGCCACAATTATCACTGCATCAGCCGTTTTACTTTTCCTCCCCTCCACGGTACGATGGCTGACCCTGGTTGCTCTTATATAGTCATCATTTACCCCAATATCTTACATGTAGCTTTGTCCATGATCTTGCTCCTTGTTCCTCTTCCTTCTTCCTTGGTGCTCACTTCCTTGTGATCACAACTATTACTCCACTAAGTATTTTAATTTTGCTAACGTCCACATCTGATAAGGAACTATCAGTGTCTTCACCTCTCTAAAGCTCTATTACACGGGGCGATCTCCGGGAGCAAGCAAGCGATGACCTGTCAGGTCATCTCTCGCTTACTCATCGTTCTCTGCTAGCTGCCACGCTCTGACAGCAAGCGGGTAAGTACGGGGTAGAAGATAGCAGTGGTCTGCCACCGCCGCTCCTGTTACTCGGAACGACGTCAGGCAGCAGATCGTTGCTATCCTCCTTGTTTGTCTTTCAACATGTTGAAAGACAATAAAAGGCAACGATCAGCCGACATCATGCATGTTGGTTGATCATTGTCTTCTATTACACAAAGCGATTATCAACAGTAATGGCCAATAATCGGCCAAATTCGGCCAATAATCACTTTGTATAATAGGGCCTTAAGACAAGTGGAATGTCTAACACTATCGTCTCTCTTGTTCCTTTTTACATTACTCCTTCCTATTGTCCTTGTTTCTCATGTCAATGATGAGACAGACCTGAACCCAGATAACATATAATGCTGTCAGAGTCAGCTGAGGTTCTTGGTTCACCATACATTGGGTCATTTGTGTATTTACTGTCCTTATATTACAGCCTTGAAGAACATCAATCAAAATGTCCGACCTCATGCAAGCAATCCACAGTATTTTAGAAATCTACAAGAAATATTCCCAGTATCCATGTCCCGGCCAAAGTCTAAAACCAGCAGAAATGGAGCATCTCATACAGGTGGAGCTGTCTGAGGCCATCAAGGTAAGTTAGAGACGAGGGCTTAGCTTTATAGTGGTGTCTATTCTGGGTAGTGGGGGGTGTCTCAGTAGCGGCCACCGAAACGATAAACATCTCCAGTCCTCAAAAAGAGCCTGATCTATTAATCCAGGCAACATGTAGAAATTCATGGACTATGCCCATTGATACGTGATCGTCGTCAGGTTAAGGTTGTGTCACAGATATACACGTAACTAAACAATTGCTGTTATTACAGAACACAGAAGATCCAGAAACCATTAACTTGGTAATGAGAGCCGTGGACCGAAATCGGGATGGGGAAATAAGCTTTAAAGAATATATCACTCTGGTGTGTGTCGTGGCCAAGGCTTACTACAAGCATGTGCTGAAAGAGAGGAGCTCCCAGCAATGTATTTTACAGCAAGCAACGAGAGCTCCAATCCAACAACCCAACTACCAAGTAACATCTCAAGTACCCCCCACAAATCAACAGACAAACATATATATCCCAGCAACTACTCAGACCCCACAAACTGCACCTCACCTACCAGCTCAGCAAGCACCATCTCAAGAACAAATAACCACTATTCAAACACCATCCCAATTGCCTACATACAGTCAAGTATCTGCACATCAACCAGCTCAACAAGCATCACCTCAAATGCCTGTTCCGGGACAAATAGTTACTGTCCCCACTAAAGTGCAGTCACCTGTTTCTCCAGTTCAAGCTGTGACAGCTCAGATACCTCAGTACTACGTTCAAGTGCAAAACCAACCTACAACTCAAGTAGTTCAAACCCCACTGCAATCAGGTTACACATGCTCATGGTTAGCATTACAATCTCCTGCCACTGTAGCACCACAATTAACATCAACTCAAGTATTAACTCAACAGCCAGTTCAAAATTATCAAGTGGTACAAGGCGTACCTTACACTCAAGTCCAAGTACCACCAATTGTACAAACTGCTCCACTTCAGCAAGCAGTGCCAGCTCAACAACTAACTGCAGTCCAACAAGTAGTGCCAGCTCAACAACCAACTGCAGCTCAACAAGGAGTGTCAGCTCAACAACCAACTGCAGCTCAACAAGGAGTGCCAGCTCAACAACCAACTGCAGCTCAACAAGGAGTGCCAGCTCAACAACCAACTGCAGCTCAACAAGGAGTGCCAGCTCAACCAACTCCAGTTCAACAACCCACTCCAGCTCAACAACCAACTGCAGCTCAACAAGGAGTGCCAGCTCAACAACCAACTGCAGCTCAACAAGGAGTGCCAGCTCAACAACCAACTTCAGCTCAGCAAGGACTGCCAGCTCAACAACCAACTGCAGCTCAACAAGGAGTGCCAGCTCAACAACCAACTTCAGCTCAGCAAGGAGTGCCAGCTCAACAACCAACTTCAGCTCAGCAAGGAGTGCCAGCTCAACAACCAACTCCAGCTCAACAACCCACTCCAGCTCAACAACCAACTGCAGCTCAACAAGCTGTGCCAGCTCAACAACCAACTGCAGCTCAGCAAGGAGTGCCAGCTCAACAACCAACTGCAGCTCAACAAACAGTGCCAGCTCAACAACCAACTGCAGCTCAACAAGGAGTGCCAGCTCAACAACCAACTGCAGCTCAACAAGGAGTGCCAGCTCAACAACCAACTGCAGCTCAACAAGGAGTGCCAGCTCAACAACCAACTGCAGCTCAACAAGGAGTGCCAGCTCAACAACCAACTGCAGCTCAACAAGGAGTGCCAGCTCAACAACCAACTGCAGCTCAACAAGGAGTGCCAGCTCAACAATCAACTGCAGCTCAACAAGGAGTGCCAGCTCAACAACCAACTGCAGTTCAACAAGGAGTGCCAGTTCAACAACCAACTGCAGCTCAACAAGGAGTGCCAGCTCAACAACCAACTCCAGTTCAACAACCCACGTCAGCTCAACAACCAACTGCAGCTCAACAAGCATTGCCAGCTCAACAACCAACTGCAGCTCAACAAGGAGTTCCAGCTCAACAACCAACTTCAGCTCAGCAAGGAGTGCCAGCTCAACAACCAACTGCAGCTCAACAAACAGTGCCAGCTCAACAACCAACTGCAGCTCAACAAGGAGTGCCAGCTCAACAACCAACTGCAGCTCAACAAACAGTGCCAGCTCAACAACCAACTGCAGCTCAACAAGAAGTGCCAGCTCAACAACCAACTGCAGCTCAACAAGGAGTGCCAGCTCAACAACCAACTGCAGCTCAACAAGGAGTGCCAGCTCAACAACCAACTGCAGCTCAACAAGGAGTGCCAGCTCAACAACCAACTGCAGCTCAACAAGGAGTGCCAGCTCAACAACCAACTGCAGCTCAACAAGGAGTGCCAGCTCAACAACCAACTGCAGCTCAACAGCCAACTCCAGTTCAACAACCCACTCCAGCTCAACAACCAACTGCAGCTCAACAACCAACTGCAGCTCAACAAGGAGTGCCAGCTCAACAACCAACTGCAGCTCAACAAGCATTGCCAGCTCAACAACCAACTGCAGCTCAACAAGGAGTGCCAGCTCAACAACCAACTTCAGCTCAACAAGGAGTGCCAGCTCAACAACCAACTTCAGCTCAGCAAGGAGTGCCAGCTCAACAAACAACTCCAGTTCAACAAACCCCTCCAGCTCAACAACCAACAGCAGCTCAACAAGCATTGCCAGCTCAACAACCAACTGCAGCTCAACAAGGAGTGCCAGCTCAACAACCAACTTCAGCTCAGCAAGGAGTGCCAGCTCAACAAACAACTCCAGTTCAACAACCCACTCCAGCTCAACAACCAACTGCAGCTCAACAAGCATTGCCAGCTCAACAACCAACTGCAGCTCAACAAGGAGTGCCAGCTCCACTTCAGCGAACAGTTGCAGCTCCACCACCAACTTCAGTTCAGCAAGCAGTGCTTGCTCAACAGCCAGGACAGATCCCGCAAATATCAACTCAACAACCAAATCAAGGTCAAGTGACACCCGTAGTTCAGACACTACCATTTCAGACATACTCATGGCAAACCTTACAATCACCCGTTTCAATGCCACCTGAACCAACAACACAGGCTCAAGAACCAACAACACAGGCTGAAGTACCACCACAAGCATCCCAGAATCCAGTTGTAACAGTGCCAGCTCAACATCCAGCTCCTGCCCAGCAAGCAGTGCTACCTCAACAACCAGCTCCTGCTCAGCATTCAGTACCAGCTCAACAATCAAATCAAGGTCAAGTGCAACCTGTAGTTCAAGCACTACTACCAGGCTATACATGCTCATGGCTAGCCCTACAATCACCTGCTCCATTGGCACCTCTACAAACACAAGTTGTTACTCAACCACCAGTTCAAACTTATCAAGTGGTTCAAACCATACCACAGACCCAAGTTCAAATAACTTCTCAGCAAACAGCTGCAGCTCAGCACGCAGTGCCAGCTCAGCAACCAGCTCCTGCTCAGCAAGCAGTGCCAGCTCAACAACCAGCCCCTGCTCAGCAAGTCATGCCAACTCAACAAACAGTTCCTATTCTGCAAGCAATGCCAGCTCCACAAACAACTCCTTCACAGCAAGGAAAACCAGCTCAACAAACAGTGCCACCTCAACAACTAACTCATCAGCAAGCAGTGACAGCTCAACAACCCGTTCCTACTCAGCAAGCAGTGCCAACTCAACAACCAGCTATGGCTCAGCAAGCAGCGCCAGCTCATCAGCCTGGACAGATGCAACAATTATTTATGCAACAAACAAATCAAGGTCAAGTGCCATCTGTAGTCCAAGCACCACTCCTACCAGGCTATACATGCTCATGGCTAGCCTTACAATCACCTGCTCAACTGACAGCTCAGTCAACATCTCAGGTTCAAGTACTACCTCAAGCAACTCCGTCAACTTTCCAGGCAGTCCCTCAACAAGTGGCACCTCATGCAACAACCCAGGTTGTTCCTAAACAACTGGGTTACCACATAGCTCCCCAGGTTGTTCCTCAGCAACTAGTATCTCAGGTTTCTTCCCAGGATATATCCCATCCAGCTCTCCCAACACAAGTTCTAACTCAACCACCGTCTCAAAATTATCATCTGGTTCAAGCCATACCTCAGACCCAGGTTCAAGGACCTGCTCAGCAAACCCCTCCTGCTCAGCAAGCAGTGCCAACTCAACAACCAGCTCCTGCTCAGCAAGCAATGGCAGCTCAACAACTAGTTCCCACTCTGCAAGCAGAGCCAGCTCAACAAACAGTTCCTACTCTGCAAGCAGTGCCAGCTCAACAAACAACTCCTTCACAGCAAGGAGTGCCACCTCAACAAACAGTGCCAGTTCAACAACCAGCTTCTGCTCAGCAAGCAGTGCCAACTCAACAACCAGCTCCTACTTTGCAAGCAGTGAAAGTTCAACAACCAGCTCCTACTCTGCAGGCACTGCCAGCTCAACAAAAAGTTCAATCTCAACAAGCAGTGCCAGTTCAACAACCAGCTTTCGCTCAACAAACAATGCAATCTCAACAACCAGCTTCTGCGCAGCAAGCTTTGACAGCTCAACAAACAGTCCCATCTCAACAAGTAGAGCCAGGTCAACAACCAGCTCCAGCTCAGCAAACAGTGCCAACTCAACAACCAGCTCCAGCTCAGCAAGCAGTGCCAACTCAACAACCAGCTATGGCTCAGCAAGCAGTGCCAACTCAACAACCAGCTATGGCTCAGCAAGCAGTGCCAGTTCATCAGCCTGGACAGATCCAACAATTATCTACCCAACAAACAAATCAAGGTCAAGTGCCATCTGTAGTCCAAGCACCACTCCTACCAGGCTATACATGCTCATGGCTAGCCTTACAATCACCTGCTCAACTGGCAGCTCAGTCAACATCTCAGGTTCAAGTACCACCTCAAGCAACTCCGTCAACTTTCCAGGCAGTCCCTCAACAAGTGGTAGCTCATGCAAACCAGGTTGTTCCTCAACAACTGGGTTACCACATAGCTCCCCAGGTTGTTCCTCCGCAACTAATATCTCAGGTATCTTCCCAAGCTTTATCCCACCCAGCTCTACCAACACAAGTTCTAACTCAACCACCATCTCAAACTTATCATGTGGATCAAGCCATACCCCATACCCAAGTTCAAGAACCTGCTCAACAAACAGCTCCTGCTCAGCAAACAGTTCCTACTCTGCAGGCAGTGCCACCTCAACAAACAACTTCTTCACAGCAAGGAGTGCAAGATCAACAAACAGTGCCACCTCAACAACTAACTCATCAGCAAGCAGTGCTAGCTCAACCAGATCCTACTCTGCAAACAATGTCAACTCAACAACCAGCCCCTACTCTGCACGCAGTGCCAGCTCCACAAACAGTTCCGTCTCAACAAGCAGTGCCACCTCAACAACCAGCTTTTGCCCAGCAAGCATTGCCAGCTCAACAAACAGTCCCATCTCAACAAGCAGTGCCAGCTCAAAAACCAGCTCAGCAAGCAGTGCCAGTTCATCAGCCTGGACAGATCCAACAATTATCCACGCAACAAACAAATCAAGGTCAAGAGCCATCTGTAGTCCAAGCACCACTCCTACCAGGCTATGCATGCTCATGGCTAGCCTTACAATCACCTGCTCAACTGGAAGCTCAGTCAACATCTCAGATTCAAGTACTACCTCAAGCAACTCCATCAACTTTCCAGGCAGTCCCTCAACAAGTGGTACCTCATGCAACAAACCAGGTTGTTCCTCAACAACTGGGTTACCACATAGCTCCACAGGTTGTTCCTCCGCAACTAGTATCTCAGGTATCTTCCCAAGCTTTATCCCACTCACCTTTGCCAACACAAGTTCTAACTCAACCACCAGTTCAAACTTATCATGTAGTTCAAGCCAAACCCCAGACCCAAGTTCAAGGACCTGCTCAGCAAACCGCTCAGGCTCCGCAAACAGTGCCACCTCAACAAACACCTCCTGCTCAGCAAGCAGTGCCAACGAAACAAACAGTGCCAACACAACAACTAACTACTCAGCAAGCAGTGCCAGCTCAACAACCAGCTGCAGCTCAACAAGCAGTGCCAGCTCATCAGCCTGGACAGATCCAACAGACCCAGGTTGTTCCTCAACAACTGGGTTACCAGATAGTTCCCCAAGTTGTTCCTCCGCAACTAGTATCTCAGGTATCTTCCCACTCAGCTCTACCAACACAAGTTCTTACTCAACCACCATCTCAAACGTATCATCTGGTTCAAGCCATACCCCAGACCCAAGTTCAAGGACCTGCTCAGCATGCAGTGCAAGCTCAACAACCAGTTCCTGCTCAGCAAGCAGTGCCAGCTTCACAAACAACTCCTTCACAGCAAGCAGTGCCAGCTCCACAAGCAACTTCTTCACAGCAACAAGTGCCAGCTCAACAAACAACTCCTTCACAGCAAGGAGTGCCAGCTCAACAAACAGTGCCACCTCAACAAGTAGTGTCAGTTCAACAAACAGTGCCACCTCAGCAAGCAGTGCCAGCTCATCAGCCTGGACAGATCCAACAGACCCAGGTTGTTCCTCAACAACTGGGTTACCAGATAGTTCCCCATGTTGTTCCTCCACAACTAGTATCTCAGGTATCTTCCCAAGTTCTTACTCAACCACCATCTCAAACTTATCATCTGGTTCAAGCCATACCCCAGACCCAAGTTCAAGGACCTGCACAGCAAGCAGTGCAAGCTCAACAACCAGCTCCTGCTCAGCAAGCAGGGACAGCTCAACAGACACCTCCTGCTCAGCAAGCAGTGCCAGCTCCCCAAACAACTCCTTCACAGCAAGCAGTGCCAGCTTCACAAACAACTCCTTCACAGCAAGCAGTGCCAGCTCCACAAGCAACTCCTTCACAGCAACAAGTGCCAGCTCAACAAACAGTGCCACGTCAACAAGCAGTGTCAGTTCAACAAACAGTGCCACCTCAGCAAGCAGTGCCAGCTCATCAGCCTGGACAGATCCAACAGACCCAGGTTGTTACTCAACAACTGGGTTACCAGATAGTTCCCCAAGCTGTTCCTCCGCAACTAGTATCTCAGGTATCTTCCCAAGCTGAATCCCATTCAGCTCTACTAACACAAGTTCTTACTCAACCACCATCTCAAACTTATCATCTGGTTCAAGCCATACCCCAGACCCAAGTTCAAGGACCTGCACAGCAAGCAGTGCAAGCTCAACAACCAGCTCCTGCTCAGCAAGCAGAGACAGCTCAACAGACACCTCCAGCTCAGCAAGCAGTGCCAGCTCCACAAACAACTCCTTCACAGCAAGGAGTGCCAGCTCAACCAACAGTGCCACCTCAACAAGCAGTGCCAGTTCAACAAACAGTGCCACCTCAGCAAGCAGTGCCAGCTCATCAGCCTGGACAGATCCAACAGACCCAGGTTGTTCCTCAACAACTGGGTTACCAGATAGTTCCCCAAGTTGTTCCTCCGCAACTAGTATCTCAGGTATCTTCCCACTCAGCTCTACCAACACAAGTTCTTACTCAACCACCATCTCAAACGTATCATCTGGTTCAAGCCATACCCCAGACCCAAGTTCAAGGACCTGCTCAGCATGCAGTGCAAGCTCAACAACCAGTTCCTGCTCAGCAAGCAGGGACAGCTCAACAGACACCTCCTGCTCAGCAAGCAGTGCCAGCTCCCCAAACAACTCCTTCACAGCAAGCAGTGCCAGCTTCACAAACAACTCCTTCACAGCAAGCAGTGCCAGCTCCACAAGCAACTCCTTCACAGCAAGGAGTGCCAGCTCAACCAACAGTGCCACCTCAACAAGCAGTGCCAGTTCAACAAACAGTGCCACCTCAGCAAGCAGTGCCAGCTCATCAGCCTGGACAGATCCAACAGACCCAGGTTGTTACTCAACAACTGGGTTACCAGATAGTTCCCCAAGTTGTTCCTCCGCAACTAGTATCTCAGGTATCTTCCCACTCAGCTCTACCAACACAAGTTCTTACTCAACCACCATCTCAAACGTATCATCTGGTTCAAGCCATACCCCAGACCCAAGTTCAAGGACCTGCACAGCAAGCAGTGCAAGCTCAACAACCAGTTCCTGCTCAGCAAGCAGGGACAGCTCAACAGACACCTCCTGCTCAACAAGCAGTGCCAGCTCCACAAGCAACTCCTTCACAGCAACAAGTGCCAGCTCAACAAACAGTGCCACCTCAACAAGTAGTGTCAGTTCAACAAACAGTGCCACCTCAGCAAGCAGTGCCAGCTCATCAGCCTGGACAGATCCAACAGACCCAGGTTGTTCCTCAACAACTGGGTTACCAGATAGTTCCCCATGTTGTTCCTCCACAACTAGTATCTCAGGTATCTTCCCAAGTTCTTACTCAACCACCATCTCAAACTTATCATCTGGTTCAAGCCATACCCCAGACCCAAGTTCAAAGACCTGCACAGCAAGCAGTGCAAGCTCAACAACCAGCTCCTGCTCAGCAAGCAGGGACAGCTCAACAGACACCTCCTGCTCAGCAAGCAGTGCCAGCTCCACAAACAACTCCTTCACAGCAAGCAGTGCCAGCTCCACAAGCAACTTCTTCACAGCAAGCAGTGCCAGCTCCCCAAACAACTCCTTCACAGCAAGTAGTGCCAGCTAAACCAACAGTGCCACCTCAGCAAGCAGTGCCAGCTCATCAGCCTGGACAGATCCAACAGACCCAGGTTGTTCCTCAACAACTGGGTTACCAGATAGTTCCCCAAGTTGTTCCTCCACAACTAGTATCTCAGGTATCTTCCCAAGTTCTTACTCAACCACCATCTCAAACTTATCATCTGGTTCAAGCCATACCCCAGACCCAAGTTCAAGGACCTGCACAGCAAGCAGTGCAAGCTCAACAACCAGTTCCTGCTAAGCAAGCAGGGACAGCTCAACAGACACCTCCTGCTCAGCAAGCAGTGCCAGCTCCACAAACAACTCCTTCACAGCAAGCAGTGCCAGCTCCACAAGCAACTCCTTCACAGCAACAAGTGCCAGCTCAACAAACAGTGCCACCTCAACAAGTAGTGTCAGTTCAACAAACAGTGCCACCTCAGCAAGCAGTGCCAGCTCATCAGCCTGGACAGATCCAACAGACCCAGGTTGTTCCTCAACAACTGGGTTACCAGATAGTTCCCCAAGCTGTTCCTCCGCAACTAGTATCTCATGTATCTTCCCAAGTTCTTACTCAACCACCATCTCAAACTTATCATCTGGTTCAAGCCATACCCCAGACCCAAGTTCAAGGACCTGCACAGCAAGCAGTGCAAGCTCAACAACCAGCTCCTGCTCAGCAAGCAGGGACAGCTCAACAGACACCTCCTGCTCAGCAAGCAGTGCCAGCTCCCCAAACAACTCCTTCACAGCAAGCAGTGCCAGCTTCACAAACAACTCCTTCACAGCAAGCAGTGCCAGCTCCACAAGCAACTCCTTCACAGCAAGGAGTGCCAGCTCAACCAACAGTGCCACCTCAACAAGCAGTGCCAGTTCAACAAACAGTGCCACCTCAGCAAGCAGTGCCAGCTCATCAGCCTGGACAGATCCAACAGACCCAGGTTGTTCCTCAACAACTGGGTTACCAGATAGTTCCCCATGTTGTTCCTCCACAACTAGTATCTCAGGTATCTTCCCAAGTTCTTACTCAACCACCATCTCAAACTTATCATCTGGTTCAAGCCATACCCCAGACCCAAGTTCAAGGACCTGCACAGCAAGCAGTGCAAGCTCAACAACCAGTTCCTGCTCAGCAAGCAGGGACAGCTCAACAGACACCTCCTGCTCAGCAAGCAGTGCCCGCTCCACAAGCAACTCCTTCACAGCAACAAGTGCCAGCTCAACAAACAGTGCCACCTCAACAAGTAGTGTCAGTTCAACAAACAGTGCCACCTCAGCAAGCAGTGCCAGCTCATCAGCCTGGACAGATCCAACAGACCCAGGTTGTTCCTCAACAACTGGGTTACCAGATAGTTCCCCATGTTGTTCCTCCACAACTAGTATCTCAGGTATCTTCCCAAGTTCTTACTCAACCACCATCTCAAACTTATCATCTGGTTCAAGCCATACCCCAGACCCAAGTTCAAGGACCTGCACAGCAAGCAGTGCAAGCTCAACAACCAGCTCCTGCTCAGCAAGCAGGGACAGCTCAACAGACACCTCCTGCTCAACAAGCAGTGCCAGCTCCACAAACAACTCCTTCACAGCAAGCAGTGCCAGCTCCACAAGCAACTCCTTCACAGCAAGCAGTGCCAGCTCCCCAAACAACTCCTTCACAGCAAGTAGTGCCAGCTCAACCAACAGTGCCACCTCAGCAAGCAGTGCCAGCTCATCAGCCTGGACAGATCCAACAGACCCAGGTTGTTCCTCAACAACTGGGTTACCAGATAGTTCCCCAAGTTGTTCCTCCACAACTAGTATCTCAGGTATCTTCCCAAGTTCTTACTCAACCACCATCTCAAACTTATCATCTGGTTCAAGCCATACCCCAGACCCAAGTTCAAGGACCTGCACAGCAAGCAGTGCAAGCTCAACAACCAGTTCCTGCTCAGCAAGCAGGGACAGCTCCACAAGCAACTCCTTTACAGCAACAAGTGCCAGCTCAACAAACAGTGCCACCTCAACAAGCAGTGCCAGTTCAACAAACAGTTCCACCTCAACAACTAACTCCACAGCAAGCAGTGCTGGCTCAACAACTAGCTCAAGCTCAAGCTCTACCTCAACAAGCAGGATATCAGGTAGCTCCTCAGGTTAGTCCTCAGCAAGTGGAGTACCAGGTAGCTACACAATCTGTTCCTCAGCAAGTGGAGTACCAGGTAGCTACACAATCTGTTCCTCAGCAAGTGGAGTACCAGGTAGCTACACAATCTGTTCCTCAGCAAGTGGAGTACCAGGTAGCTACACAATCTCTTCCTGAGCAAGTGGAGTACCAGGTAGCTACACAATCTCTTCCTGAGCAAGTGGAGTACCAGGTAGCTACACAATCTCTTCCTGAGCAAGTGGAGTACCAGGTAGCTTTCCAGTTTGTCCCTCAACCAATTTCATCTCAAGGAGCTCTTTATGATATTCAACAATGGCTACCCCAGTCAAATTATCAAGCTTACTACTCCACAAAATCAAATGAAGTGTCTTTCTGCCCATGTGTATGTAGCCCGGGGTACAAATTTTGGTCACCTTATGCATTATACTATTACTAAATAATAAGTGTGGCTGTGTATGTTAACAGACCTCCTGTCTTCTGCTTCACGAACTGCTCTGTGCAAAATCTTCTTCCAATCTAAATGTCGATTAAATTCCCTTATACCTGTATGACCAGATGACCGTAATAAAGTACACTGTTATAGCTTCACTCGCTGTGCGCCTCTTTGTAATAGTCTGATTATTTTATTTTTTTTACTATTTACCTAATCTTGTTCCAAACTGCACCATTATAATTCGTTTTTTAGCAGCTTTGCATGTGGCAGATCTGCTCCAGGTCAATGGGTGATACTTGTTGCCAGTGAGTCTCAGGTAACTGAGGTGCGGACTGGGACTTTTCTCCCCGTTCTGCTGGAAGTTTAAGGTGAAATGTACCAATTTGCTTAGATTTTTTTACACTACCTGGTCAGTGCTAGTGCAGAGATTTATTTTTTAAAAACACCAGGCGGTTCCCGCGATTGTCTAAATTGGACTGAAGTGCACATGAAGAAATCTGCGCCAATGCTAATGGATCATGGCACCAGGATCTACGTGTCCGTGCCGACTAGATGTGTAAAAAGTGTAGAGTGTAGAGCAAGGGTACTCAACAACTTTTAGTGATGGTGGACTTACCGGGGTCTATTGTCAGGTGAACATCATTAGTAAACGTGTTGCACTCCCCCAGTAGAATATAGACCCCTGTGCACTCCCCCAGTAGTATATAGTCCCCCTGTGCATTCCCCCATTAGTATATAGCCCCCCTGTGCGCTCCCCCAGTAGTATATAGACCCCTGCTTTGTGCTCCCCAGTAGTTTATAGACCCCTGTGTGCTCCCCCTCCCGTATAGCCTCCCCGGGGCTGCTGGCACTTGTTATGCGGATGGGGCGGCCAGGATGGGGTAGTTTGGGGGTCTTACGGAGGGGGGTGTTGCAATGGGGGCTGCTGGCCTGGGTTGAGACCTGAAAGGGGGGCCTGCCGCACAACAAGTGGCAGCAGCCCCATCCTATGTGCACTGGACAGGGCTGCTGGCACTTGTGATGCATTTGGGGGGGCCCAGGGGGGAGTTTGGGGGTCCTTGGGGGGTTTAGGGGTTACACTACAGGGCAGGGGGAGGTAGTGCTCCCCAAATCTACCTTAAAGAAGGTGGCTGGCAGCCTTTCACCAACTATTAAGGCTACCTTGCATATATGGCAATTGGCTACCTTTAAGCTAGATATTCTTCCGCTTAGACTCTACAACCTACCTTTGGCAGTTATACAACGCACTATTCCGGACGCTGATTACAGGGAGTGGATACGGTCGGGCATAACTACTTTGGGTCAGCTGTATGATGTTGATGGTCTCATGTTTACCTTCTCCCGTCTCTCTCACACCTACCACATGTCCCATAGGGAATTCTTTAGATTCCTCCAGATCCGCCACTTCGCAGGGTCTTTACCACCACTTGAACAGAGGCCCAGTTCCCTATAGGAATTATACAACTAAAGGAACATCCATGGCCTACAGACATTTAATAGAACAGACTGAATGCCCCACATCTAGACATGCAATGTTTTGTTTACACTCCGGTTGGAGCTTATTCCTGTTTTCTCTGTTTAGAGCGCGTTATACTTGTCTGTTGTTTCTCTCTTTCCTGAAAAATTTATAAAAAATCTTGAATACAGGGCGGGGGGAGGTTGGGGGGGGCACTATAGGTGTAATTTGTGAATAAAAGCAGAGTAAATGCCCCCATGAGAATTACACCTGATTTGTGACCACGTTTTTTTAGAGAAATTGAACCCTGCCCGATCTACTAAATTGAGGAAAATAGCAGTATAAGTGCAGTTCCCATAATAAGTGTATATTAGGAATTCGTCTAACTTTGCTTATGTAATAACATATTAAAAAATATGTTTTATCCAGAGTTGTCCTTTAAAAATTTAAAATATTACAACAATAAACCAACAATATAAATAACATATAATGGTACAATATACACAAGCCCATAAACGTATTAGCTGGTCCAGCCTCCTACTCACCAAACACACCGCTGTATTAACCCCCACATGCACAAACTCAATTTCCCCAAAAACACCACAATAACAACACACAATACTCTATACTAAACCCCTGGTGTTGCTGCATTCCACGAAAAATAAATACACAAATAAATGAATATATAAATGTCTAAGGCGATAGTCACAGCAAATGAGAGCAGAGGAGTGGTAATATTCTGGTTTCTGCAAGGAAAGTCCACGAAGGATATTCATGGGCGATCAATGCCCTTCATATTCTACAGGTAAGAACTGGATTGTCGCTTCACCATCAATGATGAGGAACGTCCTGGACGGCCGAGAGCGGTTGTTGTTCCGGAGATCGTCAATGCTGTGCACAACTTCATACTGGAGAATCAGTGAATTGCAGACATCATGGGGATTTGTCGTGAACGTGTTTGTGTCATTATCCATGAACATTTGAACATGAAGAAGCGATCTGCAAAGTGGCTCCCCAAATGTCTGACAACAGATCAGAAAAGTATGCCAGCATTTGTCAGCATTTCCGGACTGATAGCAGCTTCCTGGAGTGACTGGTCACTATGGATGAGACCTGGATTTATTTGTATGACCCTGAAACCAAGGAGCAGTGAACTTCTTTGGACCAGTGGTTCTCCTGGTTCAGGGTGCCAAAGCCAGCCACTAAGGTGATGGCGTCTGTGTTCTGGGATAAGGAGGGTGTGCTGCTGGTGGACTACCTTCACAATGGTTCCACCATCAATGCAAGGTATTACATTGAGCTTTTGGACCAATTGAAGGCAGCTCTGAAGGTCAAAAGGCGCAGCAAGCTGTCCAAAAGAACCTTGTCCCTGCAAGACAAGACAACGCCACCGCTCACACTGCACAAGCAACAAGAGCAAAACTGGTGGAGCCAGGCTTCCAGATGGTTGACCACCCACCAGATTCACCAGATCTAGCTCTCTCGGAACATCTGTTTCCAAACCTGAAGAAACGCCTCAAGGGAACCAAATCTCACACCATTTCTGATGCCATGACTGCTATGGATAACTGGTTTGGGCACAACCCAAATCCTTCTTTTTGCTTACAGAACTTGGAATACGGATGTAAGAAGTGTGTGACATCAGTGGAGAGGATGTGGGATACATGGAAGGTTTCATCTTCCTATCTCATTTCTTTTTGGGCAAAGACAAAGACTTCTCAGCAGCCCCTCGTACACATAAACACACTAATAATATATACAAAACAATATAACAAACATACATAGCAATCCATAGTGAGGCTTCTCAGCCCCACACAGCCCGAACGCCCAAGGTCAGCCCCACACACAGCCCGAAAGCCCATGATCAGCCCCACACACAGCTCGAAAGCCCAAGATCAGCCCCACAAACAGTCTGTGAGCCCAAGGTCAGCACCACCCAAAGCCTGGAAGCCCAAGGTCAGCCCCACACACAGCCTGGAAGCCCTAGGTCAGCCCCACACACAGCCCGAAAGCCCAAGGTCAGCCCAACACACAGCCCGAAAGCCCAAGGTCAGCCCCACTCACAGCCTGGAAGCCCAAGAACAGCCCCACACACAGCCCAAAAGCCCATGATCAGCCCCACACACAGCCCAAAAGCCAATGATCAGCCCCACACACAGCCCGAAAGGCCATGATCAGCCCCACACACAGCCCGAAAGGCCATGATCAGCCCCACACACAGCCCAAAAGCCCATGATCAGCCCCACACACAGCCCGAAAGCCCATGATCAGCGCCTGCAGGCCCTATATTCCTATACAGCTACAGCACAAAACAAAGGACTAATGTGTCAGCATCAGCCACCACCAGGAGAGGAGACGCAGGATAAGGCCCCTTACAGGTAGAGCCCCTCCAAAAACAAAAGGCCCTAGCAGCAACCAGCCATTCGGGCAGTGCAGGGCCTGTATATACGAGGGCACTGTCTGTATTTTCTGGGACGATGCAGTGTCTGTATATACTGGGGCAGTGCAGTGTCTGTATATACTGGGGCAGTGCAGTGTCTGTATATACTGGTGCAGTGCAGTGTCTGTATATACTGGGACGGTGCAGGGTCTGTATATACTGGGACGGTGCAGGGTCTGTATATACTGGGACGGTGCAGGGTCTGTATATACTGGGGCAGTGCAGTGTCTGTATATACTGGTGCAGTGCAGTGTCTGTATATACTGGGACGGTGCAGGGTCTGTATATACTGGGGCAGTGCAGTGTCTGTATATACTGGGACGGTGCAGGGTCTGTATATACTGGGGCAGTGCAGGGTCTGTATATACTGGGACGGTGCAGGGTCTGTATATACTGGGGCAGTGCAGTGTCTGTATATACTGTGGCGGTGCAGGGTCTGTATATACTGGGGCAGTGCAGGGTCTGTATATACTGGGACGGTGCAGGGTCTGTATATACTGGGGCAGTGCAGGGTCTGTATATACTGGGACGGTGCAGGGTCTGTATATACTGGGGCAGTGCAGTGTCTGTATATACTGTGGCGGTGCAGTGTCTGTATATACTGTGGCGGTGCAGTGTCTGTATATACTGGGGCAGTGCAGTGTCTGTATATACTGGGGCAGTGCAGTGTCTGTATATACTGGGGCAGTGCAGGGTCTGTATATACTGGGGCGGTGCAGTGTCTGTATATACTGGGGCGGTGCAGGGTCTGTATATACTGGGGCAGTGCAGTGTCTGTATATACTGTGGCGGTGCAGTGTCTGTATATACTGGGGCGGTGCAGTGTCTGTATATACTGGGGCAGTGCAGTGTCTGTATATACTGGGGCGGTGCAGGGTCTGTATATACTGGGGCGGTGCAGTGTCTGTATATACTGGGGCGGTGCAGGGTCTGTATATACTGGGACGGTGCAGGGTCTGTATATACTGGGGCAGTGCAGTGTCTGTATATACTGGGGCAGTGCAGTGTCTGTATATACTGGGACGGTGCAGGGTCTGTATATACTGGGGCAGTGCAGGGTCTGTATATACTGGGGCGGTGCAGTGTCTGTATATACTGGGGCAGTGCAGTGTCTGTATATACTGTGGCGGTGCAGTGTCTGTATATACTGGGGCGGTGCAGTGTCTGTATATACTGGGGCAGTGCAGTGTCTGTATATACTGGGGCGGTGCAGGGTCTGTATATACTGGGGCGGTGCAGTGTCTGTATATACTGGGGCAGTGCAGTGTCTGTATATACTGGGACGGTGCAGGGTCTGTATATACTGGGGCAGTGCAGGGTCTGTATATACTGGGGCAGTGCAGTGTCTGTATATACTGGGACGGTGCAGGGTCTGTATATACTGGGGCAGTGCAGTGTCTGTATATACTGGGGCGGTGCAGGGTCTGTATATACTGGGACGGTGCAGTGTCTGTATATACTGGGGCAGTGCAGTGTCTGTATATACTGGGGCAGTGCAGTGTCTGTATATACTGTGGCGGTGCAGTGTCTGTATATACTGTGGCAGTGCAGTGTCTGTATATACTGGGGCAGTGCAGTGTCTGTATATACTGGGGCAGTGCAGTGTCTGTATATACTGGGGCAGTGCAGTGTCTGTATATACTGTGGCGGTGCAGTGTCTGTATATACTGGGGCAGTGCAGTGTCTGTATATACTGGGACGGTGCAGGGTCTGTATATACTGGGGCAGTGCAGTGTCTGTATATACTGGGGCAGTGCAGGGTCTGTATATACTGGGGCAGTGCAGTGTCTGTATATACTGGGGCGGTGCAGTGTCTGTATATACTGTGGCGGTGCAGTGTCTGTATATACTGTGGCAGTGCAGTGTCTGTATATACTGGGGCGGTGCAGTGTCTGTATATACTGGGGCGGTGCAGTGTCTGTATATACTGGGGCGGTGCAGGGTCTGTATATACTGGGGCAGTGCAGGGTCTGTATATACTGGGGCAGTGCAGTGTCTGTATATACTGGGGCAGTGCAGTGTCTGTATATACTGGGGCAGTGCAGTGTCTGTATATACTGGGGCAGTGCAGTGTCTGTATATACTGGGGCAGTGCAGTGTCTGTATATACTGGGGCGGTGCAGTGTCTGTATATACTGGGGCAGTGCAGTGTCTGTATATACTGGGACGGTGCAGGGTCTGTATATACTGGGGCAGTGCAGGGTCTGTATATACTGGGGCAGTGCAGTGTCTGTATATACTGGGGCAGTGCAGGGTCTGTATATACTGGGACGGTGCAGGGTCTGTATATACAGGGGCCGTGCAGTGTCTGTATATACTGGGACGGTGCAGTGTCTGTATATACTGGGGCGGTGCAGTGTCTGTATATACTGGGACGGTGCAGTGTCTGTATATACTGGGACGGTGCAGTGTCTGTATATACTGGGGCGGTGCAGGGTCTGTATATACTGGGACGGTGCAGTGTCTGTATATACTGGGGCAGTGCAGGGTCTGTATATACTGGGACGGTGCAGTGTCTGTATATACTGGGGCGGTGCAGTGTCTGTATATACTGGGGCGGTGCAGTGTCTGTATATACTGGGGCAGTGCAGTGTCTGTATATACTGGGGCAGTGCAGTGTCTGTATATACTGGGGCAGTGCAGTGTCTGTATATACTGGGACTGAGCAGTACGTTGTCACTGCACATAGTATGATGTCACTATACATACAGATACTACAGTATGATGTCACTGCACACAGATACTACAGTATGATGTCACTGCACACAGATACTACAGTATGATGTCACTGCACACAGATACTACAGTATGATGTCACTATACTAGTGATGTCACGATACCAAAATTTTGAGTTCGATACCGATACTAACTTTTTTATTTCGATACTCAATACCGGTTCGATACTTAGTAAAGTATAAAAAAAAAACAAAAAAAAAAACACAGGGGTAGAAATATAGTCACTAGTCATTATCATTAATACAATTCTGCTTTTCCAAATAGCCTGATCACTAAAACAGCTCTGCTATACTGTCACGGCCGCGGCGGCGTCCCGCGTTCCGGGCCGCCGCCGCGACCGCTTCCTGCCCCATGCAGCAGCCGGTGTCCAGAGTCGGGGACCCGGCGCTGCTATCACCTCGGCCCCGGGGGGCGCCTCACCTCTCCACGCTCCTGTCTCCCGCTGTGCCGGCCGGCGCGCGCGTCCCCGCCTCCTAGGGCGCGCGCGCGCCGGCTGTCTCAGATTTAAAGGGGCAGTGCGCTCCTAATTGGTAGTTGCACCTAATCACTTCCCTATAAATCCCAGCATGCCCTGTCCCCTGTGTTGGAGCCTCTACATGCTTCCCATAGCGTTTGGCCCAGCTCCCTGTTGTTCCTGTGTCCTGTCCGTTACCTGGTCCCAAGTCCCTGTTCCTGAGTCCTGTCCGTTACCTGGTCCCAAGTCCCTGTTCCTGGTTCCTGTTCCCCTGTCACTCCACCTGTTCCCGTGTCCAGCCTGTCACGTGCTCTCTCATCTGCAGACTATTGCCTGTGCCATCTCCTGCCACGCCTCGCCTGCCGACACCAGCAACCAAGCCAGGGGTAGCGACCTGGGGGTCGCCTGCCGCAGCAAGTCCATCCCGCCTTGCGGTGGGCTCTGGTGAAAACCAGCGGCCCCTTAGACTCCGCTCCCTGGTGAGGTTTGTGCCATCGCTGGTGCCGGTCCAGTGGATCCACTACTCCGGGCGTTACAGTAGGCTCCAACCATGGATCCCGGCGAGGTGCCCGATCTCCGTGACGTCGCCAGAGTGGTCACTCAGCAGGCGCAACAAATCCAGAAACAGTCACAGCAGATCCAGCAACTCACTGCCGCCTTACAGCAGCAGACTACTGCCCAGCGCACACCACCTCCTGACGCTTCTTCTTCACTCCGACTGGCCCTCCCAAGCAAGTACTCTGGGGACTCTAAGTTGTGCAGAGGATTCTTGACTCAGTGCACCATGCACATTGAACTTTTGAGTAGTCAGTTTTCCACCGAGCGCTCTAAAGTGGCTTTCATCATCAGCCTATTAGAAGGTAGAGCCCTGGCCTGGGCCACGCCACTGTGGGACCGTGATGATCCAGTTGCTGCCAATCTCCGGGCCTTCCTATTTGAGTTTCGCTCCGTCTTTGAGGAACCTGCCCGTGCTTCTTCAGCCGAGACTGCTCTCCTCAATCTCTCTCAAGGCAGCTCCTCTGTTGGTGACTACGCCATCCAGTTCCGCACCCTGGCAGCCGAATTGGACTGGAACGAGGCCGCCCTATTGGCCACCTTCAAGAAGGGCCTGTCTAGTCGTGTGAGAGACGTGCTCGCTGCCCGAGACCTGCCTACCTCCCTGAACGAACTCATTCTACTGGCCACCCGAGTTGATACTCGTTTTTCGGAGAGGGAGGAGGAGGTTCGGCATGAACATTTACTAACCCGTTCCCGTCGCCATCCCCAGCTGGCGCCGGTTTTCCAGAATCCTGACCTTTCGATGTCCCAACCCTCTCCTGAGATTCCTATGCAGGTGGAACGGGCTCACCTGACGCCTGATGAAAGAATCCGGCGCCTGGAGCAGAATCTCTGTCTCTATTGCGGTGGTTCCGATCACTTCCGGCTGGGATGTCCCCTACGTCCCCAAACATCCGGAAAATGCTCGCATCTAGGTCCGGTGGGACAGGTGTCCCTAGGTGTGAATGCCACCATTCCAAGTCTGTCTATGCCAGTTTCCATCCGGACTCCCTCAGGACAAAATCATCAGACTACTGCCTTCCTCGATTCTGGGTCAGCAGGCAGTTTTATTGCGGCAACATTGGTCCAAAGATGGCGGCTACCCGTGACCCGACTAGCCAGGCCCCTGACTATCTCCTCGGTCACAGGCGAAATTCTTACCGACCGTGTGTACTACCAGACCGCACCTTTAGTCCTCCAGGTGGGTCCTTTACATCAAGAAGAGATATCCTTCTACGTCCTGCCCCATTCTTCCCCCGCGGTCCTCCTGGGACTCCCGTGGCTGCAAGAACATGCCCCTCAACTGGACTGGAGAACCGGGGAGATTCTCAGTTGGGGTCAGGACTGTTCCAACCAGTGTCTCAGGTCACCTCAGACCAAGTGTACTATGTCGTTTCCTGTCCCAGCCAAGCCTCTACCCGACCTACCGGCAGAAGACCAAGACTCGGCGGATGCCTTCTCTGCCGAGGTGTACCCTCTCTCCGTACCCAAGACTAAGGTCGTGTCCTGTCACCACCGGGAGAACTTACAGAAGGTCCTCGTCCACAGACCCACAGTCCCCTGCCATGTTTTACCGCCTGATCGCCTAGCGCCAGTCGTCACCTCCTCGCTTCGGAGAGTACCCCCCGGAAAGACTCATGTTCACCCTGCGCTTCGAAGAGGTATTTTGAAGTGGGGTCATTCCTCGTTGGAGGCCGGGCACCCTGGAGTCCGTAAGACCGGCCAACGGATCTCTCGCCACTACTGGTGGCCCAGCCTGTTTCAAGATGTCAAAGACTTTGTGGCTTCCTGTGCCATCTGCAGGCAAGAAAGAGGGGGAGGCCAAAGGGGGGGGGTACTGTCACGGCCGCGGCGGCGTCCCGCGTTCCGGGCCGCCGCCGCGACCGCTTCCTGCCCCATGCAGCAGCCGGTGTCCAGAGTCGGGGACCCGGCGCTGCTATCACCTCGGCCCCGGGGGGCGCCTCACCTCTCCACGCTCCTGTCTCCCGCTGTGCCGGCCGGCGCGCGCGCCCCCGCCTCCTCGGGCGCGCGCGCGCCGGCTGTCTCAGATTTAAAGGGGCAGTGCGCTCCTAATTGGTAGTTGCACCTAATCACTTCCCTATAAATCCCAGCATGCCCTGTCCCCTGTGTTGGAGCCTCTACATGCTTCCCATAGCGTTTGGCCCAGCTCCCTGTTGTTCCTGTGTCCTGTCCGTTACCTGGTCCCAAGTCCCTGTTCCTGAGTCCTGTCCGTTACCTGGTCCCAAGTCCCTGTTCCTGGTTCCTGTTCCCCTGTCACTCCACCTGTTCCCGTGTCCAGCCTGTCACGTGCTCTCTCATCTGCAGACTATTGCCTGTGCCATCTCCTGCCACGCCTCGCCTGCCGACACCAGCAACCAAGCCAGGGGTAGCGACCTGGGGGTCGCCTGCCGCAGCAAGTCCATCCCGCCTTGCGGCGGGCTCTGGTGAAAACCAGCGGCCCCTTAGACTCCGCTCCCTGGTGAGGTTTGTGCCATCGCTGGTGCCGGTCCAGTGGATCCACTACTCCGGGCGTTACATATACCAAGCGATAAGACAGCTCTGCTGCACCACCCATCACTGAGACAGCTCTGCTATACCAAGCGATAAGACAGCTCTGCTGCACCACCCATCACTGAGACAGCTCTGCTATACCAAGCGATAAGACAGCTCTGCTGCACCACCCATCACTGAGACAGCTCTGCTATACCAAGCGATAAGACAGCTCTGCTGCACCACCCATCACTAAGACAGCTCTGCTGCACCACCCATCACTAAGACAGCTCTGCTGCACCACCCATCACTAAGACAGCTGTGCTGCACCACCCATCACTAAGACAGCTCTGCTGCACCACCCATCACTAAGACAGCTCTGCTGCACCACCCATCACTAAGACAGCTCTGCTGCACCACCCATCACTAAGACAGCTCTGCTGCACCACCCTCCACTAAGACAGCTCTGCTGCACCACCCATCACTAAGACAGCTCTGCTGCACCACCCATCACTAAGACAGCTCTGCTGCACCACCCACCACTAAGACAGCTCTGCTGCACCACCCATCACTAAGACAGCTCTGCTGCACCACCCATCACTAAGACAGCTCTGCTGCACCACCCATCACTAAGACAGCTCTGCTGCACCACCCACCACTAAGACAGCTCTGCTGCACCACCCACTACTAAGACAGCTCTGCTGCACCACCCATCACTAAGACAGCTCTGCTGCACCACCCATCACTAAGACAGCTCTGCTGCACCACCCATCACTAAGACAGCTCTGCTGCACCACCCATCACTAAGACAGCTCTGCTGCACCACCCTCCACTAAGACAGCTCTGCTGCACCACCCATCACTAAGATAGCTCTGCTGCACCAGTTACCAAGATTGCGGAGGAAGAGAAGAGGAGGTTACACAGGATCCCACACACTACAGCCGATCTTATCTACTCCTCTCAGCCCCGGCCACCTCCCCCACCTGCCAGCCGGCTGGACCCTCACATGTGCTGCACTTCCCCCGGCCTCCTCTCCCGGATCTCACAGACCCCCGCTCTCCCTCTTCATCCTCCCCACCTCCAGCCTTCTCCGTCCTCCTCTCTCCGTGACCTCCCGCTCTCCCTCTCCATCCGCTCTCCTCTGTGCAGCTCCGGCTCCTCTCCCGGACATCCCGCTCTCCCTCTCCGTACTCCTCTCTCCCGGACCTCCCGCTCTCCCTCCAGCCTTCTCCTCCGTCCTCCTCTCCCGCTCTCCCTCTCCAGCCGCTCTCCTCTGTGCAGCTCCGGCTCCTCTCCCGGACATCCCGCTCTCCCTCTCTCCCGGACCTCCCGCTCTCCCTCCAGCCTTCTCCTCCGTCCTCTCTCCCGGACCTCCCGCTCTCCCTCTCCAGCCGCTCTCCTCCGTGCAGCTCCGGCTCCTCTGCATAAATCAGAGGAGCCGGACTCTGTTATCAGAGAGACACCAGCAGCGGGGGTCTGTTACACACAGTAGCCGACCCCCGCTGTATATGGAGCGGGCTCAGGAGGGGTCAGATGCCGCTGTCATTGTGACAGCGGCATCTATATACTTAAATAGCCGGCACTAGCAATAGCTAAGTGCCGGCTATTTGAAATTGGCGCCAATGGGAGCGGAGGGAGGGAGAGCAGAGGAGGAGACTGCAGGGGGCAGGGGGAGGCACATAGAGAACACGGCCGGCGCTCAGCTAGCCGCCCACCGTGTTCTCTGCTTAACTTAAAGTTTCGATACCAGGAAATCCTGGTATCGAACGGTTTTTTTGCCTGAAATATCGATAGTAGTATCGATATTTCGGTGCATCGTGCATCCCTACACTATACACACAGATACTATAGTATGTCACTACACAGATTCTACAGTATGATGTCACTATACAGATACTACAGTATGATGTCACTATACAGATACTACAGTATGATGTCACTGTACACAGATACTACAGTATGATGTCATTATACACACAGATACTACAGTATGTCACTATACAGATTCTACAGTATGATGTCACTATACAGATTCTACAGTATGTCACTATACAGATTCTACAGTATGATGTCACTATACAGATACTACAGTATGATGTCACTGTACACACAGATACTACAGTATGATGTCACTGTACACACAGATACTACAGTATGATGTCACTATAGTATACACACAGATACTACAGTATGATGTCACTGTACACAGATACTACAGTATGATGTCACTGCACATAGTATGATGTCACTGCACACAGATACTACAGTATGATGTCACTATAGTATACACACAGATACTACAGTATGATGTCACTATAGTATACACACAGATACTACAGTATGATGTCACTGTACACAGATACTACAGTATGATGTCACTGCACATAGTATGATGTCACTGCACACAGATACTACAGTATGATGTCACTATAGTATACACACAGATACTACAGTATGATGTCACTGTACACACAGATACTACAGTATGATGTCACTATAGTATACACACAGATACTACAGTAGGTCACTACCCAGATACTACAGTATGATGTCACTATACACACAGATACTACAGAATGATGTCACTGCACACAGAATGATGTCACTGCACACAGTATGATGTCACTGCACACAGTATGATGTCACTGCACACAGATACTACAGTATGATGTCACTGCACACAGTATGATGTCACTGCACACAGATACTACAGTATGATGTCACTGCACACAGTATGATGTCACTGCACACAGATACTACAGTATGATGTCACTATAGTATACACACACATACTACAGTATGTCACTACCCAGATACTACAGTATGATGTCACTGCACACAGTATGATGTCACTGCACACACAGCTCCCTATAGGGCCTGTACCTGCAGGTGGGCAGTGACCTGGCTCCTCATGGGCTCCTCACACTGGCGGCTCCCGCTTCCTGAGTTTCTCTTCTCATTCAGAAGCAGCCAGAGCGGCTCTCTCCACCCCCAAGCACAGCTGGCCTATGATTGGCTGAGCAGCCTTCTCCATGTGACCCCGCCTTACAGTGTGTACAGTGCAACCAATAGGAAGAGAGCACCCTGACCTCTGCCACACCAAGAGGCCCGGGCCTGGTTACCATAGCAACCAATCACTGCAGTCACGCTATCAGCACTTCACTGAAATGGAGTCCCACTATCAGCACTAGGAATTACAGTGCTCCTATATACCATGTGTTACGGTAATAGCCAGGACTAGTTAGTTCCAGGCTTCAGAATGTGTCAGGAAGACCACAGGGTGACACCTACATGGGAGACTAACTAAGGAATGCCAACTCTTAACCCCCTCAGGTCCATTCACCCACTGTTAACCCCTTCAGATCCACAACTGTTCAATTCCCCCACTGTTAACCCCTTCACATCCACTACAATCGAATTCATCCACTGTTAACCCCTTTAGATCCACAACACTTCAAGTCATCCACTTTTAACCCCTTGACATCCACCACAGTTTAATTCATATACTGTTTTCATATACTTTTCTAACTATATGTAATTTTTAACACCTGAAAACCCGTCTCATTGTAATTTATTTCTCTTATTTGTCTTAGATATAGAAGAATCATTGTTACTGTAGGGATTTGGAGTAATGTGATGGGAAAGTGTCTATTTGGGGCTATACACCTGATAATTTGAAGTCCAATAAAATTACGAAATCCAATAGTTCTCCATCTTGTTCTTGTTGTTGGACGCTCTTGGTAGACAACTTCCAATCCCAGGAGGGACCAGTTCCATGGCTGATGGAGGAGAACCATTACGAGACTTATTTCAGGACTGTTCTTCTGTTCTAGTTTAATAAGTCTATGTTCCTGTTAGGTTTAGGTTAGGGACTCGCAGGAGAATGAGGACCCTTGATGTGGCTTGCGAGATTACCATATTTCTTGCCTATTTTTTCTTCTAGTTTTCAATGGTAAAAGATATCTACTAATACCTCATTGAAGATTGGACATGGAGCCATCAAGGAGCCCCACTAGACTAAAGCTGCTTTCACATGCTGCAGATTTTAGGCAGATTTTCTGCAGCAGATTGTCTGTTGCCAAACCAAAGTCAACCTGAAGTTTCAAATCTGCTGTAGAAAATCTGCATCAAATCCGCAGTGTGTGAAAGCACCCTTACTATTCTGCAAGT
Organism: Dendropsophus ebraccatus; assembly: GCA_027789725.1. Lineage (NCBI taxonomy): Eukaryota > Metazoa > Chordata > Amphibia > Anura > Hylidae > Dendropsophus > Dendropsophus ebraccatus. The sequence goes on from JAQFWZ010000033.1 coordinate 19,457,881, forward strand.
CTTCCCCAGTGCATTATAGGGCCATGCAGCTGCCACTGACTGACAGCTACTTACCGCCCTAGCGGTCTTGTCTCTGCCACCTAATAAAGAGTGCTGACGGGCCTGTGTGAGCTGCTGGCGCCTGCTGATGCCCCTCCCCCATGCCGACTTCTATGCTTTTATAGAAGAAGTCTGGCTTAAACATTTTTGTATTGTTATTGTATTGTCCCCCAAAAGTTATACAAATCCCCAATATACACCTATTACGGGAAATGCTTATAAAGCGCTTTTTTTCCCTGCACTTACTACTGCATCAAGGCTTCACTTCCTGAATAACAAAGTGAGGTCACTTCCTGGATAACAAGGTGATGTCACTTCCTGGATAACATGGTGATGTCACTTCCTGGATAACATGGTGATGTCACTTCCTGGATAACATGGTGATGTCACTTTCTGGATAACAAGGTGATGTCACTTCCTTGATAACATGTTGATATCACTTCCTGGATAACTTGGTGATATCACTTCCTGGATAACATGGCGATGTAACTTCCTGGATAACATGGCGATGTCACTTCCGGGATAACATGGTGATATCACTTCCGGGATAACATGGTGATGTCACTTCCTGGATAACATGGTGATGTCACTTCCTGGATAACATGGTGTTATCACTTCCTGGATAACATGGTGATATCACTTCCGGGATAACATGGTGATGTCACTTCCTGGATAACATGGTGATGTCACTTCCTGGATAACATGGTGATGTCACTTCCTGGATAACATGATGATGTCACTTCCTGGATAACATGGTGACGTCACTTCCTGGATAACATGATGATGTCACTTCCTGGATAACATGGTGATGTCACTTCCTGGATAACATGATGATGTCACTTCCTGGATAACATGGTGATGTCACTTCCTGGATAACATGGTGATGTCACTTCCTGGATAACATGGTGATGTCACTTTCTGGATAACAAGGTGATGTCACTTCCTTGATAACTATGGTGATGTCACTTCCTGGATAACATGATGATGTCACTTCCTGGATAACATGGTGATGTCACTTTCTGGATAACATGGTGATGTCACGACCCGACTCCCAGAGCTGTACGGGCTGTGGCTGCTGGAGAGGATGATGGCAGGGGGACACTGAGGGACACAGGGCACTGGAGGGACACTGAGCATCCCCCTGCCATCATCCTCTCCGGCAGCCACAGCCCCCACAGCTCTGGTAGTCGGGTCGTGACATCACCATGTTATCCAGGAAGTGACATCACCATATTATCAAGGAAGTGACATCACCTTGTTATCCAGAAAGTGACATCACCATATTATCCAGGAAGTGACCTCACCATATTATCAAGGAAGTGGCATCACCTTGTTATCCAGAAAGTGACATCACCATATTATCCAGGAAGTGACCTCACCATATTATCAAGGAAGTGACATCACCTTGTTATCCAGAAAGTGACATCACCTTGTTATCCAGGAAGTGACCTCACTTTGTTATTCAGGAAGTGAAGCCTTTGCAGTGTCCCAGAACAGCCCTTCTTATGCTCACACTTTCATTATGAACAGTTCTGTCTAGAAAGCTATGGTCCACTGCAAACTGCGTGTATTGTGTCCCCCTTCTCAGTATTTAGGTCTGCCATTTCAGTCATTTATTGCATGTGTATTCAGGTATCAGCGTCTAAAGGTATTATGTCGCCTCCTAGTGTTCAAGGATGGTACTCCTCATGTATATTCCTCTGTATATGCCTAATGGTGTGATGATGCAATGGCTGGATGTCACGTGACTGTGCCCTGCTTCCATGGTAACACCAATGGTCATCGAGCTTTTGGCTGGGGTTACCATGTGACTTCCTGTGCTACCTCAGTCTTGTCCTCCACCTTCAGGAGACAAGTTGTTTTTGTCCTCTCTCCTTGCTAAGAGACAGGCCTCTGTGTGCTCTGCTGCTCTAGTCCGCTGGCTGTGTTCCTGTCTCAAGTCTCAAGATTCTCATCTGGGTGTCGATTCTTCAGTCATTCTTCAGTTCCTCTCATCATCATCTTCCCAAATCATCAACAGCAAGTATTCAATTCAAGTCTCATTCCACCCAGCATCTCTGCTTCAGTATAACTACTACTCCCATTATTCAGCACGCTAATCTCACAGCCTATTGCAGCATCACCCATTACTCTGCTTTATTCAAGATTGCCTTATTCCCGGTTGCATCCGGAGAGACTGTTACTACTAGTTACCACCGTTACAATAAATACACAACTACCGTTGTTTCTGAACCTTGGCATTGGTGTGATAATTGGTGCCCTGACTAAGGACAACGAAGAATCACATGCCCAGTATTCCCGCATGGTCAGGAGCCCGGCTTCCAGCTGTAGCACCCTCGTGCCTACGCCGTGACCACTACTTCCTACAGCTGCCCCGATTCCTGCACCCTCACAACATCTGTATAGCGGAGTGGCCCCCAGGGGCCAGGGCACCGCATTTGGCGTCACGAACAGGATTACGTTTACATTGTGTGCCCCAAGACTGTGCCGCAACCCCCAAAGAGACTTTGCTATATCACTATGGGGGTAATCGAGGCCCTCAGGGCCCTAGACTGTACACAAGATGGCCGCCGTCTTCTTCAATTTCTGGCTGCGCCATACCCCGGAGAGGAGGGGGTTAATTGCCATGCTGCCAAAGCGCGGGAATCGCCCGGCGCCATAGACTTTGCATTGACTGCTCCTGATTGGCTGCCTGCGCCAGATGACGTCACTGTTACCGGGCAGACTCTGGAACCTGATCCTCCAGCCCTCTGCTCCTCCCCTTCCTGCTACAAGATCCGGTCAGAGAACAGCAAGATGGCGACCCGCAAGGACGGTGCGTGTGTGGCTGCTACCGCTACTCTGCCTATGCAGCCTGCAAGTCTGCCTGAACTGGATCCGGACTTGGCCTTCTCGACTGGGGGATCCACTTCGCCTGACTGCGATTTCAGAGTGAGTACTGACACTCCGTGGGCCCCTGTCCCCGTCCCTAACAAGGGAAGAAACTCCAAGGCCTCCTGCTTCACAAGCCCCTGGCGGCTCCCGGGACCTAGGTCACCTCCCTTACCTCAGTGGGTGTTTCGGGATGAGCCAGCCATCCTTAAGTTGGCCGAGGAGATCCGACAGGCGCTGTCCCTGCTGCCGCCTGTTACTAAAGCTGCGCCCGCTATGGCTACCCCGGCGCCTGCAGCAGCCACCACCACCCGGCAGTTCACTGCAGCCCCTACTGCCGGTGATACCTTCTCTCCCCAACGCGGCCTAGCACCGGAACCACCTCCATCTGTGCCTTATCCAGATTATGCCCCGCTGTGGGGTCACCCATATACCCCCTATCTGGAATCTCACGCTGCATCTGAGTGGTTGTTCATCCGCAAGTTGGAAAAGCCCCGACCCGGTGCTGCCCCCCTAGTAAGGAGGAGAGGAACCGTGACCAAATTTGACAAGCGACGGGGGTACGGCCTGGTCATGGATTCGTACACCGGGTTACTAGTGCTGGTGAATAGACGAGCTGTAATGCGGGACTACCAACCCGCCTATCTCAATAACCTTGTTCCTGGAGAAGTGATTGAGTATACCCTGGTGGGATCCCCGAAGGGTCCATGGGCTGCAGCAGTCACCCGGCCTGAGAATCCGGTACAGCGGCCCTTCCTACCAACTCCCTCAGAGGACTGGAACGAAGATTGGCAGGATTTTAAACCGTTGGGTTCTATCACTGCTGCTTCCAGGGCTCCAGGTTCAGCTACCACCGCAGCCTGCTCTGCTGCCTCTGCTGCTGTGGCTAAAGCCACTTGCTCCACCACTACGGTCACCTACCATGTGGCGCCAATCATCTCCCCCGTCACCACAGTGACCCTCAGCGTTGTGGTTACCACCGCGTCTGCGGACGCCTCTGCTCCATTGTCCCCACGCTTCTATTATCCGTGGGAGAAGGAAAAGCAGAGGAAGGAGAAGGGGCCTAATGAGGTTCCTCCTGCCTCTTCCCAGTAAACAGACACCAAAGTCCTTAACTGTTCCTGTTCTGTTGTTGTTTCCTGTGTGATTAAAAATTTTGCAACGTTCAAGGTTTGTGCCTGGTCCTCCTGACCAAGTCCCTGTACTAACCAGCCATGTGCTGATGGACACTCCTTGACCAAACTGTTCTCTAGTGCCTGTCCCAGAGCCTTTACATGGACGATGTCCTATATTGCCTAGAGACTCTACCACACAGAGACACTTATCCAGTTCTTCCTAAAGCATTTTCCAGATTATGTGATTGTCAGAGGTTTATTATTGTACTTCAGCATTGCACTTCAGTAGTCAAAAGTCTATTTTCATGTCAGAGTCTTATATATATTTTTTCCTACCTCTGAGTAAGCAGACAAGTCATTTAGATAGTCTCAGAGTAAAGTGTGTCTTTTGAAAAAGTATTTCTTCTCACAGTGTATGTTCTCATGTCAGAGTCAGACAGTTTCCTCCTCCTCTGAGTAAAGAAGTTAGTCTACATATTTATATCTATAGCCTCAGAGAAAGTCTATTTTCTAAGAAGTGTATTTTTCAGAAGAGTCTTCTATTTTCTCCATGCATAATCTTATTGTGTATTATTATTATATCTACAGCTGGAAAGATTTATTTGAGCCAGTTTTCTTCAGATGTCTTCAGAGTTATGTGAGCCAGTTCTCCTCAGGACCTCGCAGTATTTGTTGTCTTTTGTATTTCCCTTCCTTTTGTCTCCAGTGTTTGTTCACCTCTGTCTTGTCCCAACACAGTAGTTGCTACACATAGTCTTACCTAATATTCACACTGGTCCATACATATTGCACCTTGGATACCCTTTCGTGTGTTTGGCCTATTGAGTAATTGTGTTGTATGATTGACCCGTATGCATGGGCGCCCAGATGTATGCTTGCTTTTATTATTTTGTTCTATTCTCTTCCAGGTATTCAAGACATTTCACACAGACACGCCATGGTAATACACAGGTCTTCACAGTTCTCCTCCAGTAGGGTAACACTTTATACAGGAAACCTACTGTCAAACTGACTGGAATATGGAGGGTCGCCCGCCAGCAGTTAAGTTGTCCTGGCTTCCATGTCAAATGGTCCACGCACTAACTACCTGTAACCAGAGTACGTTAGGCACCCCTAGGTGAAGTCCTGCCACTAGGTTTTTCTTTTTCTTCATATTTCTCTTGTCACCTGTGCCTTGAGCGTGGGAAACACACATCTACAGATTCACTCACACTAACATTCCTTCCTCTTGTCTTGTTGTCCTGGTCCTCTATGTTCTTTCGGCCACATCTACCTCAGCTTGTGGTTCGCCGAGGTCGGCTCATTTCTAGTAGGGAGGTATGCAGTGTCCCAGAACAGCCCTTCTTATGCTCACACTTTCATTATAAACAGTTCTTTTCTGGAAAGCTATGGTCCACTGCAAACTGCGTGTATTGTGTCCCCCTTCTCAGTATTTAGGTCTGCCATTTCAGTCATTTATTGCATGTGTATTCAGGTATCAGCGTCTAAAGGTATTATGTCGCCTCCTAGTGTTCAAGGATGGTACTCCTCATGTATATTCCTCTGTATATGCCTAATGGTGTGATGATGCAATGGCTGGATGTCACGTGACTGTGCCCTGCTTCCATGGTAACACCAATGGTCATCGAGCTTTTGGCTGGGGTTACCATGTGACTTCCTGTGCTACCTCAGTCTTGTCCTCCACCTTCAGGAGACAAGTTGTTTTTGTCCTCTCTCCCTGCTAAGAGAGAGAGGCCTGCGTGAGGTCTGCTGCTCCAGTCCACTGGCTGTGTTCCTGTCTCAAGTCTCAAGATTCTCATCTGGGTGTCGATTCTTCAGTCATTCTTCAGTTCCTCTCATCATCATCTTCTCTAATCATCAACAGCAAGTATTCAATTCAAGTCTCGTTCCACCCAGCATCTCTGCTTCAGTATCACTACTACTCCCATTATTCAGCACGCTAATCTCACAGCCTATTGCAGCATCACCCATTACTCTACCTTATCCAAGATTGCCTTATTCCCGGTTGCATCCGGAGAGACTGTTGCTACTAGTTAGCACCGTTACAATAAATATACAACTACCGTTGTTTCTGAACCTTGGCATTGGTGTGATCATTGGTGCCCTGACTAAGGACAACAAAGAATCGCATGCCCAGTATTCCCGCATGGTCAGGAGCCCGGCTTCCAGCTGTAGCACCCTCGTGCCTACGCCGTGACCACTACTTCCTACAGCTGCCCCGATTCCTGCACCCTCACAACATCTGTATAGCGGAGTGGCCCCCAGGGGCCAGGGCACCGCACCTTGATGCAGTAGTAAGTGCAGGGAAAAAAAGCACTTTATAAGTATTTCCCGTAATAGGTGTATATTGGGGATTTGTATAACTTTTGGGGGACAATACAATAACAATACAAAAATGTTTTCTATAAAAGCATAGAAGTCGGCATGGGGGAGGGGCATCAGCAGGCGCCAGCAGCTCACACAGGCCCCTCAGCACTCTTTATTAGGTGGCAGAGACAAGACCGCTAGGGCGGTAAGTAGCTGTCAGTCAGTGGCAGCTGCATGGCCCTATAATGCACTTGGGAAGACTTGCAGAATAGTAAGGGTGCTTTCACACACTGCGGATTTGATGCAGATTTTCTACAGCAGATTTGAAACTTCAGGTTGACTTTGGTTTGGCAACAGACAATCTGCTGCAGAAAATCTGCCTAAAATCTGCAGCATGTGAAAGCAGCTTTAGTCTAGTGGGGCTCCTTGATGGCTCCATGTCCAATCTTCAATGAGGTGTTAGTAGATATCTTTTACCATTGAAAACTAGAAGAAAAAAATAGGCAAGAAATATGGTAATCTCGCAAGCCACATCAAGGGTCCTCATTCTCCTGCCAGTCCCTAACCTAAACCTAACAGGAACATAGACTTATTAAACTAGAATAGAAGAACAGTCCTGAAATAAGTCTCGTAATGGTTATCTTCCATCAGCCATGGAACTGGTCCCTTCTGGGATTGGAAGTCGTCTACCAAGAGCGTCCAACAACAAGAACAAGATGGAGAACTATTGGATTTTGTGATTTTATTGGACTTCAAATTATCAGGTGTATAACCCCAAATAGACACTTTACCATCACATTACTCCGAATCCCTACAGTAAAATTGTCTGAAAATCACAGAACCTGTATGAGGGTAAGCGCTCTTCTAGGATATGGTAGTGTGATTGGATAACAACTTGATTTCGTGATTTTATTGGACTTCAAATAGGCAACATATAACCCCAAATAGACACTTTACCATCACATTACTCCAAATCCCTACAGTAACAATGATTCTTCTATATCTAAGACAAATAAGAGAAATAAATTACAATGAGACGGGTTTTCAGGTGTTAAAAATTACATATACTGTAGTTAGAAAAAAATAAAATGTTCCTGGAGCTGAAGGGGTTAACAGTATATGAGTTAACCTGTGGTGGATGTGAAGGGGTTAAAAGTGGATGAATTGAAGTGTTGTGGATCTAAAGGGGTTAACAGTGGATGAATTAGATTGTAGTGGATGTGAAGGGGTTAACAGTGGGGGAATTGAACAGTTGTGGATCTGAAGGGGTTAACAGTGGGTGAATGGACCTGAAGGGGTTAAGAGTTGGCATTCCTTAGTTAGTCTCCCATGTAGGTGTCACCCTGTGGTCTTCCTGACACATTCTGAAGCCTGGAACTAACTAGTCCTGGCTATTACCGTAACACATGGTATATAGGAGCACTGTAATTCTTAGTGCTGATAGTGGGACTCCATTTCAGTGAAGTGCTGATAGCGTGACTGCAGTGACCAATCACTGCGCTGCTTTACCAGAACACTATAAGAAGTGAAAGCTGCGCTCTAATTGGCTGCTACAGGCAGGATCTGCAGAACATCGCTCTGTCCTCTCTACCTCCTGATACATAGTGATATATCCTACAGATTATTACCCCCCTGACCTCTCTACAGATCTGCAGAACATCGCTCTGTCCTCTCTGCCTTCTGATACATAGTGATATATCCTGCAGATTATTACCCCCCTACAGATCTGCAGAACATCGCTTTGTCCTCTCTACCTCCTGATACATAGTGATATATCCTACAGATTATTACCCCCCTGACCTCTCTACAGATCTGCAGAACATCGCTCTGTCCTCTCTGCCTTCTGACATGTAGTGATATAAATGCTGCAGATTATTACACCCCTGACCTCTTGCCAGATCTATATATGAGGGACCTATATACTATATGAGGACACATAGGGGGGCTAACACTACATGGGGGCATATAGGGGAAGTAACTAGCATTTCGGAGCCTAGAGAGGGGTGACTACTATATAGCAGCATAGTAAGGGTATATATATATACAGGTGGGATGTATACAGTGTATAGAAGGATATATATATACAGGTGGGACGTATACAGCCTATAGAAGAATTATATATATATTGGTATGCCGGGCTGTATATATAATGGTATGCTGGGCTGTATATATATATATATATATATATATATATATATATATATATAATGGTATGCTGGGCTGTATCTACACTACCGTTCAAAAGTTTGCGGTCCCCCAAACAATTTAGTGTTTTCCATGTAGTCGCACTTCTCCACCCCCAGACGTAGTGAAATGAATAGAAAATAGAGACAAGACATTGACAAGGTGAGAAATAAGGATTTGTATGGGAAATAACATTGTTCTTCCATCACACTTTGCTTCCGTCCCAGAATCCTCCTTGTGCACCAATTCCAGCATTGCACACCTTTGGCATTCTAGCTATTAATCTGTTGGGGTAAGCTGGAGAAATTGCCCCCCACGCTTCTAGAAGCAGCTCCCACAAGTTGGATTGGTTGGATGGGCACTTCTGGCGTACCATACGGTCCAGCTGCTCCCACAATGGGGTGGTGATCTGGTGACTGCGCTGGCCACTCCATTACCTATGATAGAATACCAGCTGCTGCTTCTGCTGTATATAGTTCTTGCACAATTTGGAGGTGTTTAGGGTCATTGTCCTGTTGTAGGATGAAATTGGCTCCAACCAAGCGCTGCCCACTGGGTATGGCATGGCGGTGCAGAGTGATCGCCTTCCTTATTCACAATCCCTGTTACCCTGTACAAATCTCCCACCTTACCAGCACCAACCCCAGACCATCACATGACCTCCACCATGTATAACAGATGGCGTCAGGCATTCTTCCAGCATCTTCTCATTTCTTCTGCCTCTCACAAACCTTCTTCTTTGTCATCCAAACACCTCAAACTTGGATTCATCCATCGTCCACAACACTTTTTTCCAGTCTTCCTCTGTCCAATCTCTGTGTTCTTTTCCCCATCTTAATCTTTTCTTTTATTGGCCAGTCTCAGATATGGCTTTTTCTTTGCCACTCTGCCCTGAAGCCCAAAATCCGGCAGCCTCCTCTTCCCTGTAGATGGTGACACTGGTGTTTTGCGGGTACTATGTAATGAAGATGCCAGTTGGGGACCTGTGAGGCGTCTGTTTCCCAAACTAGAGACTCTAATGTGCTTATCTTCTTGCTTAGTTGTGCAACGCGGCCTCCCACTTCTTTTTCTACTCTGGTTAGAGCCTGTTTGTGCTGTCCTCTGAAGGGAGTAGTACACACCGTTGTAGGAAATCTTCAATTTCTTAGCAATTTCTGGCATGGAGTAGCCTTCATTTCTAAGAACAAGAATAGACTGTCGAGTTTCAGATGAAAGTTCTCTTTTTCTGGCCATTTTGAGCGTTTAATTGACCCCACAAATGTGATGCTCCAGAAACACAATCTGCTCAAAGGAAGGTCAGTTTTGTAGCTTCTGTAACGAGCTAGACTGTTTTCAGATGTGTGAACATGATTGCACAAGGGTTTTCTAATCATCAATTATCCTTCTGAGCCAATGAGCAAACACATTGTAGCATTAGAAGACTGGAGTGATAGTTGCTGGAAATGGGCCTCTATACATTGTAAGAGAGGCATGGTTTGGGAGCACAGATATCTGCCACTGAAGTGGTTAAACTGTGTCTGGTAAGCCCTGGGTGTGTCTCTGGTAACCAAGGGGTTAACCTAGACACAGGTAAAGCAGGATTGATAGCCTGGTTGTCTGTGTTGGCCATAGCTAACATAGACAGATTGTAAAAATACGTACTGGGACCTGCTTTTTCTGGAGTGAGTGAGGTTGGCAGTGGGACGCTCACTCCACCCGGGCTTCGGTCCTGGGCTTCCATAGCCCACAGCTGGGGGTCATCAGGGCCTTAAAAAGAAGCTCACTGCAGTGCTGAGTGTGGCCATACCTGGAGAGCTGTCTGATGGAATACGGAAGGTATTGCATGGGCCACACCATATCTTGTTATTTATACCCGTGGGTTGGATAGCTGGTCCCACGTATAGTCAGGGAGCGGTTATGTATTAGTAAGTGCTCAGCCGAGCAGGGTTTATTTGTGTTTAAGCCTTTGTTAAGGTTTGCTTTGTGTTTTGAAGCTAAGTGTGAAATAAAAACACTTAAATTGGACATTATCCTGTCTGTGTCCCTGCTTACTGCACTGCTACCTAAGATCGACCAGAGCTATTCCCCACATATGGTGGCTCGGAGCGGGCATGGTGCAGTGAAGCATACACTTGTTGCATGTCCTGGCTTTCAACAGCGCTGAAGCAAAAAGCCACAACCATGGAGGAGCTGATTAAGCAGCTGGTTCAGTCCAACTTACAGCAGCAAGAAACTAACAGACTGCTAGCACAGCAGATGACAGCACTAGCGGCTGCACAACAAAAGCTGGGTCCAGCGATGCCGGAGCATGACGCCAGGAGGGAAGTCCGGAAAGCCATGACAAAGATGACGTCCGAGGATGACGTAGAGGCATTCCTGATGGGCTTCGAAAGATTGGCTACCCGCGAAAGGCTGCCACAGCAATACTGGGCTGAAGTGTTGGCACCCTTCCTTATCGCAGAGCCACAGCAGGCATACTTTGACCTAAGCGAGCAGGAAGCCCGGGATTATGCCACGGTGAAAGCAGAGATCTTAGCCCGCTTAGGAGTTGATCTACACCTTCGGGCTCAAAGAGTCCATAGCTGGAGGTACCAAGAGGCGTTACCACCCAGGACCCAGATGCACCACCTCATCCACCTGGTCCGCAAGTGGCTTCAGCCGGAGACATCAACCCCGGCGCAGATGGTGGAGAAGGTTGTCTTGGACCGCTTTCTGAGGGCCTTGCCGGGGGAGATACAGCAGTGGGTGGGGCATGGGGACCCAACCGATGCAAATGCTCTGGTGGGGATGGTGGAGAGGTACTGGGCTACCCAAGCTCTGACGAAGAAGGCCTCTCAGTCCCCGGCCAACCCCAAGCCCCGAAGGCCCATGGTATCTGCTAGTTCCCGGGCAAGATCAAATCCCTATGTCCGGGAGATGCCCCAGGGGAGGAGGAGGGGGGAGGCTCCCATCTGTTGGTCCTGCCAGGAGCCTGGCCATATTGCAGCCAATTGCCCCCACGTAACTGAGCCTATGGACTGCAGTTCTGCACGGAGGGTGTCCCTTTATGCAGCCCCGGTTTATACGGCTGCCATTCCAGGCTCTGTCGATGAGTGCCACCTATGCCAGGTGACGGTAGCAGGGCGCCAGGTCCTGGCCCTGCTGGACTCTGGAAGTCGGGTGACACTAATTAACGGATCCCATATCGACCCTGGGTCTGTAACGGGCCACACAGTAGGGGTCCTGTGTATTCATGGAGATGTAAAAGTCTATCCCACCGTGGCTGTTGCCATCCAGACCTCCTGTGGAGAGAGACAACATGAGGTAGGGGTTGTCATGAACTTGCCCCATGACCTTATTTTGGGACGGGACTTCCCCTTGTTCTGGACTCTGTGGCGGAGAAATCAAAGGTCGGGGAGCCCACCGCCTAGAGTACCCCCCAAACAGAAAGGACAAGACCTAGACCCTGAGCCCAATGACCCAGACTCTGGGGTACCTGCCGTAGGGGTGACCTGTGAAGAAAGTAATGTTAATTCTGTATTTCCCCTAGAGGTAATGGCAGGTGAGACTGAGGAGTCAGTGACCGGGCCACAGTTGTCGGATTTGGAGGTATCCCGTGACAACTTTGGCACCGCCCAGCTCCAGGACCCCACACTGGTCCGGGCAAGGGAAAATGTGGTGGTAGTGAATGGGGTGCCACAGCACGCCAATGCTGATCAAATATTTCCCCACTTTATGGTTGACCAAGACCTACTATACCGAGTTGATAAGTTGCGGGGTGAGACCTGTGAGCAATTGCTGGTACCACAGCCTTATCGCCAAACGGTTCTGATGTTGGCTCATAAACATGTGCTTGGTGGACACCTAGGGACCACAAAAACGTTGGATCGCATCTTGCAGCGATTCTATTGGCCAGGGGTATACGGTGAGGTTAAACGTTACTGTGAGTCGTGCCCCGAATGTCAATTGCATGCACCCATGGGACATTTTCGAAATCCGCTGGTACCTCTACCCATCATCGAGGTCCCATTTGAAAGGATCGCCATGGACTTGGTAGGTCCATTGGTTAGGTCTGCTCGGGGGCACCAGCATATACTGGTAGTAATGGACTATGCTACCCGTTATCCTGAGGCCATCCCACTGCGGCACACATCGGCAAAGCTGATAGCCAAGGAGCTATTTGCCATGTTTTGCCGAGTGGGACTACCCAAGGAAATCCTTACGGATCAGGGTACCCCTTTCATGTCCAAAGTCACCAAGGAACTGTGTAAACTCTTCAACATAAAACAGCTACGCACGTCTGTATACCATCCTCAGACAGACGGACTAGTAGAAAGGTTTAATAAAACCTTGAAGAGCATGCTGAAAAAGGTGGTGGACAAGGATGGGAGGGACTGGGATGTAATGTTACCCTATTTAATGTTTGCCATTCGGGAGGTACCACAGGCCTCTACTGGGTTTTCTCCCTTTGAGTTGATCTATGGTAGACATCCCAGAGGCCTGTTGGATATTGCAAAGGAGACTTGGGAGCAGGAACCCACCCCCCACAAAAGTATTATAGACCACATTGCTGGTATGCAGGACAGAATGGCGGCCATTATGCCCATTGTTAAGGAGCACATGGAGGCTGCTCAAAGGGCTCAAAGCCGGGTCTACAACAGGTCCGCCACAGTAAGGACCTTTAACCCGGGCGACCGGGTTTTGGTTCTAATTCCCACAGTGGAAAGCAAATTTTTTGCCAAGTGGCAGGGACCCTATGAGATAATCGAGAAGGTGGGGGAAGTTAACTATAGGGTACGTCAGCCTGGTAGGAGGAAGCCTGAGCAGGTGTACCATGTCAATTTGCTGAAAGCTTGGAAGGACAGGGAGAGTCTGCTTACAGAAAGGTCTCCAGCTAATCTCCCTTCTGTACTACCCCCTAAGGCTACAGTTAAGCCTGCAGTGGCCGGTGCAGATGTGACAATTTCTGAAACCCTCACAAAAGGACAACGCCAAGAGGCTAGGGAATTTGTAGCCAGGAATACAGACGTGTTTTCGGAATTACCTGGGCACACGTCTGTAATCAAGCATGACATTGTCACAGAGCCAGGGGTAAAAATCCGTCTAAGACCATACCGAGTCCCTGAGGCACGTCGGCAGGCCATTGCAGAGGAGGTACGGAACATGCTACAGTTAGGCGTCATAGAAGAGTCCAAAAGTGAATGGGCCAGTCCCATTGTTCTGATTCCCAAACCAGATGGGACTCTTCGTTTTTGTAACGATTTTAGAAAGTTAAACGAAGTTTCAAAATTTGACGCCTATCCCATGCCGCGTGTAGACGAGCTTATTGAAAGACTGGGAAGCGCTCGGTATTTCACTACGCTCGATCTCACCAAGGGATACTGGCAAGTACCCCTGACGGAGAGCGCTAAAGAAAAGACAGCCTTCATCACCCCTGAGGGTCTTTTCCACTATGTCGTGTTACCGTTCGGACTTCACGGGGCCCCCGCGACGTTCCAACGCCTAATGGACATAGTGCTGAAGCCTCACAGGAGATACGCATCAGCATATCTGGATGATATTATCATCTTCAGCTATGGCTGGGAGAGTCACTTGGCCAAAGTACAAGCCGTAGTGGACTCTCTAAGGGCAGCTGGCCTCACTGCAAACCCCAAGAAGTGTGCTGTTGGGATGGAGGAGACACGCTACTTGGGGTATGTGATTGGACGAGGTGTAATTAAGCCCCAGGTCAACAAGGTCGATGCTATCCAGGGGTGGCCTCAACCTGTGAGCACCAAACAGGTCAGGGCATTCTTGGGCATTGTTGGGTATTACAGGCGGTTTATACCCAACTTCGCCACAGTGTCTGCTCCCCTGACCGACCTTTTGAAAGGAAAAGGGTCAGTCATGGTGCGGTGGAATGCAGAAGCAGAAAGCGCTTTTCAGGCCTTGAAGTTGGCGTTGTGTGGATCCCCCGTCCTCATTACGCCAAGCTTCAAGAGAGAATTTATTGTGCAGACGGATGCGTCAGAGGTAGGGCTGGGAGCTGTTCTGTCACAGGAGGTGAACGGAGAGGAGCATCCCGTTACCTACCTGAGCAGAAAACTCACGCCAGCCGAGAAAAATTACAGCATCGTAGAAAGGGAATGTCTGGCGATAAAGTGGGCCTTAGAGGCACTAAGATATTACTTGTTGGGGCGACGGTTCCGTCTGATAACTGACCACTCACCGCTCACTTGGATGAGTAGGTCCAAAGAGAGAAATGCCAGAGTCACAAGGTGGTTCTTGTCTCTGCAAAATTTTAGTTTTTCAGTGGAGCATCGAGCCGGGAGACTGCAAGGCAACGCGGATGCCTTGTCCCGGACCCATTGTTTGATGTCAGGAGTTTGCCCCAGTGGGTCTAAACTGAGGGGGAGGGAATGTAAGAGAGGCATGGTTTGGGAGCACAGATATCTGCCACTGAAGTGGTTAAACTGTGTCTGGTAAGCCCTGGGTGTGTCTCTGGTAACCAAGGGGTTAACCTAGACACAGGTAAAGCAGGATTGATAGCCTGGTTGTCTGTGTTGGCCATAGCTAACATAGACAGATTGTAAAAATACGTACTGGGACCTGCTTTTTCTGGAGTGAGTGAGGTTGGCAGTGGGACGCTCACTCCACCCGGGCTTCGGTCCTGGGCTTCCATAGCCCACAGCTGGGGGTCATCAGGGCCTTAAAAAGAAGCTCACTGCAGTGCTGAGTGTGGCCATACCTGGAGAGCTGTCTGATGGAATACGGAAGGTATTGCATGGGCCACACCATATCTTGTTATTTATACCCGTGGGTTGGATAGCTGGTCCCACGTATAGTCAGGGAGCGGTTATGTATTAGTAAGTGCTCAGCCGAGCAGGGTTTATTTGTGTTTAAGCCTTTGTTAAGGTTTGCTTTGTGTTTTGAAGCTAAGTGTGAAATAAAAACACTTAAATTGGACATTATCCTGTCTGTGTCCCTGCTTACTGCACTGCTACCTAAGATCGACCAGAGCTATTCCCCACAACATCTATGTAGATATTGCACCAAACACCAGACATTTGCAGCTAGAATAGTCACTTACCACATTAGCAATGTAAAGTTAGGACTAGCTTACAGTTATCTTCATTGAGAAGTACAGTGCTTTTCCTTAAAAAATAAGGACATTTCAATGTGACCCCAAACTTGAACGGTAATGTGTATATATATATATATATATATATGGGCAGATTTAGTAGAGACGGCTGGTGAAATCTTTATGATGGCCGGGGGCCAGATGGAGAAGAAGAAAAAAGCGAATAACTGTGATTCACTCAGAGAAGACGCCCCCTATGAGTCACTGGATGTAACTGGAAAATGGAGGTACAATTAGATTATGGGGGGGCCCAAGCACAATTTTGTTAACAGGGGCCCTCCGCAGTCTGTGTCCGCCCCTGACTCAGCCTGTGATGGGTGAACAGCTAGAGGTGACCAGAGGGGACCAGGGAGGACAGGCTCGAGTGGGCCAGGACCAGGGAGGACAGGCCTGAGTGGGCCAGGATCAGGGAGGACAGGCTCGAGTGGGCCAGGATCAGGGAGGACAGGCTCGAGTGGGCCAGGATCAGGGAGGACAGGCTCGAGTGGGCCAGGACCAGGGAGGACAGGCTCGAGTGGGCCAGGACCAGGGAGGACAGGCCTGAGTGGGCCAGGACCAGGGAGGACAGGCTTGAGTTGGCCAGGATCAGGGAGGACAGGCCTGAGTGGGCTAGGACCAGGGAGGACAGGCTTGAGTGGGCCAGGATCAGGGAGGACAGGCTTGAGTTTGCCAGAACCAGGGAGGACAGGCTTGAGTTGGCCAGTACCATAGAGGACAGGCTTGAGTGGGCCAGGACTAGGGTGGACAGGCTTGAGTTGGCCAGTACCATGGAGGACAGGCCTGAGTGGGCCAGGATCAGGGAGGACAGGCTTGAGTGGGCCAGGATCAGAGAGGACAGGCCTGATTGGGCCAGGATCAGAGAGGGCAGGCCTGAGTGGGCCAGGATCAGAGAGGGCAGGCCTGAGTGGGCCAGGATCAGAGAGGGCAGGCCTGAGTGGGCTTTTCCAGCTATTGAAATAACTTGAACTCTTTTCTAGGATCCATTTTTTGATTTCAGGCCCGGCCTAGATACCCTGCACAAATGCCCCAAGGGGGGGGGGGGGGGGTCTCAGGGGCCTGTACCGGGTCACCACATATGGAGAAAAAGAGAAGTGGTACTGTGCAGTGTCCATATATGGAGAATAAGAGAAGTGGTACTGTGCAGTGTCCATATATCGAGAATAAGAGAAGTGGTACTGTGCAGTGTCCATATATGGAGAATAAGAGAAGTGGTACTGTGCAGTGTCCATATATGGAGAACAAGAGAAGTGGTACTGTGCAGTGTCCATATATGGAGAATAAGAGAAGTGGTACTGTGCAGTGTCCATATATGGAGAATAAGAGAAGGGGTACTGTGCAGTGTCCATATATGGAGAATAAGAGAAGTGGTACTGTGCAGTGTCCATATATGGAGAATAAGAGAAGTGGTACTGTGCAGTGTCCATATATGGAGAATAAGAGAAGTGGTACTGTGCAGTGTCCATATATGGAGAATAAGAGAAGTGGTACTGTGCAGTGTC
Organism: Dendropsophus ebraccatus; assembly: GCA_027789725.1. Classification (NCBI taxonomy): domain Eukaryota; kingdom Metazoa; phylum Chordata; class Amphibia; order Anura; family Hylidae; genus Dendropsophus; species Dendropsophus ebraccatus. Next base: position 19,474,974 of record JAQFWZ010000033.1, read on the forward strand.
CATATATGGAGAATAAGAGAAGTGGTACTGTGCAATGTCCATATATGGAGAATAAGAGAAGTGGTACTGTGCAGTCTGCGTATATGCAGCATAAGGGAAGTGGGGTACAGTATATAGTCAGCATATAGGTCTGGAGGCGGTAGAACCCGTCCTGCTGCTCAGCTAATCCGACATGGGGCTGAGGTCTGTGTACACAGCACATAGCTGACATAGTGAGCCGGGAAGTGTCACCTGGTGCACAGGGAGCGAGTGCCGACACAGTCCAGTGTGATGCAGTCCAGTGCGATACAGTCCAGTGCGATACAGTCCAGTGTGAAACAGTCCAGTGTGATACAGTCCAGTGTGATACAGTCCAGTGCTATACAGTCCAGTGCTATACAGTCCAGTGTAATACAGTCCAGTGTGATACAGTCCAGTGCGATACAGTCCAGTGCGATACAGTCCAGTGCGATACAGTCCAGTGTGATACAGTCCAGTGTGATACAGTCCAGTGCTATACAGTCCAGTGTTATACAGTCCAGTGTGATACAGTCCAGTGCGATACAGTCCAGTGCGATACAGTCCAGTGCGATACAGTCCAGTGCGATACAGTCCAGTGCGATACAGTCCAGTGTGATACAGTCCAGTGTGATACAGTCCAGTGCTATACAGTCCAGTGTTATACAGTCCAGTGTGATACAGTCCAGTGTGATACAGTCCAGTGTGATACAGTCCAGTGCTATACAGTCCAGTGCTATACAGTCCAGTGTAATACAGTCCAGTGTGATACAGTCCAGTGCGATACAGTCCAGTGTGATACAGTCCAGTGTGATACAGTCCAGTGTGATACAGTCCAGTGCTATACAGTCCAGTGTGATACAGTCCAGTGTGATACAGTCCAGTGTGATACAGTCCAGTGCTATACAGTCCAGTGCGATACAGTCCAGTGTGATACAGTCCAGTGTGATACAGTCCAGTGCTATACAGTCCAGTGTGATACAGTCCAGTGTGATACAGTCCAGTGCTATACAGTCCAGTGCGATACAGTCCAGTGTGATACAGTCCAGTGTGATACAGTCCAGTGTGATACAGTCCATTGTGATACAGTCCAGTGCTATACAGTCCAGTGTAATACAGTCCAGTGTGATACAGTCCAGTGCTATACAGTCCAGTGCTATACAGTCCAGTGCGATACAGTCCAGTGTGATACAGTCCAGTGTGATACAGTCCAGTGTGATACAGTCCAGTGCTATACAGTCCAGTGTAATACAGTCCAGTGTGATACAGTCCAGTGCTATACAGTCCAGTGCTATACAGTCCAGTGTGATACAGTCCAGTGTAATACAGTCCAGTGTGATACAGTCCAGTGTTATACAGTCCAGTGTGATACAGTCCAGTGCCATACAGTCCAGTGTGATACAGTCCAGTGTGATACAGTCCAGTGCTATACAGTCCAGTGCCATACAGTCCAGTGTGATACAGTCCAGTGTGATACAGTCTAGTGTGATACAGTCCAGTGCGATACAGTCCAGTGTGATACAGTCCAGTGCTATACAGTCCAGTGCGATACAGTCCAGTACGATACAGTCCAGTGTGATACAGTCCAGTGTTATACAGTCCAGTGCCATACAGTCCAGTGCCATACAGTCCAGTGTGATACAGTCCAGTGTGATACAGTCCAGTGTGATACAGTCCAGTGTGATACAGTCCAGTGTGATACAGTCCAGTGTGATACAGTCCAGTGCTATACAGTCCAGTGTGATACAGTCCAGTGTGATACAGTCCAGTGTGATACAGTCCAGTGCAATAAAGTTCAGTGCAATATAAAGTGTTCAGGCAATCAGAATGAGACTCTGCTGGAGCGGTCCTATCCAGATTTGCTGGCTGTACATTGATAGGAGAGACAATCTTACTCACAGGGAATTCCTCCAATGCTATCACATGTGACATATTCAGGAGCGAGACCACCATCAACACCATCTGTGACCAAAGGCCTGAAGGACGATGGCAGGCCAGGGGGGCACGTAAACCAGAAGCAATGTCTCAAACCCTGGACATAAACTTGAAATGGAGATGGACCTCACAGCATAGAATGGCGAAGCCTCAGCTGTAGTCCCACCTTAGGTGCTTACAGGAACACACAGTGAAGTCCCTGTGTGGTGTCCCACCACAGGTGTTGTTGTGTATGCAACCCAGTAAGTCGTGCACTCAGGTAAAAGTGGGTGATGATGTACTTTGTTTTCCCCACTAGGAAGCACCACTGCCTTTGTGTTTAACATGCACAGAGCAAAGGGGTTAATTGTTTATTTCATGTGTTTTATGCTGACCACTAGTAGGTGCTCTTTCTTTCTGGTCTATCCTGTCTAACCTCTCTCTTACCCACACTCAGCCCCACCACTCACAGGAGGGTACACAAATGCCCCCTGTAGGAGGAGTTAACCTGGTTGAAGAAGTGAGTTCAGTCTTAGTCAGGTTTCTAGTGAGAAAGGACACAACAAAACCAGTTCCTGGTTAAGTTAAGCCAGGGCCTGGCTGTGGCCAGGCCCCTTGACAGGGACCAAAGACAGATGCTGAGAGATATCTCTTCTATGCTAGTTACCACTACAGTTATGCAGTGCTAAGTCCAACTTAGGGGAGAGAAGCTACCTATGAACACCCTAGCCCATGCCAGGAACCTCTCAAAAAATGTGCAGGACAGACTCCTAAAAACAAGAGGAGCTGACCCCAGTAGGACAAAGCTACCACAAGTAAAGGTCTACGTATTCTGGGTATTCTCGAAAGTCTTATACACCCAGATAACCGACGACTGGGGCTCATGCTACCCACCTAGGACGGCAGTCAGGCAGTAGTCTAAACCTGAGTACGTGTATCACTTATCTATCTATCTATCTATCTATCTATCTATCTATCTATATCCTACAGTTCAGACAGAGCACAGGATCTACATTTTGCCTAGTTCCTCTGGCAGCTCTCTACATTGGGCAGAGCACATGTCTATCCCTCTTTATAGCCAGGGGTTATTCCCTATTGATAGAGAGAAGCCTTAGGTAACTGAAGCACTGATTAACTCTAGAAGATGAGAAGACCTTGGTAGAAGCGGAGTCAGTGCAAGGGAAGCTGGGGAACAGGCTGAGTATTCATGGTCAGCGCAGTACCAGGGAAGGGACCGGTATCATAATGAGACAGGCGGCTTCCGAGGTAGGTAAGACAATCTGAGTCAGTAACAAGAGAGGCACATGTTACAGACAGGGCTCAGGCAATAAGCGTAATCTGAAGAACAAGCAGGGGTCAGGATGCAGGGGGATACAGCAGACAAATTAGCTTGGAATGATAGAATTCAACAATGCTCAGGCAGGGAGGGGCAGGTGAAGATAGTTTAAAGGGGTTATCCAGCGCTACAAACCATGGCCAGAGACAGCCCCATGCTTGTCTCCAGCTTGGGCGGGTTTTGCTGCTCAGTTCCATTGAAGTGAATGGAACTTAATTGCAAACCGCACCTGAACTGGAGACAAGAGTCGTGCTGTCTCTGAAAGAAAGTGGCCATGTTTCTGTAGCACTGGATAACCCCTTTAAATAGGTGCAGGTTGTTCTGGTTCAGTACATGCTGGCTGTCAGTGAGTGAAAACTGTAGTGTGAATACAGCACATAAACACAGCCCCCAGACATGAATAACGTGCCAGGATTACAGGACAAAAACACACAGCCCCCCCAGGGGTAAGATATATTACAAGGGGGTAATTATATTATAGACGGTAGATATATTACAGGTGGTAGATGTATTACAGGGGGTAGATATATTACAGGTGGTAGATGTATTACAGGTGGTAGATGTATTACAGGGGGTAGATGTATTACAGGGGGTAGATATATTACAGGTGGTAGATACATTACAGGTTTTAGATATATTACAAGGGGGTAATTATATTATAGACGGTAGATATATTACAGGTGGTAGATATATTACAGGTAGTAGATGTATTACAGGGGGTAGATATATTACAGATGGAAGACATATTACAAGGGGGTAATTATATTATAGGCGGTAGATATATTACAGGGGGTAGATGTATTACAGGTGGTAGATATATTACAGGGGGTAGATACATGACAGGTGGTAGATATATTACAGGTGGTAGATATATTACAGGTGGTTGATATATTACAAGGGAGTAATTATATTATAGACGGTAGATATATTACAAGGGGGTAATTATATTATAGACGGTAGATATATTACAGGTAGTAGATATATTACAGGGGGTAGATATATTACAGGTGGTAGATATATTACAGGGGGTAGATATATTACAGATGGAAGACATATTACAAGGGGGTAATTATATTATAGGCGGTAGATATATTACAGGGGGTAGATGTATTACAGGTGGTAGATATATTACAGGGGGTAGATACATTACAGGTGGTAGATATATTACAAGGGGGTAATTATATTATAGACGGTAGATATATTACAGGTAGTAGATATATTACAGGTGGTAGATATATTACAAGGGGGTAATTATATTATAGACGGTAGATATATTACAGGTAGTAGAAATATTACAGGTGGTAGATATATTACAAGGGGGTAATTATATTATAGACGGTAGATATATTACAGGTAGTAGATATATTACAGGTAGTAGATATATTACAGGGGGTAGATATATTACAGGTGGTAGATATATTACAGGGGGTAGATATATTACAAGGGGGTAATTATATTATAGACGGTAGCAGGGCCTGCGTTAGGGGAGGGCAAGCAGGGCAATTGCCCAGGGCCCCCATCCACCAGGGGCCCCCTACCGCAGTTCCAGTAGGAGAGGAGAGCACAGACAGGGTCCTGCAGCGTCTGGAAATGATCCCCGGCTGCTGCTATCAGGGGTCACACTGAGGCTGCAGGACGCTGCTCGGTGTCTGCTCCCCTCCCCATCCCTCCAGCTCCTCTTACTGCACGTGATGTCCTTCTCTGGTGTGGAGCTGTCGGAACTATGGAGGAGAGGGCAGCCGGGTGAGGATGATAGCCTGCTGCTGCAAGGAACATGAGGGGGATGCACCACTACCCCCAGCATGCTAGAGGGAGTAAGTATACTGTAGTTCAGGAAAAGAAGTCGGTAATCCAGCACTTGTGGCAGAGAAATTCTTTTTATTTATCCAAATGGCACCAGGTGATCAAGAGCGCTCATGCGCTTGAAACGCGTCCTGTGGGGTCACTGCACTTAGGTGTTGTTTGTATATTTGGCATTTGGATAAATAAAAAGAATTTCTCTGCTACAAGTGCTGGATTACCGACTTCTTTTCCTGAACTGTAGTACCACGCATTTGCCAGATGCGAATCCGGGGCACCAGAGAACTCTTGGTCGGTGAGCTGACAATTACATATTTTTGTATACTGTGTATGTAGCGTGTAATGTGTATGAATGTAAGTGTATAATGGATGAATATAGTGTGTGTTACATGTCCTGTGTATAGTGTGTGGGCTGGATGCCGAAGATGACGTCCTGGCACAAGATGGCGGACACGCACGACACGGATCAGGTATGTATAATGCGCCAACACTTCTGGGTACACGTGCGTGGGTGGTTGGACACGGGAAGGGGGCGATTCACAAACAAAACATACATTACAAGGCTATGTTCACACTACGTAAAACTACGGCCGTTGTTGCCGATGGCAACAACGGCCGTAGTTTTTGTGCAGTGCAACAAAGCCTAATGAGCAATGGCGTCCCGGCCGGAGTGTACACACATCATATACGCTCCGGCCGGGATCTGTGCGGCCCCGCAAATAACTGACAGGTTCACACAGTGAGGGGTCACGGAACCACCGGTCTCATACGTAGTGTGAACATAGCCCAAAGTTGCATAACTTTGTAATGTGTGTTATTCTGTGAATAATTTCTTAGCGCCGCACTACCCCTTTAAGTAGTGGCTGGCTGTGCTGTTCCCCTGAAATGGTCGGTAACCTGCCGGGCTGTGATGGGTCCCTTGGGCTCTTGTCACAGTGGTCCGGAGTGGGAAGGTGACCCACCTGGACTGTCGGTACCACCACCCACAGAAAGGGAAAATGACCCAAGGACGGTGTATAGCTGAGAGGTGTAGGTGCTGGTGCAATGATCACTGAGTCCCAGTAGAATAAATAAAGTGGTTTTACTGATAGCCTCTTGCATTACAGGATAGCTTGGCAATAGATAACTTTTATGATACAGACGAGTTCACTGAATCTGTGCTGGGAGATACTTTAAGCGCTGAGGTAGAGTAGCAGAGCTTGTGTAGCTTAGTGTAGAGGAGAGTAGAGGAGTTTGTCAGGAGAGCCCCAACCCAGGGTAGTAGTGTGCTCTGCCGGAACATGAGAGATACTTGTGAGAAAAGAAGAATGCTTAAGAGAAAAATACAGTGTCCAGGTACCCGTCCTACTAGGGTGATACAAGCCCCAGACTAAGTTACCGGGGCGAAGCTAAGTGCCCGAGGGTGTCATGGTTTCACCTGTGCTGCAAGATAGAGTACATAGACCTGGGTTACCGTTGCTTTGCTCTATTCAGGTCAGTTCCTCCGCCCTGCACCGTTAAGAGAGGTTCACGTTGTGGGCTGGGGTGATGTTTAACATGTCCTCTTCTAGGGGTCTTAACACTGCATAGTGTCTGTAGTTATAGTGTTAGAAAGGAAAGTCTCTATGTTCTCCATACATATGTGTCTCTGTACTAACACAGCTGGTCTGTCCCGGACAGGGAACCTGGCAGAGTCAGGCCCTGGCTAAGTAGAGTAGTACTCATTATATAGTGCGCCCCTGCTGGACACTCCATTGTAATTACGCCCCCGTTTCGTGACGTCACGGTTTTTTAGAGAATCTGAAGTCTCCCTGATCTACTAAATTGAAACAGCCCTATATGTGCATTTTCCATAATAAATGTACATTAGAAATTTGTCTAACTTTCCGTAAGTAATAACATATTAAAAAATAGTTTTGGCCGCACTTCTCCTTTAAGATGTTTATATACGGCAGAGACGGATGTGCGGCTGCTGATCCCCCGCTCTGGATTACATACAGCAGAGACGGATGCGGAGCTGCTGACCCCCCCGCTCTGGATTATATACGGCAGAGACGGATGTGCGGCCGCTGATCTCTCCGCTCTGGATTATATATGGCAGATGTGCAGCCGCTGATCCCCCCGCCCTGGATTATATACGGCAGATGTGCGGCCGCTGATCCCCCGCTCTAGATTACATACAGCAGAGACGGATGTGCGGCCGCTGATCTCTCCGCTCTGGATTATATATGGCAGATGTGCGGCCGCTGATCCCTCCGCTCTGGATTATATACGGCAGATGTGCGGCCGCTGATCCCTCCGCTCTGGATTATATACGGCAGATGTGCGGCCGCTGATCCCTCCGTTTTGGATTATATACGGCAGAGCTGGATGTGCGGCCGCTGATCCCTCCGCTCTGGATTATATACGGCAGATGTGCGGCCGCTGATCCCTCCGCTCTGGATTATATACGGCAGATGTGCGGCCGCTGATCCCTCCGCTCTGGATTATATACGGCAGAGCTGGATGTGCGGCCGCTGATCCCCCGCTCTAGATTACATACAGCAGAGAAGGATGTGCGGCCGCTGATCCCTCCGCTCTGGATTATATACGGCAGAGACGGATGTGGGGCTGCTGATGCCCCCGCTCTGGATTATATACGGCAGATGTGCGGCTGTTGATCGCCCGCTCTGGATTATATACGGCAAATGTGCGGCTGTTGATCGCCCGCTCTGGATTATATATGGCAGATGTGCGGCCGCTGATCCCTCCGCTCTGGATTATATACGGCAGATGTGCGGCTGTTGATCGCCCGCTCTGGATTATATACGGCAAATGTGCGGCCGCTGATCCCTCCGCTCTGGATTATATATGGCAGATGTGCGGCCGCTGATCCCTCCGCTCTGGATTATATATGGCAGATGTGCGGCCGCTGATCCCTCCGCTCTGGATTATATATGGCAGATGTGCGGCCGCTGATCCCTCCGCTCTGGATTATATATGGCAGAGCTGAATGTGCGGCCGCTGATCCCTCCGCGCTGGATTATATGCGGCAGAGCTGGATGTGCGGCCGCTGATCCCTCCGCTCTGGATTATATACGGCAGATGTGCGGCCGCTGATCCTTCCGCTCTGGATTATATACGGCAGATGTGCGGCCGCTGATCCCTCCGCTCTGGATTATATACGGCAGATGTGCGGCCGCTGATCCCTCCGCTCTGGATTAGTCATCAGTAAATGCATTTTTCCTCTGAGCAAACATCCAGAATGGGGAGGAATGCAGAAATTGGGCTGGGTGTTGGCTGGCGGCCTATGGGTGCGGCTCCCTCCTCCTCCTCCTCCTCCTCTTTAAGTTTCTTCTTTCCTCTGCTCAGTCTCTCACCTCCGCTCGGCTCGGCAGCACCTGTCTCCCCCCTCGGCTCAGCATGGTGAGTGGTCGCTGTTCACACTGCGCAGTCAGAGGCGTCTTGGGAAGTCGCTGCCAAGAATGTTGTCTGTGTTATTGGGGCATTTGGGGGCGGGGGGCTGTGCTGACCATCTCTGTGCTTCCACAGACTCAGGCCTTGCTGGGCCTTGTGGTACCTCTGCGTGTTGTGCTGTAGAGTTCAGGGCCGTGATCTCAGCCAGGGATTGTAGCCTGAGGAGGAGGAGGAGGAGGAGGAGGAGCAGGAGCAGGAGGCCATTTCACCACACATCATTGTTCTAGGGTTATACAGCGGTCTCCAACCTGTACAAAACTACAACTCCCAGCATGCCCTGATGGCCATGTGATCCTGTGCAGTGTGATGTCATCAGTGTCCAGTGACATCACTCCTACAGGTCTGACTCCTGTGAGGCGGGATGATCTCATTATTAGAGTGTATATGGATCTTGCAGTGTGATGTCATCACTGATTGTGAGGTCATAGCTTCAGCCTTCTGTATACACGACCACCTCTTATGTGTTATTGCTGAGATATACACGGCCGCTCCTATCTGTCAGTGTGTACAGCGACTGGGAGGGCTCTGACCTATAACGGCCACCGGACTGTAATACTGGGAGGGCTCTGACCTATAACGGCCACTGGGCTGTAATAATGGGAGGGCTCTGACCCATAACGGCCACCGGACTGTAATACTGGGAGGGCTCTGACCCATAACGGCCACCGGGCTGTAATACTGGGAGGGCTCTGACCTATAACGGCCACCGGACTGTAATACTGGGAGGGCTTTGACCTATAACGGCCACCGGACTGTAATACTGGGAGGGCTCTAACCTATAACGGCCACCGGACTGTAATACTGGGAGGGGCGGCTGATTACTGTCACTGGAGACAATAGACCTGGCAGATCCTGTTATTAGACACAACTCTATTATAATAATCACCAGGGTTATTGTGATTGCAGCAAATACAATCTATTGTTCTCTGTTATCAGCCACTTCAGCTCAGGGTGGCTGTGAGGTGACTGGCCCTTTAAGGCTTTGTTCTCTGTTATCAGCCACCTCAGCTCAGGGTGGCTGTGAGGTGACTGGCCCTTTAAGGCTTTGTTCTCTGTTATCAGCCACCTCAGCTCAGGGTGGCTGTGAGGTGACTGGCCCTTTAAGGCTTTGTTCTCTGTTATCAGCTCTTCAGCTCAGGGTGGCTGTGAGGTGACTGGCCCTTTAAAGCTTTGTTCTCTGTTATCAGCCACCTCAGCTCAGGGTGGCTGTGAGGTGACTGGCCCTTTAAGGCTTTGTTCTCTGTTATCAGCTCTTCAGCTCAGGGTGGCTGTGAGGTGACTGGCCCTTTAAGGCTTTGTTCTCTGTTATCAGCTCTTCAGCTCAGGGTGGCTGTGAGGTGACTGGCCCTTTAAGGCTTTGTTCTCTGTTATCAGCCACCTCAGCTCAGGGTGGCTGTGAGGTGACTGGCCCTTTAAGGCTTTGTTCTCTGTTATCAGCTCTTCAGCTCAGGGTGGCTGTGAGGTGACTGGGCCTTTAAGGATTTGTTCTCTGTTATCAGCTCTTCAGCTCAGGGTGGCTGTGAGGTGACTGGCCCTTTAAGGCTTTGTTCTCTGTTATCAGCCACCTCAGCTCAGGGTGGCTGTGAGGTGACTGGCCCTTTAAGGCTTTGTTCTCTGTTATCAGCTCTTCAGCTCAGGGTGGCTGTGAGGTGACTGGCCCTTTAAGGCTTTGTTCTCTGTTATCAGCTCTTCAGCTCAGGGTGGCTGTGAGGTGACTGGCCCTTTAAGGCTCGCCGTGCTGTGGCCGCCGCTCCAGGACTCGTATTTCCTTTTCGGATCTTGAATAGAAATCTTCTCTCCTCGTCACCTCTGAGCGCTTCCTGTGACTAATCTCCTGTGACCGCTCGTCCCTGATCAGCGGGGATCAGCTCCCTATTGTGTCACTGACTGATCTGTGAAGCTTCCCTGGGGCTGCAGCTGGGTTATCCCTGGGTCACCAGACCTGACAATGGCCGCTGTTGCCCCCGGAGCGGTATGTGGCCGCTGTTGCCCCCGGAGCGGTATGTGGCCGCTGTTGCCCCCGGAGCGGTATGTGGCCGCTGTTGCCCCCGGAGCGGTATGTGGCCGCTGTTGCCCCCGGAGCGGTATGTGGCCGCTGTTGCCCCCGGAGCGGTATGTGGCCGCTGTTGCCCCCGGAGCGGTATGTGGCCGCTGTTGCCCCCGGAGCGGTATGTGGCCGCTGTTGCCCCCGGAGCGGTATGTGGCCGCTGTTGCCCCCGGAGTGGTATGTGGCCGCTGTTGCCTCATTGCCCCCTGAGGTGTGGATCTTGTGGCCATTAGGTGCCTTACCCCATTGCACCCAGGGTACATTATGGCCTAGGCTTCAGGCCGGGGCGTAGCTAGGATTCATGGGGCCCCATAGCAAATGTGCCCCCCCCCCCCTCCACTACACACAACACAAACCACTGTGTGTGTATATGTATGTATGTAGGTGTCCTGCTGTGTTGCATTATGCATACCTCCCAACTTTGGCTGAGAGGAAAGAGGGACATGGACACGCCCCTAACCCCACCGAAAGACACACCCCTAAACCCCAAGACACGCCCCTAAATCAGTAATAAACGCGATGTTTTGGTGAGTCAATCGCCATTTTCAAAAATGGTGATTGGTGATGGTGATTGACTCGCCAAAACGTCACGTTTGTGACTGTTTGCTGTGCTGCACTATTTGTTAATGCTTTGCATGTCGATGGAATAAACACTTCTTTTGCAACATAGAAGTTGGAGTGCCGTGAAGTATCCGTATGGTATAGACATCTATCTCTGGTCAAGATTTCATTTGCTGGCACCAACATCATGGCTTGTGCTGCTGACATTTGTTATCTATCTATCAGGGGCGGATAAACTTTACCATAGGCCCCGGGCTGTTCACCAAGCCTGGGCCCCCCCACCCCACAGTAACTATGGCAGCACTAGCCTGGGCCCCCCCACCCCACAGTAACTATGGCAGCACTAGCCTGGGCCCCCCCACCCCACAGTAACTATGGCAGCACTAGCCTGGCGTTCATAGTACAGGACAGATAATGTCATGATGTCCTGATTTGTGCAAAATTGCCATAAAAAAACTGTGATTTTTGCAAATCATGGCGGAAGTGTAGCCAGGAGACAGTACAAGTCTTTTTGGGTGGTCATGGGCCCCCCAGGAGCTCAGGGCCCCGGGCTGCCGCCCAAAACGCCCCTATTATAATCCACTACTTCTATCTACCTATCTATCTCCTATCTATCTCCTATCTATCTATCTATCTATCTATCTATCTATCTATCTATCTCCTATCTATCTATCTATCTCCTATCTATCTATCTATCTCCTATCTATCTATCTATCTATCTCCTATCTATCTATCTATCTATCTCCTATCTATCTATCTATCTCCTATCTATCTATCTATCTATCTCCTATCTATCTATCTATCTATCTCCTATCTATCTATCTATCTATCTATCTATCTATCTATCTATCTATCTATCTATCTATCTCCTATCTATCTATCTATCTATCTCCTATCTATCTATCTATCTATCTCCTATCTATCTATCTATCTCCTATCTATCTATCTATCTATCTCCTATCTATCTATCTATCTATCTCCTATCTATCTATCTATCTCCTATCTATCTATTTATCTATCTATCATCTATCTCCTAGATAGATAGATAGGAGTTAGATAGATAGATAGATAGGAGATTGATAGATAGATAGATAGATAGATAGATAGATAGATAGATAGATAGATAGGAGATAGATAGATAGGAGATAGATAGATAGATAGATAGATAGATAGGAGATAGATAGATAGATAGATAGATAGATAGGAGATAGATAGATAGATAGATAGGAGATAGATAGGAGATGGATATATAGATAGATAGGAGATGGATAGATAGATAGATAGGAGATGGATAGATAGATAGATAGGAGATGGATAGATAGATAGGAGATAGATAGATAGATAGGAGATAGATAGATAGATGGGATAGAGAGAGAGAGCAGCAGGTTCAGGGGATAAGCCCAGGGGCACTGAGTGCAGGGGAGGGAGGGGGGATAAGCACCATGTACAGCTGAGGGACACCTGACAGAACCCCCAGACACCCCCTCCCCGGAGCACTCACCACTGCTCTTCTCTCCCTGGTGATGCTGGTCATGTGTTCTGCCCTCTTCCTGGACCCCGGCCGCCTCCTCCTCCGGCCCCAGCTCTCACTGCCAGGTATTGATACTGTATAGGGGGCGCACCACAGAGCTGTGATAATCCGGCCCTGGCAGGAGCTATGGGGGAGAAAGCGGCCTCTTGTGGCTGGAGGCAGAATGACGCCTTCGGCCACAAGAGTCTTTGCAGAGCAGGGAGCCGATGTCTCCTGCTCTGCCGGTGTAAGTGAGGTGCGGGGGGCGGCGGGACACATGGGGGCTGTACCGGGACGGAGGGACATGACCCCAAAATCGGGACTGTCCCTCCAGATCCGGGACAGTTGGGAGGTATGCATTATGTAATTCACGTTTTTGAATAAATTCAAAGTTTTTTCACTTTATTGGAGTGCCGTGGATCATCATATATATCTACACAGAAGGTTCGTGGTCTGAACTATGTCCACTGGCACCCACGTGTATTGTCAGTAGTGCCACTCATCATCCTATGATATATATATATATATATATATATATATATATATATATATATATATATATATATATATATATATATATATATATATATTTATTATATAACAACGTATATGTGTACTTACGTTACTGCTGGTGCACTGATAACCCCTGACCTCTGCAGGAGCTCTGCACGTTTTCCTTTCCTACTTGAGCAGGTGGAGAACAGAGGTCAGAGGTTATCAGTGCAGTGAAGCAGAGATCTGTCTTCTCTTTGTTAACCCTTTTTTGTGTAGGTAAACATTGGGTCACTTATACACTGCAGTACATAAGGGGTTAAGCAGGAGGACACACGCTCTTACCTTCTCCCCTGGGCCCCCCTCCTGCACGGGCCCCATAGTAACTGCCTACCCTGCCTACTACTAGAGATGAGCGAATATACAGTAAGCATGAAGCGAAGCGCTTCGTCCCTATCTGTATTCCGCTCATCGGGCTGCGGCCCTTTGAAGTGTGATCCGCTCCTTCCCAGGTGCTGGAAAAAAGATGGATCCCGTCCTGGGAAACTGGGATAAGATGCCCAGGACGGGAGCGGCACGGAGGGGGTTTTGCGCCATTTTCTATCAGTCTTTTTTCTGTATTTGCACTGGGGGGGGGGGGGGGGGGGGCTCTGTTTTCATTAGATCTCATGGGCACGCTGAGCTTTATGGCCAGGCTGGTTTAGGATGGCTGCACACTGTGTTTGCAGTCCTTTTCTTTTTTCCTTTTTCCATATGTGTCATATGTGTCACACACGGATCAGCACATGGCGTGTCACACACGGATCAGCACATGGCGTGTCACACACCGATCAGTTGACCCGGAAGCCCTGCAGCACACTTCTTAACAAATTAGAGAAAGTGTGAGAAAACCAGTGAAGTGAGTCTGGCCTAGGCTATTTTACATCCCAGGACATACTCTGGCCTGGAGGGGTATACTCTGGCCTGGAGGGGTATACTCTGGCCTAGGCTATTCTCCCCCCCCCCCCCCCCCCCAGGGGTATACTGTGGCCTAGGCTATTCCCCCCCCCCCCCCCCCCCCCCCCCGGGGTATACTGTGGCCTGGAGGAGTATACACTGGCCTAGGCTATCCCCCCCCCCCCCCCCCCCAGGGGTATACTCTGGCCTGGAGGGGTATACTCTGGCCTAGGCTATTGCCCCCCACCCCCTGGGGTATACTCTGGCCTGGAGGGGTATACTGTGGCCTAGGCTATTCCCCCCCCCCCTCAGGGGTATACTGTGGCCTAGGCTATTCCCCCCCCCCCCCCCCCCCCCCCAGGGGTATACTCTGGCCTGGAGGGGTATACTCTGGCCTAGGCTATTCCCCCCTCTCCCCCCCCCCCCAGGGTATACTCTGGCCTGGAGGGGTATACTCTGGCCTAGGCTATTGCCCCCCACCCCCTGGGGTATACTCTGGCCTGGAGGGGTATACTGTGGCCTAGGCTATTCCCCCCCCCCTCAGGGGTATACTGTGGCCTAGGCTATTCCCCCCCCCCCCCCCCCCCAGGGGTATACTCTGGCCTGGAGGGGTATACACTGGCCTAGGCTATCCCCCCCCCCCCCCAGGGGTATACTGTGGCCTGGAGGAGTATACACTGGCCTAGGCTATTAGCCCCCCTTCCCCCCCCCCAGGGGTATACTCTGGCCTGGAGGGGTATACACTGGCCTAGGCTATCCCCCCCCCCCCCCCCCCAGGGGTATACTCTGGCCTGGAGGGGTATACTCTGGCCTAGGCTATTCCCCCCCCCCCACCCCCTGGGGTATACTCCGGCCTGGAGGGGTATACACTGGCCTAGGCTATTCCCCCCCCCCCCCCCCCCCCCCCAGGGGTATACACTGGCCTAGGCTATTCCCCCCCCCCCCCCCCCCCCAGGGGTATACTCTGGCCTGGAGGGGTATACACTGGCCTAGGCTATTCCCCCCCCCCCCCCCCCCAGGGGTATACTCTGGCCTGGAGGGGTATACACTGGCCTAGGCTATTCCCCCCCCCCCCCCCCAGGGGTATACTCTGGCCTGGAGGGGTATACACTGGCCTAGGCTATTCCCCCCCCCCAGGGGTATACTCTGGCCTGGAGGGGTATACACTGGCCTAGGCTATTCCCCCCCCCAGGGGTATACTCTGGCCTGGAGGGGTATACTCTGGCCTAGGCTATTGCCCCCCACCCCCCGGGATATACTCTGGCCTAGGCCAGGTCTCCTTGTGGGCCTGAGGACAAGATGATCAATGTTCCTTATCCTTCTCTCCCCCATTTAGTCAGTGGACAGTTGGGAGACCACCTTACAGATTGGATGGTCCCACCAGAATCAGTGGGGCTGGATGACAGAGTGCCATGTGGTGCAGGCCTGGTGGTTCCTGGCAGTATGGTGGGCCGGGGCAGCCTGTCCGGTATTGAAGCATGATCCACCTGGGTGATTGTTATCGGGAGACTTTGTCCCCTCCATAGACGTGTGTCTTCTGACAGCAGCAGAGTCTGCTCGGTGTGTTTCTGCATGTCCCGGGTCGTCCTGGCATTCCTGTGATTCACGGCCAATCGCTATGGGAGACACACGGGTGTAGCCGTCCTATAAAACATACCAGATCACTTGGCAACAGTTTCCTATTGTTCCGTGTTTATGTGGAATCTCTGTAGACCGGCTAAATGGCCGCAGGATAACAGGCCGGTCGGGCAGCAGGAATGTGCTTAAAGTGACAGCTCTCCATTATAGATAGTATAGGGCCGGGGTGACACTATAGGGGGGTAGCAGCCGCTCACACTCCGGGAGCCTGAGAAGGTCCATTGTGTAACCTAAGAGCCTCCATTTATGACTGAGGCAGCGTTCTCGCTCTAGAAGACTTGTTCCTCCTGCCGAGCGGTCACTAGCGATGGCCCCACTATTATATATAGCAGGTAATAGGATAGGGAGCAATCTGGTACAGTAGGGAATGAGTCCCTCGTGGATCCTGTATATCTGCTCTGATCAGACACCAGGACCACAGTGGATGGAGCCAGGGCCCCTCATCTCCATCAGACACAGCAATAAACCTTACAATCTCTTCCATTTTTAGGCACAAATGAGACCGAGTCCTCCGACTGACATGGAGCGATCCATGGAGAAGATCATCACCGTCTTCCAGAGATATGCCGGTAAAGAGGGGAGCCAGGCCTCCATGAACTTCAAAGAGTTTGAGACCTTCATGAACACCGAGCTGTGCTCCTTCACTAAAGTAAGTCCATCACATTGGGGTAACTCGTCTAGGGCATAATGTTGGGTGAGGTGTACAACCTAAGGGGCAGGCTTATAGTAGGTGTACAGCTCCTGGTGGGCAGGCTTATAGTAGGCGTACAGCTCCTGGAGGGCAGGCTTATAGAAGGTGTACAGCTCCTGGAGGGCAGGCTTATGGTAGGGGTACAGCTCCTGGTGGGCAGGTTTTTGGAGTGGCCCTGAGAAGTCTTTATACCGATAGCTCATAGTGGCCCGAGGTAACATTGATGCTGTCATGGGGCATCATGTCACCCTGTAACATATGGATCAAGTAACAGCCCTGATAACCACAATGAGCAGCAAGTCCATCAAGGGCCAGATAACCAGTTCTTTACACTTTTCTCCATTTGTGGGGATGGGGTTGGTATTTACTGTCTAGCTGAGTCATGTCAAACTGTGTGGGCTAAATCTGGCCCGTGGTGCCATTATTTTTGGCCCGCTGTGGCTACTATATAAGAGACTATGGGGGAGGGCTGGCTACTATATGAGACTACTGGGAAGGGGCTGGCTACTATATAAGAGACTATAGGGAGGGCTGGCTACTATATGAGAGACTATGGGGAGGGCTGGATACTATATGAGAGACTATGGGGAGGGCTGGCTACTATATAAGAGACTATGGGGAGGGCTGGCTACTATATAAGAGACTATGGGGAGGGCTGGCTACTATATAAGAGACTGTGGGGATGGCTGGCTACTATATAAGAGACTATGGGGGAGGGCTGGATACTATATGAGAGACTATGGGGAGGGCTGGCTACTATATAAGAGACTACTGGGAAGGGGCTGGCTACTATATAAGAGACTATGGGGAGGGCTGGCTACTATATAAGACTATGGGGGAGGACTGGCTACTATATAAGAGACTATGGGGGAGGGCTGGCTACTTTATGAGACTACTGGGAAGGGGCTGGCTACTATATCAGAGACTATGGGGGAGGGCTGGCTACTATATCAGAGACTATGAGGGAGGGCTGGCTACTATATATAAGAGACTATGGGGAGGGCTGGCTACTATATAAGAGACTATGGGGAGGGCTGGCTACTATATATAAGAGACTATGGGGAGGGCTGGCTACTATATAAGAGACTATGGGGAGGGCTGGCTACTATATAAGATACTATGGGGGAGGGCTGACTACTATATAAGAGACTATAGGGGAGGGCTGGTTACAATATAAGAGACTATGGGGGAGGGCTGGCTACTATATAAGAGACTATAGGGGAGGGCTGGCTACTATATAAGATACTATGGGGGAGGGCTGACTACTATATAAGAGACTATAGGGGAGGGCTGGCTACTATATAAGAGACCATAGGGGAGGGCTGACTGCTATATAAGAGACTATGGGGAGGGCTGGCTAATATGTTGAGCAATTTTGGTTGGGTTGGCTACTACATGGGGCAATATTGGGGGGGGGCTATTACATGGGTTGGGGTTTAATCGTATCATAGAAATTTATCATAGTGCACAGCGCTGGGAGGCGCACACCACTGACAGTGCCAGGAACACCGCATGCTGCTCTGACAGTGCCAGGACCGCCAAATTCGAGATTCAATAAATATCATGGTTGGCCTGCGACTTTGTCCAATGTTTTTATTTTGGCCAACTGTGTATTTAAATTTGACCCCCCCCCCCCCCCCCCCCCCTCCCCGATCTAGCACAAGGTCAGTGCCCTGGACTATGAATGTGGTCAATCAGGGCTATGAGGCTACCCTGGCTTTTACAGTCTTGCCTGATGTCCATGTCCAGGGCTCTGAGGGTCTCTTGTCTCATTATCTGATGTTCGTGTCCTGCACTATGAGGGTCTCTTGGCTTCTTGTCCAATGTCCATGCCCTGTGCTGTGGCTTCTTGTCCATGCCCTGCCCTGTGGCTTCTTGTCCAATGTCCATGCCCTGTGCTGTGGCTTCTTGTCCAATGTCCATGCCCTGTGCTGTGAAGGTCTTCAGTCTAAGCTGTAAGGGTCTTCTGGCTTTGGCTTTTACCGTCTTGCCCAATGTCTGTGCCGTGGGGTATAGAACCCCTCCAGATAACGTCCCTTCTCCTGTTTCCCCAGAACCAGAAGGACCCCAGCCTCCTGAAGAAGATGATGAACTCTGTAGACGGTGGGGTTGATGGAAAGAAGAACCAGGAGCTGGATTTCCAGGAGTTCCTTAACCTCATTGGTGGGATCATGGTGGCTTGTAACGATGCATTGGCCAAGTGCCCTGAACCCAAGAAGGTAGGAGGCGCCACATCTATGGTCGCTGAGCGATACCTGTGTATTTGTACAATGAATCACCATCTATAAATGTCGCCGCACTGTGTAAATGGTCTCGGCGGCTCGGTACAGACGTTGAGTGATATGGTGCGGTCATATTCAGGTCACTGGCTGTCCTATGGACACTGCAGGCTCCCTACATAGAGGGTCTGCTCCACATTGCCCCCTACTGGACTATACACCACGTGGCTTTATACTGGGTTAAAGTAACATGAAGGCTTCATCCACACCCGGTGCCGCACCCATCCAGCTACGGACATGGAGGGGGCTGAGCTGCAATACCGCATGCAACCTGTGGACAAGTGTGGCGCTGTCTTTGGGAAAAGGCCTGGACATTCCTCTTCCCCCACAGTGTGACTGGTTCAGGGCGGCCATGATGGAGCAGTCACTAATTATTAACCTTTTTATCCTCCCAGAATCCGGTCCCCGTTGTCCCCCCCACAGAGATGGAGACCGCCATGGAAACCATCGTCCGCACCTTCCAACACTACGCCGGCAAGAAGGGCGACAAGAACCAGATGAACTACTCAGAGTTCGAAGCCTTCATGAAAACAGAGCTGAAATCCTTCACCGATGTAAGTGGGCTGGTCACCTAGGGGTCCCAGCAGCACAGAGGATGTCAGGAGAGGAGGGTGCTGGTCACCTAGGGGTCCCAGCAGCACAGAGGATGTCAGGAGAGGAGGGTGCTGGTCACCTAGGGGTCCCAGCAGCACAGAGGATGTCAGGAGAGGAGGGTGCTGGTCACCTAGGGGTCCCAGCAGCACAGAGGATGTCAGGAGAGGAGGGTGCTGGTCACCTAGGGGTCCCAGCAGCACAGAGGATGTCAGGAGAGGAGGCTGCTGGTCACCTAGGGGTCCCAGCAGCACAGAGGATGTCAGGAGAGGAGGCTGCTGGTCACCTAGGGGTCCCAGCAGCACAGAGGATGTCAGGAGCGGAGGGTGCTGGTCACCTAGGGGTCCCAGCAGCACAGAGGATGGCAGGAGAGGAGGGGGCTTATCTTATAGGGGAGGACACAGCAGCACAGAGGATGTCAGGAGAGGAGGGGGCTGATCACCTAGGGGTCCCAGCAGCACAGAGGATGTCATGAGAGCTGTGTGCTGATCTTATCGCAGAGGGTCCCTGTGACCTCTTCCTAGGACTCCACCATGAAGGGCTTGTTCTGTTTGGTGACCCCCAATGTCTTTGTCCACAGAACCAGAAGGACCCGAACATTGTCCGCAAGTTGATGGAATCGGTGGACGGAGCAGTCGATGGTAAACAGGACAGAGAGCTGAACTTCCAGGAGTTTATGAACCTGATTGGGGGGATCATGGTGGCCTGTAATGATGCTCTGATGAGGCACCTGAAGAAGGTGTGAGACCCCCGGTGCCCCCCGGATTGTGAATGTTTTGCAGTTGCTTTTGTTGTAATAAAATAAAAAGGAAAATCGTGTACGGCCATGTGGTGTTTGTTCGGGAGGCGTCTGAGGCCACAACCAGAACCCACAATGTGATCCAGGACTAAGACATTGGGGACCATCGCAGTCCACAGATCTGGAGAGAGAAGACCCCTACACTGCAGCACTGAGGGGGGTTGGCACCAGGGGCTACCCCCCCCCCCACCCCCCAAGCCTCAGTGGTGTCCCCAGCATGCGGTGACCCGGGGGGGGGGGAATGTTCCGGAGTGGTGACCCGGAGGGGGGAGATGGGAGAACGGGATGTTCCGAGGTGGGGGGAGGGGTCCTGCTGACATTTTCTCCAACAGATACTGGGCGTAGAGTACGGCATTGCCCATTGTTGGTCCAGGCACCAGGGAGATCTGCCAGATTTTACACAGTGACCGATATTTCTGCACACACCAGGGCCAGGTATCACTGCAGAGGCCGGGTGTGGGGGGCCTGGTATCATGGCGGCTGGGTGTGGGGTGGCTGGGCATCACTGCAGAGGCTGGGTGTGGGGGGGCCGGGCATCACTGCGGAGGCCGGGTGTGGGGGGCCTGGTATCATGGCGGCTGGGTGTGGGGGGCCGGGCAACACTGTAGAGGCTGGGTGTGAGGGGGCCGGGCATCATGGCGGCTGGGTGTGGGGGGCCAGACATCACTGCAACGGCCGGGTGTGGGGGGCCGGGTATCATAGCGGCAACCGGGTGGGGGCCAGGCAGCACCGCAGCTTGGGGCCCGTAGGACGCACTGCACTGGGTGTGGGTGGCCAGGTATCACTGCGGCAGCCGGGTGTGGGGGGGCTGGGCGTCATGGCGGCGGGTCGGTGGGGGCCTGGCATCACAGCAGCTTGGGGCCTGTAGGACGCACTGCACTGGGTGTGGGTGGCCAGGTATCACTGCGGCGGCCGGGTGTGGGGGGGCTGGGTGTCATGGCAGCGGCTGGGTGTGGAGGGCCGGGTATCACTGCGGCAGCTGGGTGTGGGGGGGCTGGGCGTCATGGCGGCGGGTCGGTGGGGGCCTGGCATCACCGCAGCTTGGGGACTGTAGGACGCACTGAAGGCCTGTGCTATAGCGCTCTATGCAATGCATACACCACAGGTCACCGCCTTCCAGCCGCAGACTTCCTGACCACCTCCATCCATAAGAAGTATGTATACAGCCCAATTCCGGGGTAGCTCTGGCAGTGATTTGCCTGCTCGGTGGGTGTAGGGTCACTTGGGCACTGGTCACGATAGCCTGGAGTGGTGTTGGTACTCTCCCCGGTCAGACAGGCGCTGCTTCCGCAGGTTTGGATAATCCAAGTGTAACCTGGTGTGTAGGTGCAGAATGACGGACAGAGTCCAGCAGCTTATCCAAGATAACGTCCGGTTACTGAGGTACTTTTCCAGTGTAATACAGTAATAAGGCTCCAGTAACTGCAGGTGCCGGGGAGAGAGAAGCTGTAACAGGGAGAGGAAAGGAGCATGGTGAGGGCCCTGTCCAAGGTGGCCGTGTCCTCTGCCGGGATAGGGTAGCCGTGTACTGTGCCAGGATAGCGTGGCCGCGTCCTCTGCCGGGAAAGGGTAGCCGTGTACTCTAGATTGCGTAGTGAAGAGAAGAAGAAGAAACTCTTACTCACCTATCTGACTGCCTAATGCCCTGCAGTGTCGGGATACCCATTCTATAAGCGTAGTAGAAGGCCCCAGGTCCCTGTGCTGGGTGGAGCAGACTTCCCGAACCCTTTTGGGATAGCCATGCGTTACAGCAGGATACGTAGGCAAGTAGCAGCTTTGTCCTGCTGGGGTCAGTACCATACTCAGGTATACAGCCCCATATCTTGGTGAGAGTATCCCTAACGTGGACAAGGTGATTCTCGGAAGACGTCCCCCCTCTTATTGCGATGCCCTGATCCGTGAGGGCCACTCCGCAGTGCAGGTGTTACTAGCAGACAGGAACCGGGGCAGCTGCAGGGTATAGAAGTGTCATGGTAATGGCACGAGGGTGGCACAGCTGGGGACCGGTCTTCGGTACTATGCGGGATACTGGGCATGCGATTCTTCGCTGTACCTAGTCGGGGCACCAGATAAGGGACACCAATGCCAGGGTTCAGTAACAGCGGTGGTTACAAGTTTATTGTAACTGAGGTAACTGGTAGCAACAGTCTCGTCCGGATGCAACCGGGTATATAGCAGGTTTAAACAGACAGAGCAAAGGTGGTGTTGCATAGGCTGAGGCGAAGCGTGCCGGATGATGGGAGTAGTAGTGATAGAGGAATAGAGATGCTGGGTGGATTAGAGTACTTGCGTTAAATATCTTGAGTTGATGAGGAGATAGAGAACCGGAACGACACCCAGATGAGAGGATACTCCAGGCACTTGAGCAGGCGGACAGCCAGGAACTGCTACAGCAAAACACCAGACACTCTTCTGAAGGTGAAGAGGGACACAGGAACACATCCGTCTTCTCTGAGGTAGAGGGCAGAACTCACACAGACATCCTATCCCCTTTGTGGCAGGGAATAGACTGACTTGCAAGAGGAAGTCACATAGTAACCCCTGGTCAAAGCTCGACGGCCATTGGAAGAACCATGGTTACGGGGCACGGTCACGTGATCACCAGCCTTTGCATACCACTGCACATAGTTCAGGGTCAGGGTCCCTCCTGTGGGGGGAGGATAAGAGCAGTGGATAGGGAGATCCATATGTTGCGGATGAGCAGTGGGGATGATTGTAGTCACAGCACAGTAATAAATCCCATTTCTTATAATGAAGCGGGTAAACACGATGGTAATATAAAGTGTATGGTCACTAATGCCAGAAGTCTAGCCAGCAAGATGGGGGAACTGGAGGCCTGGGTGCTGGAGGAGTCCATTGATGTGGTTGGTGTGACTGAGACATGGCTGGACTCCTCACATGACTGGGCTGTCAATATTCAGGGATTTACATTGTTCAGAAGGGACCGGGTGGGCAGAAGGGGAGGAGGAGTATGTCTGTATGGTATAAGGACAGGACGGGCAGGGGGAGGAGGAGTATGTCTGTATGGTATAAGGACAGGGTGGGCAGAAGGGGAGGAGGAGTATGTCTGTATGGTATAAGGACAGGGTGGGCAGGAGGAGGAGGAGTATGTCTGTATGGTATAAGGACAGGGTGGGCAGGAGGGGAGGAGTATGTCTGTATGGTATAAGGACAGGGTGGGCAGGGGGAGGAGTATGTCTGTATGGTATAAGGACAGGGTGGGCAGGGGGAGGAGTATGTCTGTATGGTATAAGGACAGGGTGGGCAGGAGGAGGAGTATGTCTGTATGGTATAAGGACCGGGTGGGCAGAAGGGGAGGAGGAGTATGTCTGTATGGTATAAGGACTGGGTGGGCAGAAGGGGAGGAGGAGTATGTCTGTATGGTATAAGGACAGGGTGGGCAGGAGGAGGAGTATGTCTGTATGGTATAAGGACAGGGTGGGCAGGAGGAGGAGGAGTATGTCTGTATGGTATAAGGACAGGGTGGGCAGGAGGAGTATGTCTGTATGTCAGAAATGATATTAAAGTGAGTGTAAAAGATGCAATAGTGGGCGATGACTGTGATGATGTGGAAGCATTATGGGTAGAACTACAGAGGGAGGTAAAGAGTGAAAAAATTATTCTTGGTGTAATCTATAGACCCCCCAACATTACTGAGGGGATAGATGGTCAGCTGCATAGACAAATGGAGCGGGCTGCCCGGGAGGGGACAGTAGTGGTAATGGGGGACCTCAACTACCCAGATATAGATTGGGGTCACGGTTCAGCTAAAACCACAAAGGGGAGGGAATTTCTTAACCTCCTGCAGGATAATTTTCTGGGCCAGTTTGTGGAGGAGCCGACTAGAAGTGATGGCTGCTGGATCTGGTTATTTCTAACACCGCTGAGCTGGTTGGGGACGTCACTGTCCATGAACACCTGGGGAATAGTGACCACAATATTGGGACTTTTAGCTTAAAGTGTAGAAAAGAAAAACATGTTGGGAGGGCAAAAACTCTTCATTTTAAAAGGGCCAATTTTCCTGGGTTACGGGCAGAACTTCAGGGCAATAGACTGGGAGCGGCTGCTGTCACATACGGATACAGCTAATAAATGGGAAATCTGCTAATCTACATTACATAACTGTACTGCCAAATATATTCCTATGGGGAACAAATATAAACGGTTAAAATCCAATCCCACATGGCGACAACCGAGGTTAGAAGGGCTATAAAGGAGAAAAAAAGGGCATTCAAAAAATACAAATCAGAGGGGTCAGCTGTATACAGTACAGATCAGAGGGGTCAGCTGTATACACTACAAATCAGAGGGGTCAGCCGTATACAGTACAGATCAGAGGGGTCAGCTGTATACACTACAGATCAGAGGGGTCAGCTGTATACAGTACAGATCAGAGGGGTCAGCTGTATACACTACAAATCAGAGGGGTCAGCCGTATACAGTACAGATCAGAGGGGTCAGCTGTATACACTACAGATCAGAGGGGTCAGCCGTATACAGTACAGATCAGAGGGGTCAGCTGTATACACTACAGATCAGAGGGGTCAGCTGCATACAGTACAGATCAGAGGGGTCAGCTGTATACAGTACAGATCAGAGGGGTCAGCTGTATACAGTACAGATCAGAGGGGTCAGCTGTAGCATTTAAACATTACAAAGAAGTCAACAAAACCTGTAAAAATGTAATAAAAGCAGCAAAAATTCACAATGAAAGGCAGGGGCTATAGATAGCAAAAGAAACCCCCAAAAATTCTTCAAATATATTAATGCAAAAAAAACAAGGTCAGAGCATGTAGGACCCCTAAATAATGGTGACGGGGAGGTAATAACGGGATCAGAAGAAAGCTGAGTTACTTCATGGCTTCTTCAGCTCTGTATATACAAAAGAGGATGGAGCTGTGGTGGGTGGGGCCAGTACTGAGGTGGGTGGGGCCAGTACTGAGGTGGGTGGGGCCAGTGCTGCTAACACATGTAATGTACTGAACTGGTTTACTATATATATATATATATATATATATATATATATATATATATATATATATATGGTCCAAGATAAATTAAATAAACTCAATGTAACCAAAGCTCCAGGGCCTGATGGATTACACCCCAGAGTTCTTAGGGAACTCAGTTCTGTAATTTCTCTACCCTTGTATGAAATATTCAGTGATTCTTTGCTTACTGGTATTGTGCCGAGGGACTGGCGTAAGGCAAATGTAGTGCCGATCTTCAAAGAGGGCTCTCGAACTTCCCCAAGTAACTATAGACCCTGATATGTTTCTATGAAGAGGTAAGTAGAAGCCTGGATGGGGGGGTGGCTGTGGATATCGTGTACCTGGATTTTGCAAAAGCGTTTGACACAGTTCCTCATGGACGTCTGATGGGTAAGTTAAAGTCTATCGGTTTGGAAAATTTAATGTGTAACTGGATTGAAAATTGGCTTAATAATTGTACCCAGAGAGTGGTGGTCAATGATTCCTACTCCGAATGGTCCCGGTAATAAGTGGTGTACCCCAAGGGTCAGTACTGGGCCCTCTTCTGTTTAACTTGTTTATTAATGATATTGAGAATGGAATTAACATCAATGTTTCTATCTTTGCAGATGACACCAAGCTTTGTAGTACAGTCCAGTCTATGGAGGATGTGCAGATGTTACAGGCTTTGTAGTACAGTACAGTCTATGGAGGATGTGCAGATGTTACAGGCTTTGTAGTACAGTACAGTCTATGGAGGATGTGCAGATGTTACAGGCTTTGTAGTACAGTACAGTCTATGGAGGATGTGCAGATGTTACAGGATGACTTAGACACACTGAGTGTTTGGGCGTCCACTTGGCAAATGAGGTTCAATGTAGATAAATGTAAAGTTATGCACCTGGGTACTAATAACCCACATGCATCATATGTCCTGGGGGAGTAATAACCCACATGCATCATATGTCCTGGGGGGAGTAATAACCCACATGCATCATATGTCCTGGGGGGAGTAATAACCCGCATGCATCATATGTCCTGGGGGGAGTAATAACCCACATGCATCATATGTCCTGGGGGGAGTAATAACCCACATGCATCATATGTCCTGGGGGGAGTAATAACCTGCAGCATCATATGTCCTGGGGGGAGTAATAACCTGCAGCATCATATGTCCTGGGGGGAGTAATAACCTGCAGCATCCTATGTCCTGGGGGGAGTTACTCTGGGAGAGTCGCTGATGGAGAAGGATCTGGGTGTACTTGTAGATAATAGACTACAGAACAGCACACAATGTCAGTCAGCTGCTTCTAAGGCCAGCAGGATATTGTCATGCATTAAAACAGGCCTGGACTCACGGGACAGGGATATAATATTACCGCTTTATAAAGCTTTGGTGCGGCCCCATCTGGAGTATGCCGTCCAGTTCTGGAACCCAATTCATAAAAAGGACGTTCTAGAGCTGGAGAGGGAACAAAGACGGGCACTAAACTAATAAGGGGAATGGAACATCTTAGTTATGAGGAGAGATTAAAAGAATTACATTTGTTTAGTCTGGAGAAGAGACGTTTAAGGGGAGATATGATTAACTTATTTATATATATAAATGGCCCCTACAAGAAATATGGGGAAAAGATGTTCCAGGTAAAACCCCCTCAAAGGACAAGAGGGCGCTGCCTCCGCCTGGAGAGACAAGAGGGCACTGCCTCCGCCTGGAGAGACAAGGGGGCACTGCCTCCACCCGGAGAGACAAGGGGGCGCTGCCTCCACCCGGAGAGACAAGGGGGCGCTGCCTCCGCCTGGAGAGACAAGGGGGCCCTGCCTCCGCCTGGAGAGACAAGAGGGCGCTGCCTCCGCCTGGAGAGACAAGGGGGCTCTGCCTCCGCCTGGAGAGACAAGGGGGCTCTGCCTCCGCCTGGAGAGACAAGGGGGCGCTGCCTCCGCCTGGAGAGACAAGGGGGCGCTGCCTCCGCCTGGAGAGACAAGGGGGCGCTGCCTCCGCCTGGAGAGACAAGAGGGCGCTGCCTCCGCCTGGAGAGACAAGGGGGCGCTGCCTCCACCCGGAGAGACAAGGGGGCGCTGCCTCCGCCCGGAGAGACAAGGGGGCGCTGCCTCCGCCCGGAGAGACAAGGGGGCGCTGCCTCCGCCCGGAGAGACAAGAGGGCATTGCCTCCGCCTGGAGAGACAAGAGGGCGCTGCCGCCGCCTGGAGAGACAAGGGGGCGCTGCCTCCACCCGGAGAGACAAGGGGGCGCTGCCTCCGCCCGGAGAGACAAGGGGGCGCTGCCTCCGCCCGGAGAGACAAGAGGGCATTGCCTCCGCCTGGAGAGACAAGGGGGCGCTGCCTCCGCCTGGAGAGACAAGAGGGCGCTGCCTCCGCCTGGAGAGACAAGGGGGCGCTGCCTCCGCCTGGAGAGACAAGGGGGCGCTGCATCGCCTGGAGAAACAAGGGGGCACTGCCTCCGCCTGGAGAGACAAGGGGGCGCTGCCTCCGCCTGGAGAGACAAGGGGGCACTGCCTCCGCCTGGAGAGACAAGGGGGCACTGCCTCCGCCCGGAGAGACAAGGGGGCACTGCCTCCGCCTGGAGAAAAAAATGTTCAATCTCCGGAGGCGACAAGCCTTCTTTACCATGAGAACTGTGAATCTGTGGAACAGTCTACCACAGGATCTGGTCACAGCAACAACAGTAGAGGGCTTCAAAACAGGAGAGACAAGTTCTTAGAGCAAAATAATATAAATCCATATGTATAGAACCTATCACCCCTCCCCCTTCCCTGTATCCATCCCCTCCTTGGTTGAACTTGATGGACATGTGTCTTTTTTCAACCGTATTAACTATGTAACTATGTACCACTGCATTATTGTGATAAAACTAAACCGCCCAGTGATTGGTGATGCTGTGTGGTGCAAAGGAAGAGAATAGATGGAAAAGTGAGGGAAACCAGGCCTGTACCTGTGATAGTTAACCCGACACTTCCTTCAGCTGTGCACACAGATATATGACAGACAGAAAACACAGTAGTGACACCTAGTGGTGAAAACGCAGAATACACTCTGACCACATCCCACTGTGAGAACCTGAGTTACTTTGCCCTGGTGCATAAGAGACTTAAAGAGAACCAATCCCGGAAGAAATTAAAAAAAAAATTTTTATTTTCTAATTCAATGTAATTATTTATTTAATTACATTTGTAAATACTTTTATTTATTTTTTCGGCCGCGTTTTTGTTTTATTAACTTTTCAATTCACTGTCTCGCGCCGGCTCTTTTCAAAAGAGCCGGCTCGAGACAGGAAGCTCCCGTCATCCACAGCGGCAGCAAGGCCGGCCGCCGCCATCTTGATTACGTCATTTGCGTTCCAGTGGTGGAACGCAAGTAACGTAATCAAGATGGCGGCGGCCGGGCCGAACAAGAGGAACAGGTATAGTATAAGATACAGACTGCAACAGCAGTCTGTATCTTCATTTTGTCTATTTATGAAGATACAGACTGCCTTTGCAGTCTGTATCTTATACTTTACCTGATCCTCTTGTCCGTTGCAGTCTGATGCCGGGCGCCGCCATCTTGAATACGTCACTTGCGTTCCAGCGGTGGAACGCAAGCGACGTAATCAAGATGGCGGTGCCGGCCTTGCTGCAGCAAACAAGAGGAACAGGTAAAGTATAAGATACAGACTGCAAAGGCAGTCTGTATCTTCATAAATAGACTGCCTTTACAGTCTGTAGCTTATACTTTACCTGATGCTCTTGTTCGGTGCTGGAAGGCCGGGCGACGCCATCTTGAATACGTCACTTGCGTTCCAGCGGTGAAACGCAAAGTGACGTCATCAAGATGGCGGCGCCCGGCCTTCGTTCAGCTATCAAGAGAATTGGGTAAAGGGATAAGATACAGACTGCACAGGCAGTCTGTATATTCATAGATAGACTTAGGGAGAGATTTCCTTTGATAATAGGGACAGTGACTTTTAGGTGATTGGTCCTCCTTAAGTGACACACCTGAGCTGGGACACCGCAGCCACACATCCCAATAAATCCAGTATATACACAGCCCCCCCCCCCCCCCCCCCCCCCCCATATAGAGACCTGGCCTCACATCCCAATACGCAGTATATACACAGCCCCCCCCCCCAATATAGAGACCTGGCCTCACATCCCAATATACAGTATATACACAACCCCCCCTCCCCCCATATAGAGACCTGGCCTCACATCCCAATATACAGTATATACACAGCCCCCCCCCCCCCCCCCCCAATATAGAGACCTGGCCTCACATCCCAATATACAGTATATACACAACCCCCCCTCCCCCCATATAGAGACCTGGCCTCACACCATCTATAGGGACATAGTTATGCGCCACCCTGCCCCGTCCCCCTGCTTTGTCCCCCGCTCCATCACTGACCCCAACCCCATTATGTCCCTGTCCTCAGGAAGGTCACAGCCACCACCCCTGGAGGAATCTCCCATAGTCTGCCGTGACCTTTCCAGGTGATCATTAGGTGTCAGGTTAGTTCCTCCTATTATCGCTGCCATCTACCGGTAACAAAGAGTCACACAGAGAGATCGGCGTGACGATGAGGAGGGCAGGGGCCACACAATGATCCCCATTATACACGGGGGCCACCTCCTCTTGTGATGTCCTATAGAGATGTGTGGGACAGAGGGATATGGGTGACCAGGAGGGACAGAGGTATATGGTTGACCAGGGGGACATATGGATATGGGTGACCGGGGGGGGAATATGGGTGACAAGAAAGGGAGAGAGGGATATGGGTGACCAGGGGGGACAGAGGGATATGGGTGACCGGGGGGGAGGGGGAATATGGGTGACAAGAAAGGGAGAGAGGGATATGGGTGACTGGGGGTGACAGCCCCCCCCCCCATATAGAGACCTGGCCTCACCCCATCTATAGGGACATAGTTATGCGTCAGACTACTGAACCCAGTCCCTGTTGCAGACTGTCCCTGTAGAATGGTGCAGAGGAATGGGGGCGCTCTGGGAATTATGTGATATTGGGGCAACTGAGCTTCACCTGGATCAGTACACATGAAATGTTAGGAGCTGTTGTATTCCCAATTGTCAGATGCACCCAGCTCCGCCCCCCTGCCCCCTCACCCAGCTCCGCCCACCTGCTGGTTCGCCCAGCTCAGCCCCCCTGCCCCCTCCCAGAGCTCCGCCCCTGCCCCTCCCCCAGCTCCGCCCCCTGCCCCCTCCCCCAGCTCCGCCCCCTGCCCCCTCACCCAGCTCCGCCCCCCTGACCGCTCGCCCAGCTAAATCCCCCTGACCCCTCGCCCAGCTAAATTCATCAGCTCCATTCCCCTGCCCCGTCACCCAGCTCTGTCCCCCAGCTCCCTCACCCTGCCCTGTCATTTAGCTCTGTCCCCCTTCCCCGTCCACCAGCTCTGTCCCCTTGTTCCCTCACTTTGCCACATCCCCCAGCTCTATCCCCCTGCTCCAACCCCCTGCCTCGTCCCCTGCCCCATCCCCCTGCTCCCTCACCCTGCCCTGTCATTTAGCTCTGTCCCCCTGCTCAATACCCCTGCTCTGTCCCCCTGCCCAGTCCCCCTGCTCTGTCCCCCTGCCCAGTCCCCCCGCTCTGCCCTGTCACCCTGCTCCCTCACCCTTCCCTGTCACCCTGCTCCCTCACCCTGCTCCCTCACCCTTCCCTGTCACCCTGCTCCCTCCCCCTGCCCCGTCCCCCTGCTCCCTCACCCTGCTCCCTCACCCTGCCCAGTCCCCCCGCTCTGTCCCCCTGCTCCCTCACCCTGCCCTGTCACCCTGCTCCCTCACCCTTCCCTGTCACCCTGCTCCCTCACCCTGCCCTGTCACCCTGCTCCCTCACCCTGCCCCGTCCCCCTGCTCCCTCACCCTTCCCTGTCACCCAGCTCCCTCACCCTGCCCCGTCCCCCTGCTCCCTCACCCTGCTCCCTCACCCTGCCCCGTCCCCCAGCTCTGTCCCCCTGCTCCCTCACCCTGACCTGTCACCCAGCTCTGTCCCCCTGCTCCCTCACCCTGACCTGTCCCCATTTTATCATCCAGCTCTGTCCCCCAGCTCCCTCACCCTGCCCTGTCATTTAGCTCTGTCCCCCTTTCCCGTCCACCAGCTCTGTCCCCCTGCTCCCTCACCCTGCCCTGTCATTTAGCTCTGTCCCCCTTCCCCGTCCACCAGCTCTGTCCCCCTGCTCCCTCACCCTGCCCTGTCATTTAGCTCTGTCTCCCTGCTCCCTCACCCTGCCCTGTCCCCCAGCTCTGTCCCCCTGATCCCTTGCCCTGCCCTGTCCCCCAGCTCTGTCCCCCTGATCCCTCACCCAGCCCCCTCACCCAGCTCCGCCCCCCTGCCCCCTCACCCAGCTCCGCCCCCTGCCCCCTCACCCAGCTCCGCCTCCCTGACCGCTCGCCCAGCTAAATCCCCCTGACCCCTCGCCCAGCTAAATTCATCAGCTCCATTCCCCTGCCCCGTCACCCAGCTCTGTCCCCCAGCTCCCTCACCCTGCCCTGTCATTTAGCTCTGTCCCCCTTCCCCGTCCACCAGCTCTGTCCCCTTGTTCCCTCACCCTGCCACATCCCCCAGCTCTATCCCCCTGCCTCGTCCCCTGCCCCATCCCCCTGCTCCCTCACCCTGCCCTGTCATTTAGCTCTGTCCCCCTGCTCAATACCCCTGCTCTGTCCCCCTGCCCAGTCCCCCCGCTCTGTCCCCCCCGCTCTGCCCTGTCACCCTGCTCCCTCACCCTTCCCTGTCACCCTGCTCCCTCACCCTGCTCCCTCACCCTTCCCTGTCACCCTGCTCCCTCACCCTGCCCCGTCCCCCTGTTCCCTCACCCTGCCCAGTCCCCCCGCTCTGTCCCCCTGCTCCCTCACCCTGCCCTGTCACCCTGCTCCCTCACCCTTCCCTGTCCCCCTGCTCCCTCACCCTGCCCTGTCCCCCTGCTCCCTCACCCTGCCCTGTCACCCTGCTCCCTCACCCTTCCCTGTCCCCCTGCTCCCTCACCCTGCCCCGTCCCCCTGCTCCCTCACCCTGCCCTGTCCCCCTGCTCCCTCACCCTTCCCTGTCACCCAGCTCCCTCACCCTGCCCCGTCCCCCTGCTCCCTCACCCTGCTCCCTCACCCTGCCCCGTCCCCCAGCTCTGTCCCCCTGCTCCCTCACCCTGACCTGTCATCCAGCTCTGTCCCCCTGCTCCCTCACCCTGACCTGTCCCCATTTTATCATCCAGCTCTGTCCCCCAGCTCCCTCACCCTGCCCTGTCATTTAGCTCTGTCCCCCTTCCCCGTCCACCAGCTCTGTCCCCCTGCTCCCTCACCCTGCCCTGTCCCCCAGCTCTGTCCCCCTGATCCCTCACCCAGCTCCCTCACCTTACCCAGTCCCCCCACTCTGTCCCCCTGCTCCCTCACCTGTCCCTGACCTGTCCCCATTTTATCATCCAGCTCTGTCCCCCAGCTCCCTCACCCTGCCCTGTCATTTAGCTCTGTCCCCCTTCCCCTGTCCCCCAGCTCTGTCCCCCTGCTCCCTCACCCTGACCTGTCACCCAGCTCTGTCCCCCTGCTCCCTCACCCTGACCTGTCCCCATTTTATCATCCAGCTCTGTCCCCCAGCTCCCTCACCCTGCCCTGTCATTTAGCTCTGTCCCCCTTCTCCGTCCACCAGCTCTGTCCCCTTGTTCCCTCACCCTGCCACATCCCCCAGCTCTATCCCCCTGCCTCGTCCCCTGCCCCATCCCCCTGCTCCCTCACCCTGCCCTGTCATTTAGCTGTCCCCCTGCTCAATACCCCTGCCCAGTCCCCCCGCTCTGTCCCCCTGCTCCCTCACCCTGCCCAGTCCCCCTGCTCCCTCACCCTGCCCTGTCACCCTGCTCCCTCACCCTTCCCTGTCACCCTGCTCCCTCACCCGCCTGTCCCCCTGCTCCCTCACCCTGCTCCCTCACCCTGCCCCGTCCCCCTGCTCCCTCACCCTTCCCTGTCCCCCAGCTCCCTCACCCTGCCCCGTCCCCCTGCTCCCTCACCCTGCCCCGTCCCCCAGCTCTGTCCCCCTGCTCCCTCACCCTGACCTGTCACCCAGCTCTGTCCCCCTGCTCCCTCACCCTGCTCCCTCACCCTTCCCTGTCACCCTGCCCCGTCCCCCTGTTCCCTCACCCTGCCCAGTCCCCCCGCTCTGTCCCCCTGCTCCCTCACCCTGCCCTGTCACCCTGCTCCCTCACCCTTCCCTGTCACCCTGCTCCCTCACCCTGCCCCGTCCCCCTGCTCCCTCACCCTGCCCCGTCCCCCTGCTCCCTCACCCTTCCCTGTCACCCAGCTCCCTCACCCTGCCCCGTCCCCCTGCTCCCTCACCCTGCCCCGTCCCCCAGCTCTGTCCCCCTGCTCCCTCACCCTGACCTGTCACCCAGCTCTGTCCCCCTGCTCCCTCACCCTGACCTGTCCCCATTTTATCATCCAGCTCTGTCCCCCAGCTCCCTCACCCTGCCCCGTCCCCCTGCTCCCTCACCCTGCCCCGTCCCCCAGCTCTGTCCCCCTGCTCCCTCACCCTGACCTGTCACCCAGCTCTGTCCCCCTGCTCCCTCACCCTGCCCTGTCATTTAGCTCTGTCTCCCTGTTCCCTCACCCTGCCCTGTCCCCCTGATCCCTTGCCCTGCCCTGTCCCCCAGCTCTGTCCCCCTGATCCCTCACCCAGCTCCCTCACCCTACCTAGTCCCCCCACTCTGTCCCCCTGCTCCCTCACCCTGCCCCGTCCCCCTGCTCCCTCACCCTGCCCCGTCCCCCTGCTCCCTCACCCTGCCCCGTCCCCCAGCTCTGTCCCCCTGCTCCCTCACCCTGACCTGTCCCCATTTTATCATCCAGCTCTGTCCCCCAGCTCCCTCACCCTGCCCCGTCCCCCTGCTCCCTGCCCCGTCCCCCAGCTCTGTCCCCCTGCTCCCTCACCCTGACCTGTCACCCAGCTCTGTCCCCCTGCTCCCTCACCCTGACCTGTCCCCATTTTATCATCCAGCTCTGTCCCCCTGCTCCCTCACCCTGCCCTGTCATTTAGCTCTGTCTCCCTGCTCCCTCACCCTACCCAGTCCCCCCAGCTCTGTCCCCCTGCTCCCTCACCCTGACCTGTCCCCATTTTATCATCCAGCTTTGTCCCCCAGCTCCCTCACCCTGCCCTGCCATTTAGCTCTGTCCCCCTTCCCCGTCCACCAGCTCTGTCCCCCTGCTCCCTCACCCTGCCCTGTCATTTAGCTCTGTCCCCCTGATCCCTTGCCCTGCCCTGTCCCCCAGCTCTGTCCCCCTGATCCCTCACCCAGCTCCCTCACCCTACCTAGTCCCCCCACTCTGTCCCCCTGCTCCCTCACCCTGGCCCGTCCCCCTGCTTTGTCCCCCCCTCCATCACTGACCCCAACCCCATTATGTCCCTGTCCTCAGGAAGGTCACAGCCACCACCCCTGGAGGAATCTCCCATAGTCTGCCGTGACCTTTCCAGGTGATCATTAGGTGTCAGGTTAGTTCCTCCTATTATCGCTGCCATCTACCGGTAACAAAGAGTCACACAGAGAGAGCGGCGTGACGATGAGGAGGGCAGGGGCCACACAATGACCCCCGTTATACACGGGGACCACCTCCTCTTGTGATGTCCTATAGAGATGTGTGATGTCCTACATGCTCTCTACATCAGTGTTTCTCAACCTGCGGTACGCGTACCCCAGGGGGTACGCACCGCAGGTTGAGGGGGTACGCCGGGACGTGGGGAAAAAAATTATTTTGGGTGCCAGCAGTGTCGCGGCACCTATCCCCGCCGCTGCTCTCATATCCTTCCCCCAGCAGCAACCTTACCAGCTTTCTGTGGGGTACAGGACATGGTGAGGCTGCTGGGGGAAGGATGAAGTCCGAGGATACAAACCAGCAGCCTCTCAACTCACTGTCTCTGAGGCCCTGCTGGTCCGGCCGCCTGCGTGGACAACAGCCTGCCACCGCATCTCCTCTCCGCCGGGTCACCTCAGGCAGCCTGTTCGGGATTCGTCCCCAGGCAGCCTCACGCTCTTCCCCCGCGGCTCCCGGATCGGGTTGCAGCGTCCAGCCGGGGGCCCCAGGAGGATATACGGCAGCATGGGGACGAATCCCGAACAGGCTGCCTGAGGTGACCCGGCGGAGAGGAGATGCGGCGGTGGCAGGCTGATGTCCCCGCAGGCGGCCGGACCAGCAGGGCCTCAGTGAGTTGCGAGGGGGTAGTGGTGCTACCCTGCCCGCGGCTCCTGCAGTAGATTGTGGACCAGGATATGGGGCGCCCCCCATGTCCACCTGCCGCCGCTTCTCCCCTACGGCTGACGCTGCTGCCTGTGGAAGTGGTGTGCCCCATCTCCCGGTCCACAATCCAGTGCAGCAGAAGCCCCCGGCGGGGTAACCCAGCGCACCACCACATCATCACCTCTCTCCCCCCTCCACCTCCTCTCTACCCCCCATCATCACCTCTCTCCCCCCTCCACCTCCTCTGTACCCCCATCATCACCTCTCTCCCCCCTCCACCTCCTCTCTACCCCCATCATCACCTCTCTCCCCCCTCCACCTCCTCTGTACCCCCATAATCACCTCTCTCCCCCTCCACCTCCTCTCTCCCCCCTCCACCTTCTCTCTACCCCCATCATCACCTCTCTACCCCCATCATCACCTCTCTACCCCCATCATCACCTCTCTACCCCCTCCACCTCGTCTCTACCCCCATCATCACCTCTCTCCCCCTCCACCTCCTCTCTACCCCCATCATCACCTCTGTACCCCCATCATCACTTTTCTCCCCCCTCCACCTCCTCTCTACCCCCATCATTACCTCTGTACCCCCATCATCAGCTCCCTCCCCCCTCCACCTCCTCTGTACCCCCATCACCTCTGTACCCCCATCATCACCTCTCTCCCCCCTCCACCTCCTCTCTACCCCCATCATCACCTCTCTACCCCCATCATCAGCTCTCTCCCCCCTCCACCTCCTCTGTACCCCCATCACCTCTGTACCCCCATCATCACCTCTCTCCCCCCTCCACCTCCTCTCTACCCCCATCATCACCTCTCTACCCCCATCATCACCTCTCTCCCCCCTCCACCTCCTCTGTACCCCCATCACCTCTGTACCCCCATCATCACCTCTCTCCCCCCTCCACCTCCTCTCTACCCCCATCATCACCTCTCTACCCCCATCATCAGCTTTCTCCCCCCTACACCTCCTCTCTACCCCCATCATCACCTCTGTACCCCCATCATCACCTCTGTACCCCATCATCACCTCTCTTCCCCCATCATCACCTCTGTACCCCCTCCACCTCCTCTCTACCCCGATCATCACCTCTGTACCCCCTCCACCTCCTCTCTACCCCCATCATCACCTCTGTACCCCTCCACCTTCTCTCTACCACCATCATCACCTCTTTACCACCATCATCTCCTCCCTACCCCCATCATCTCCTCTGTACCCCCTCCACCTCCTCACTACCCCCACCACCTCCTCTCACCTCTCATCACCCATCACCTTCTCTCACCCCCATCACCGCTCTCCTCCTCTGTCCTCCTCTCCCCCCTTCACCTCCTCTCTCTTCCTCTCCCTTCTTTACCTACTCTCTTCCCTGTCTTCTTCTCCCCCATCACCTCCTTTCTCCCCTGTCTTCCTCTCCCCATTCACCTCCTCTCTCTTTCTATCCCCCCTTCACCTCCTCTCTCTTCCTCTCCCTTCTTCACCTCCTCTCTCTTCCTCTCCCTCTTTACCTCCTCTATCCTCCTCTTTCCTTCTTTTCCCCCTCAGACCTTACTCTCCCCTTAATCTCCTTGTGGCTCAGAGGCTGGAGAAGAGAGGAAGACCTCCTCCATGGGCGGATAACGTGAGTATGATTTTTTTTTTTGTTTGTTTGTTGGGGCAGGAGGGGGAGGGAGTAGAATGGTGGGCATTACTATGGGGGCAGGGCAGGAGGCATTATTACTATATGGGGGGTCATAGAAGGGGATATTATTTTTAAATGAGGGATCCTAAATACGGGGACAACCCACACACCTACTCACTTTACAGCGCATTACGCCAAACAGCAGAATTATTACTGTATGGGAGCCTATAGGTAGGAAAAAGGGAGGGAAGTTAAAGGAAAACTGTGACGCCTAAGATGTTTGGCAGGTTCTCTGGCAAGAGGTAAATTGTAGCTGCAAGAAATCATCATGGTGGTCTGGGCCAGATGGAGAGGAAAATGAAAAGTGATATATGGCTACATGGGGAGGTATCTGGCTATAGAAGGAGGTATCTTAACTACATGGGGAGATGTCTGGCTGCAAGGGGGTAGGTATCTGGCTACATGGGGGAGGTATCTGACTACATAGGGGGAGGTATCTGACTACATGGGGAGATATCTGACTACATGGGGAGATATCTGACTACATGGGGAGATATCTGACTACATGGGGAGGTATCTGACTACATGGGGGGAGGTATCTGGCTACATGGGGAGGAGGTATCTGGCTACATGGGGAGATATCTTGCTACATATAAGGGGTATCTGGTTACATAGGGGAGATATCTGGCTACATAGAAGAAGGCCTCTTGACTACATGGGGGGAGGTATCTGGCTCCAGGGGGACATATCCATCTCTGTGGGATATATCCCACCTGCTTCTCTGGCACCCGGTTTACTGACAGCCTGCTCAGCCAATCAGTGCACAGTCCCACCGTAGCCACTGATTGGATGAGCGGGCTGTCAGTGAGCTGGGAGCCAGAGAAGCAGGTGGAAGTACAGGCAGGTAAGCAGGATCTGTTAGGGGCCGGCAGCTAATTAGGTAAATAGGCAGCGGCTACATTCTCGCAGCAGATTGAAAATCCTCTGTGAGAATGCAGAGCCATAGGCCATAACAGTACAGAGTATCGCAGTGGATTTTGCTGTGAAACGTACATGTAAATCTACCCCGGGCAATGTTATTAATGGATGGCATCGTTGGGGGTACTCGGCTGGAGCATCTTGTCACATGGGGGTACTTGGCCTGAAAAGGTTGAGAAACACTGCTCTACATCCCCTGTACCTGATATACGGTGTAATATCTGCAGCCACCACTAGGGGAGCTCTCTACATCCCCTGTGCCTGATATACGGTGTAATATCTGCAGCCACCACTAGGGGAGCTCTCTACTTCCCCTGTGCCAGATATACGGTGTAATATCTGCAGTCACCACTAGGAGAGCCCTCTACATCCCTGTGCCTGATATACAGTGTAATATCTGCAGCCACCACTAGGGGAGCCCTCTACATCCCCTATGCCTGATATACAGTGTAATATCTGCAGCCACCACTAGGGGAGCTCTCTACATCCCCTGTGCCTGATATACGGTGTAATATCTGCAGCCACCACTAGGGGAGCTCTCTACATCCCCTGTGCCTGATATACGGTGTAATATCTGCAGCCACCACTAGGGGAGCTCTCTACTTCCCCTGTGCCAGATATACGGTGTAATATCTGCAGTCACCACTAGGGGAGCTCTCTACATCCCCTGTGCCTGATATACAGTGTAATATCTGCAGCCACCACTAGGGGAGCCCTCTACATCCCTGTGCCTGATATACAGTGTAATATCTGCAGCCATCACTAGGGGAGCCCTCTACATCCCCTATGCCTGATATACAGTGTAATATCTGCAGCCACCACTAGGGGAGCTCTCTACATCCCCGGTGCCAGATATACGGTGTAATATCTGCAGTCACCACTAGGGGAGCCCTCTACATCCCCTATGCCTGATATACAGTGTAATATCTGCAGCCACCACTAGGGGAGCCCTCTACATCCCCTGTGCCAGATATACGGTGTAATATCTGCAGCCACCACTAGGGGAGCCCTCTACATCCCCTGTGCCTGACCTACTATGCAATATCTGCAGCCACCACTAGGGGAGCCCTCTGCATCCCCCTGTGCATAATATACAGTGTAATATCTGCAGCCACCACTAGGGGAGCCCTCTACATCCCCTGTGCCTAATATACAGTGTAATATCTACAGCCACCACTAGGGGAGCCCTCTACATCCCCTGTGCCTAATACACAGTGTAATATCTGCAGCCACCACAGAGGGAACAGAGGAATATGTGTGACCAGGGGGGACAGATGGGTGACCGGGGGGACAGAGGGATATGGGTGACCGGAGGGATGGGGGACAGAGGGATATGGTTGACAAGGAAGGGACAGAGGGATATGGGTGACCAGGGGGTGACAAAGGGATATGGGTGACAAGGAAGGCACAGAGGGATATGAGTGACAAGGGGGGGAAATAGGGACAGAGGGATATGGGTGACCGGGGGGACAGAGGGATATGGTTGACAAGGAAGGGACAGAGGGATATGGGTGACAAGGAGGGACAGAGGGATATGGGTGACCAGGAGGGGGGGACAGGGGAATATGGGTGACTGGGGAGGGACAGGGATATGGGTGACCAGGGAGGGACAGGGATATGGGTGACCAGGAGGGACAAAGGGATATGGTTGACCAGGGGGACAGACGGATATGGGTGACCGGGGGTGGGGGTATGGGTGACAAGAAAGGGAGAGAGGGATATAGGTGACATGGGGGGACAGAGGGATATGGGTGAAAAGGCAGGGACAGAGGAATATGGGTGACACCGGGGGGACAGAAGGATATGGGTGACTGGGGGTGACAGAAGGATATGGGTGACAAGGAAGGGACAGAGGGATATGGGGGACAAGGAAAGACAGAGGGAAATGGGTGACCGGGGGACAGAGGGATATGGGTGACTGGGGGGAACGGGGGATATGGGTGACCTGGGGGGAACGGGGGGATATGGGTGACCAGGGGGGACAGAGGGATATGGGTGACCGGGGGGGACAGAGAGATATGGGTGACCAGGGGGTGACAAAGGGATATGGGTGACTGGGGGGGGACAGAGGGATATGGGTGACCGGGGGGACGGGGGACAGAGGGATATGGTTGACAAGGAAGGGACAGAGGGATATGGGTGACCGGGGGGGACAGAGGGATATGGTTGACCAGGGGGGACAGAGGGATATGGGTGAAAAGGAAGGGACAGAGGAATATGGGTGACACCGGGGGGACAGAGGGATATGGGTGACTGGTGGTCACAGAAGGATATGGGTGACAAGGAAGGGACAGAGGGATCTAGGTGACAAGGAAGGGAAATAGGGACAGAGGGATATGGGTGACCGGGGGGGGGGGCAGAGGGATATGGGGGAACGGGGGACAGAGGGATATGGTTGACAAGGAAGGGACAGAGGGATATGGTTGACAAGGAAGGGACAAAGGGATATGGTTGACCAGGGGGACAGACGGATATGGGTGACCGGGAGGGGGGGGGGGCGGGGAGGGATATGGGTGACAAGAAAGGGAGAGAGGTATATGGGTGACCAGGGG
The DNA here is from genome assembly GCA_027789725.1 of Dendropsophus ebraccatus. NCBI lineage: Eukaryota > Metazoa > Chordata > Amphibia > Anura > Hylidae > Dendropsophus > Dendropsophus ebraccatus. The sequence continues at coordinate 19,515,334 of JAQFWZ010000033.1, forward strand.
GGACAGAGGGATATGGGTGAAAAGGAAGGGACAGAGGGATATGGGTGACAAGGAGGGACAGAGGGATATGGGTGACAAGGAAAGACAGAGGGATATGGGTGACCAGGGGGGACAGAGAGATATGGGTGACCAGGGGGGAAAGAGGGATATGGGTTACCGGGGGGGGGGGGGGGAGGTAAAGAGGGATATGAGTGACCGGGAGGGACAGAGAGATATGATTTGCAAGGACGGACAGAGGAATATCGGTGACCGGAGGGGGGGGGAGAGGGATATGGGTGACTGGGGGTGGCAGAAGCATATGGGTGACAAGGAAGGGACAGAGGGATATGGGTGACAAGGAGGGACAGAGAGATATGGGTGACAAGGAAAGACAGAGAGATATGGGTGACCAGGGGGGACAGAGAGATATGGGTGACCAGGGGGGAAAGAGGGATATGGGTTACAGGGGGGGGTAAAGAGGGATATGAGTGACCGGGAGGGACAGAGGGATATGGGTGACACCAGGGGACAGAGGGATATGGTTTGCAAGGAGGGACAGAGGAATATCGGTGACCGGAGGGGGGGGGGGAGAGGGATATGGGTGACTTGGGGTGGCAGAAGCATATGGGTGACAAGGAAGGGACAGAGGGATATGTGTGGCAAGAAGGGACAGAGAAATATGGGTGACCAGGGGGGGACAGAGGGATATGGGTGACAAGGAAAGACAGAGGGATATGGGTGACCAGGGGCGGAAAGAGGGATATTGGTGACAAGGAAGGGACAGAGGGATATGGGTGAGGAGGAGGGACAGCGAGATATGGGTAACAAAGAAGTACAAAGGGATGTACGTGAGGAGGAGGGACAGAGGCATATGGGTGACAAGGAAGGGAAAGAGGGGTATGGGTGACCGGGGGTGGGGGGGGGGTGGGACAGAGGGATATGGGTGACCGGGGGTGGACAGAAGATATGGGTGACCGGGGGGAGGACAGAGGGATATGGGAGACCAGAGGGATATGGGTGACAAGAAAGGGACAGAGGGACCGGGGGGGGGCAGAGGGATATGGGTGACGAAGAGGAATATGGGTGACAAGGGAAGGGACAGAGGGGTATGGGTGACCAGGGGGGGCAGAGGGATATGGGTAACAAAGAGGGACAGAAAGATATGAGTGACGAGGGGGGGGGGGACACAGAGGGATATGAGTGACCGGGGGAGGGGGGGGACAGAAGGATATGGGTGACCAGGGGGGGAAAGAGGGATATGAGTGACCGGGGGGGGGGGGACGACAGAGGGATATGGGTGACCAGGGGGGGGAAAGAGGGATATGAGTGACCGGGGGGGACAGAGGGATATGGTTGATCCGGGGGGGGGTACGGAGGGATATGGGAGACAAGGAAGAGATAGAGGGATATGGGTGACCTGAGGGGGGGGTAAGAGGGATGTGGGTGACAAGGAGGGAAATGGGTGACAGGGGGAACAAAGGGATATGGGTTTACCGGGGGGGACAGTGGGAAATTGGTGACCAGGGGGGACAGAGGGAAATTGGTGACCAGGGGGGACAGAGGGATATGAGTAACAAGGAAGGGACAGAGGGGTATGGGTGACAAGGAGGGACAGAGAGATATGGGTGACCAGGGGGGGACAGAGGGATATGCGTGACCGGGGGGGGGGGGGGGGGACAGGGGGAGATGGGTGACCGGGGGGGCAGAGGGATATGGGAGACAAGGAAGAGATAGAGGGATATGGGTGACTGGAGGGGGGGGACAGAGGGATATGGGTGACCGGGGGGGGGGGGGGGGACAGGGGGATATGGGTGACCGGGGGGGGGGGGGGCAGAGGGATATGGGAGACAAGGAAGAGATAGAGGGATATGGGTGACTGGAGGGGGGGGACAGAGGGATATGGGTGACCGGGGGGGGGGGGGACAGAGGGATATGGGTGACCGGGGGGGGGCAGAGGGATATGGGAGACAAGGAAGAGATAGAGGGATATGGGTGACTGGAGGGGGGGGACAGAGGGATATGGGTGACAAGGAAAGGAAGAAGGGATATGGGTGACCGGGGGAGACAGAGGGATATGGGTGACTGGGGGGAGGGCAGAGGGATATGCGTGACCGGGGGGGGGGACAGAGGGATATGGGTGACCGGGGGGGGGGCAGAGGGATATGGGAGACAAGGAAGAGATAGAGGGATATGGGTGACTGGAGGGGGGGGACAGAGGGATATGGGTGACCGGGGGGGGGGGGGGGAACAGAGGGATATGGGTGACCGGGGGGGCAGAGGGATATGGGAGACAAGGAAGAGATAGAGGGATATGGGTGACTGGAGGGGGGGGACAGAGGGATATGGGTGACAAGGAAAGGAAGGAGGGATATGGGTGACCGGGGGAGACAGAGGGATATGGGTGACAAGGAGGGACAGAGGAATATGGGTGACGAGGAGGGACAGAGAGATATGAGTGACCAGGGGGGACAAAGGGATATGGGTGACCAGGGAGGGACAGAGGGATATGGGTGACAAGGAGGGATAGAGGGATATGGGTGACCTGAGGGGGGGGGGGGGCAAAGGGATGTGGGTGACAAGGAAAGGACAGAGGGATATGGGTGACTGGGGGAGGGCAGAGGGATGTGGGTGACAAGGAAAGGACAGAGGGATATGGGTGACTGGGGGGAGGGTAGAGGGATATGGGTGACAAGGAGGGAAATGGGTGACCGGGGGAACAAAGGGATATGGGTGACCAGGGGGGGGCAGAGGGATATGGGAGACAAGGAAGAGATAGAGGGATATGGGTGACTGGAGGGGGGGGACAGAGGGATATGGGTGACCGGGGGGGGGGGGGGACAGAGGGATATGGGTGACCGGGGGGGGGGCAGAGGGATATGGGAGACAAGGAAGAGATAGAGGGATATGGGTGACTGGAGGGGGGGGACAGAGGGATATGGGTGACAAGGAAAGGAAGGAGGGATATGGGTGACCGGGGGGGACAGAGGGATATGGGTGACTGGGGGGAGGGCAGAGGGATATGCGTGACCGGGGGGGGGGGACAGAGGGATATGGGTGACCGGGGGGGGGGCAGAGGGATATGGGAGACAAGGAAGAGATAGAGGGATATGGGTGACTGGAGGGGGGGGACAGAGGGATATGGGTGACCGGGGGGGGGGGGGGGGGAAGGAGGGATATGGGTGACCGGGGGGGCAGAGGGATATGGGAGACAAGGAAGAGATAGAGGGATATGGGTGACTGGAGGGGGGGGACAGAGGGATATGGGTGACAAGGAAAGGAAGGAGGGATATGGGTGACCGGGGGAGACAGAGGGATATGGGTGACTGGGGGGAGGGCAGAGGAATATGGGTGACGAGGAGGGACAGAGAGATATGAGTGACCAGGGGGGACAAAGGGATATGGGTGACCAGGGAGGGACAGAGGGATATGAGTGACCAGGGGGGGGACAGAGGGATATGGGTGACAAGGAGGGATAGAGGGATATGGGTGACCTGAGGGGGGGGGGGCAAAGGGATGTGGGTGACAAGGAAAGGACAGAGGGATATGGGTGACAAGGAAGGGACAGAGGGATGTGGGTGACAAGGAAAGGACAGAGGGATATGGGTGACTGGGGGGAGGGTAGAGGGATATGGGTGACAAGGAGGGAAATGGGTGACCGGGGGAACAAAGGGATATGGGTGACCAGGGGGGACAAAGGGATATGGGTCACCGGGGGGGGGGGGGGGGGACAGAGGGATAATGGTGACCAGGGGGGACAGAGGGATATGGGTGACTGGGGGGGACAGAGGGATATTGGTGACCAGGGGGGACAGAGGGATATGAGTGACCAGCGGGGACAGAGGGATATGGGTGACAAGGAAGGGACAGAGGGATATGGGTGACAAGGAAAGACAGAGAGATATGGGTGACCAGGGGGGACAGAGGGATATCGGTTACCGGGGGGGGGGGGGTAAAGAGGGATATGAGTGACCGGGAGGGACAGAGGGATATGGGTGACACCAGGGGACAGAGGGATATGATTTGCAAGGAGGGACAGAGGAATATCGGTGACCGGAGGGGGGGGGAGGGATATGGGTGACTTGGGGTGGCAGAAGCATATGGGTGACAAGGAAGGGACAGAGGGATATGTGTGGCAAGGAGGGACAGAGAGATATGGGTGACCAGAGGGGGACAGAGGGATATTGGTGACAAGGAAGGGACAGAGGGATATGGGTGAGGAGGAGGGACAGCGACATATGGGTAACAAAGAAGTACAAAGGGATGTACGTGAAGAGGAGGGACAGAGGCATATGGGTGACAAGGAAGGGAAAGAGGGGTATGGGTGACCGGGGGTGGGGTGGGACAGAGGGATATGGGTGACCAGGGGGGACAGAGGGATATCGGTTACCGGGGGGGGGGGGGGTAAAGAGGGATATGAGTGACCGGGAGGGACAGAGGGATATGGGTGACACCAGGGGACAGAGGGATATGATTTGCAAGGAGGGACAGAGGAATATCGGTGACCGGAGGGGGGGGGGGGAGGGATATGGGTGACTTGGGGTGGCAGAAGCATATGGGTGACAAGGAAGGGACAGAGGGATATGTGTGGCAAGGAGGGACAGAGAGATATGGGTGACCAGAGGGGGACAGAGGGATATTGGTGACAAGGAAGGGACAGAGGGATATGGGTGAGGAGGAGGGACAGCGAGATATGGGTAACAAAGAAGTACAAAGGGATGTACGTGAAGAGGAGGGACAGAGGCATATGGGTGACAAGGAAGGGAAAGAGGGGTATGGGTGACCGGGGGTGGGGTGGGACAGAGGGATATGGGTGACCGGGGGTGGACAGAGGATATGGGTGACCGGGGGGAGGACAGAGGGATATGGGAGACGAGAGGGATATGGGTGACAAGAAAGGGACAGAGGGACCGGGGGGGGGGGGGGGCAGAGGGATATGGGTGACGAAGAGGAATATGGGTGACAAGGGAAGGGACAGAGGGGTATGGGTGACAAGGAGGGATATGGGTGACCGGGGGGGACAGAGGGACAATGGTGACCAGGGGGGACAGAGGGATATGAGTGACCAGGGGGGGGGGGGGGGGGACAGAGGGATATGGGTGACCAGGGGGGACAAAGTGATATGGGTCACCGGGGGGGGACAGAGGGATAATGGTGACCAGGGGGGACAAAGGGATATGACTGACCAGGGGGGGGGGGACAGAGGGATATGGGTGACAAGGAGGGATAGAGGGATATGTTTGACCAGGTGGAACTGAGGGATATGGGTGACTGGGGGGTAAGAAGGGATATGGGTGACAAGGAAGGGACAGAGGAATATGGGTGACCAGGGGGAACAGAGGGATATGGGTAACACCGGGGGGACAGAGAGATATGGGTGACAAGGGGGGGGGGACAGGGGAACAGAGGGATATGGGTGACCGGAGAGGGGGGAAGGAGGGATATGGGTGACTGGGGGTGACCGAAGGATATGGGTGGCAACAAAGGGACAGAGGGATATGGGTAACCAGGAGGGAAAGAGGGATATGAGTGACCAGGGGGGACAGAGGGATATGGGTGACAAGGAAGGAACAGAGGGATATGGGTGACAAGGAGGGATAGAGGGATATGGGTGACCAGGGGGGGACAGAGGGATATGGGAGGCAAGGAAGAGATAGAGGGATATGGGTGACCAGGGGGGACAAAGGGATATGGGTGACCGGGGGGGGACAGAGGGATATTGGTGACCAGGGGGACAGAGGGATATGGGTGACAAGGAAGGGACAGAGGGATATGGGTAACAAGGAGGGATAGAGGGATATGGGTGACCAGTAGGGACAGAGGAATATGGGTGACCAGGGGGGACAGTGGGACATGGGTAACACCAGGGGGACAGAGATATGGGTGACCAGAGGGGGGGACGACAGAGGGATATGGGTGACCGGAGAGGGGGGGGACGACAGAGGGATATGGGTGACTGGGGGTGACCGAAGGATATGGGTGGCAAGAAAGGGACAGAGGGATATGGGTGACCAGGAGGGACAGAGGGATATTGGTGACCAGGGGGGACAGAGGAATATGGGTGACTGGGGGGGACAGAGGGATATTGGTGACCAGCGGGGACAGAGGGATATGGGTGACAAGGAAGGGACAGAGGGATATTGGTGACCAGCGGGGACAGAGGGATATGGGTGACAAGGAAGGGACAGAGGGATATGGGTGACCGGAGGGGGGGGGGACAGAGGGATATGGGTGATAAGGAAAGAACAGAGGGATATGGGTAACCAGGGGGGGACAGAGGGATAATGGTGACCAGGAAGGGACAGAGGGATATGGGGGGCAGGGGGGGAAAGAGGCATATGGGTGACCAGGGGGGACAGAGGGATATGGGGGCCAGGGGGGGAAAGAAGGATATGGGTGATGAGGAAGGGACAGAGGGATATGGGTGAGGAGGAGGGACAGCGGGATATGGGTAACAAAGAAGTACAAAGGGATGTACGTGAGGAGGAGGGACAGAGGGATAAGGTGAAAGGTGTCGCCTCCCCTCACATGTGATGTGCTGCCTGCTGACCAGAAAACACTGCAGTACCGGACAGCCACCAGCAGATGGAGCTTGCTGCATGTCACACTGGTCCTGGCTATATCTACCACATATTCACTCAGTACACACACAGTGATCATCACACATAGAACCATCACATGTCAGTACACACAGATCCATTTACACACATCCATCACACATCCAGCCACCCCCACACAGCTATCACACATCCATCACACATCCCCCCACCACACACACAGCTATCACACATCCATCACACATCCCCCCACCACACACACAGCTATCACACATCCATCACACATCCCCCCACCACACACACAGCTATCACACATCAATCACACATCCCCCCACCACACACACAGCTATCACACACACCCACCACACACAGCTATCACACATATATCACACATCCCCCACCACACACAGCTATCACACCCACCCACCACACACAGCTATCACACATCCATCACACATCCCCCCACCACACACACAGCTATCACACATCCATCACACATCTCCCCACCACACACACAGCTATCACACATCCATCACACATCCCCCCACCACACACACAGCTATCACACACACCCACCACACACAGCTATCACACATCCATCACACATCCCCCCACCACACACACAGCTATCACACATATATCACACATCCCCCACCACACACAGCTATCACACCCACCCACCACACACAGCTATCACACATCCATCACACATCCCCCCACCACACACACAGCTATCACACATATATCACACATCCCCCACCACACACAGCTATCACACACACCCACCACACACAGCTATCACACATATATCACACATCCCCCACCACACACAGCTATCACACCCACCCACCACACACAGCTATCACACATCCATCACACATCCCCCCACCACACACACAGCTATCACACATATATCACACATCCCCCACCACACACAGCTATCACACACACCCACCACACACAGCTATCACACATATATCACACATCCCCCACCACACACAGCTATCACACCCACCCACCACACACAGCTATCACACATCCATCACACATCCCCCCACCACACACACAGCTATCACACATATATCACACATCCCCCACCACACACAGCTATCACACCCACCCACCACACACAGCTATCACACATCCATCACACATCCCCCCACCACACACACAGCTATCACACATATATCACACATCCCCCACCACACACAGCTATCACACACACCCACCACACACAGCTATCACACATATATCACACATCCCCCACCACACACAGCTATCACACACACCCACCACACACAGCTATCACACATCCATCACACATCCCCCCACCACACACACAGCTATCACACATATATCACACATCCCCCACCACACACAGCTATCACACACACCCACCACACACAGCTATCACACATATATCACACATCCCCCACCACACACAGCTATCACACCCACCCACCACACACAGCTATCACACATCCATCACACATCCCCCCACCACACACACAGCTATCACACATCCATCACACATCCACCCACCCCCACACAGCTATCACACATACATCACACACACACACCACACACAGCTATCACACATATATCACACATCCCCCACCACACACAGCTATCACACATACATCACACATCCCCACCACACACAGCTATCACACATATATCACACCCACACCCACCACACACACACAGCTATCACACATACATCACACACCCACCCCACACACAGCTATCACACATACATCACACACACACACCACACACAGCTATCACACATACATCACACATCCCCACCACACACAGCTATCACACATATATCACACCCACACCAACCACACACACACAGCTATCACACATACATCACACACCCACCCCACACACAGCTATCACACATACATCACACACCCACCCCACACACAGCTATCACACATATATCACACATCCATCCCACACACAGCGATCACACATACATCACACACCCATCCCACACACAGCGATCACACATACATCACACACCCACCCACCACACACACAGCTATCACACATACATCACACACCCACCACACACACAGCTATCACACATACATCACACACCCACCACACACACAGCTATCACACATACATCACACACCCACCAAAAGCACACCACAAAACAGGGGTGGGGCCAGGACCATACAGGTTGTTACAGCCTCCCACAGGTGTGTGTATGGGAGGCTGGGTGAGGGGGGGGCAGCCTTGGTGTGTGTGTGTGTGTGAGGGGGGGGGGGAGGCTTGGTGTGTGTGTGTGGGGGCAGGCTGGGTGTGTGGGGGGGGCAGGCTAGGAGGGCAGGGGGCAGGCTGGGTGCGTGGGGGGCAGGCTGGGAGGGCAGGGGGCAGGCTGGGTGTGTGAGGGGCAGGCTGGGAGGGCAGGGGGCAGGCTGGGTGTGTGGGGGGCAGGCTGGGTGTGTGGGGGGCAGGCTGGGAGGGCAGGGGGCAGGCTGGGTGTGTGGGGGGCAGGCTGGGAGGGCAGGGGTAGGCTGTGTGTGTGGGGGGCAGGCTGGGAGGGCAGGGGGCAGGCTGGGTGTGTGGGGGGCCGGCTGAGAGGGCAGGGGGCAGGCTGTGTGTGTATGTGGGGGGGGGGGACAGGCTGGGTGTGTGGGGGGCCGGCTGAGAGGGCAGGGGGCAGGCTGTGTGTGTATGGGGGGGGGGGGGGCAGGCTGGGTGTGTGGGGGGCAGGCTGGGAGGGCAGGGGGCAGGCTGGGTGTGTGGGGGCAGGCTGGGTGTGGGGGGGCCGGCTGAGAGGGCAGGGGGCAGGCTGGGTGTGTGGGGGGCAGGCTGGGAGGGCAGGGGGCAGGCTGGGTGTGTATGTGGGGGGGGGGGGCAGGCTGGGTGTGTGGGGGGCAGGCTGGGAGGGCAGGGGGCAGGCTGGGTGTGTGGGGGGCAGGCTGGGAGGGCAGGGGGCAGGCTGGGTGTGTATGTGGGGGGGGGCAGGCTGGGTGTGTGGGGGGCCGGCTGGGAGGGCAGGGGGCAGGCTGGGTGTGTGGGGGGCCGGCTGGGAGGGCAGGGGGCAGGCTGGGAGGGCAGGGGGCAGGCTGGGTGTGTGGGGGCCGGCTGGGAGGGCAGGGGGCAGGCTGGGTGTGTGGGGGGCCGGCTGAGAGGGCAGGGGGCAGGCTGTGTGTGTATGTGGGGGGGGGGGCAGGCTGGGTGTGTGGGGGGCAGGCTGGGAGGGCAGGGGGCAGGCTGGGTGTGTGGGGGGCAGGCTGGGAGGGCAGGGGGCAGGCTGGGTGTGTGGGGGGCAGGCTGAGTGTGTGGGGGGCAGGCTGGGTGTGTGGGGGGCAGGCTGGGTGTGTGGGGGGCAGGCTGGGAGGGCAGGGGGCAGGCTGGGTGTGTGGGGGGCAGGCTGGGAGGGCGGGGGGCAGGCTGGGTGTGTGGGGGGCAGGCTGGGAGGGCGGGGGGCAGGCTGGGTGTGTGTGGGGCAGGCTGGGAGGGCGGGGGGCAGGCTGGGAGGGCAGGGGGCAAGCTGGGTGTGTGGGGGGCAGGCTGGGAGGGCAGGGGGCAGGCTGGGTGTGTGGGGGGCAGGCTGGGAGGGCAGGGGGCAGGCTGGGTGTGTGGGGGGCCGGCTGAGAGGGCAGGGGGCAGGCTGGGTGTGTGGGGGGCAGGCTGGGAGGGCAGGGGGCAGGCTGGGTGTGTGGCGGGCAGGCTGCGTTCACTCAGGAGAAGGCAGCCTCAAGTTTCAGGGTTGGGCCAGCCTCATAGGGGAGGTCCTGCTAGCAGTGATCAGCACAGACACACAGTGTACTCCTCACTGTACCCACAGGAGCCACTGCCTGCAGCCGACTGCTCTCTGCACCAGGTAAGGTCTCTGCTGAGCGTACGCACATATACACACATATATACACACACACATACACATATATATACACACACACACACACACATATATATATATACACACACACACACACACACATATATATACACACACACACACATACACATATATACACACACACACACATACACATATATATATATATATATATACACACACATACACATATATACACACACACACACACACATATACACATATATACACACACATATATATATACACACACTCACATATACACACACATATATATATACACACACACACACACATACACATATATATACACACATACACATATACACATACACATATACACACACACTCACACATAGCTGCTGTGCATGCTGGACTCTGCTCCAAAGAGCTGACAATCTACTCACACAGGGAGCACCAGCTGTACCAGGCACGCCCTAACCCTGCGCCAGAGGCGTCACTGTACCTGATGGGGCTTATAATAATATAATACAACTCTTATTACACACCGATGGGAGGCAGGTATCCTACAGATAGAGGGGCCCCAGGATATAATACAGGTATATACAGTGTATCCTACAGATAGAGGGGCCCCGGGATATAATACAGGTATATACAGTGTATCCAACAGATAGAGGGGCCCCGGGATATAATACAGGTATATACAGTGTATAATACAGATAGAGGAGCCCCGGGATATAATACAGGTATATATAGTGTATCCTGCAGATAGAGGGGCCCCGGGATATAATACAGGTATATACAGTGTATCCTGCAGATAGAGGGGCCCCGGGATATAATACAGGTATATACAGTGTATCCTGCAGATAGAGGAGCCCCGGGATATAATACAGGTATATACAGTGTATAATACAGATAGAGGAGCCCCGGGATATAATACAGGTATATACAGTGTATCCTGCAGATAGAGGAGCCCCGGGATATAATACAGGTATATACAGTGTATAATACAGATAGAGGAGCCCCGGGATATAATACAGGTATATACAGTGTATCCTGCAGATAGAGGGGCCCCGGGATATAATACAGGTATATATAGTGTATCCTGCAGATAGAGGGGTCCCGGGATATAATACAGGTATATACAGTGTATAATACAGATAGAGGAGCCCCGGGATATAATACAGGTATATATAGTGTATCCTACAGATAGAGGGGCCCAGGATATAATACAAGTATATACAGTGTATCCTGCAGATAGAGGGGCCCCGGGATATAATACAGGTATATACAGTGTATACTGCAGATAGAGGGGCCCCGGGATATAATACAGGTATATACAGTGTATCCTACAGATAGAGGGGCCCCGGGATATAATACAGGTATATACAGTGTATCCTACAGATAGAGGGGCCCCGGGATATAATATAGGTATATACAGTGTATCCTGCAGATAGAGGGGCCCCGGGATATAATACAGGTATATACAGTGTATACTGCAGATAGAGGAGCCCCGGGATATAATACAGGTATATACAGTGTATCCTACAGATAGAGGGGCCCCGGAATATAATACAGGTATATACAGTGTATCCTGCAGATAGAGGGGCCCCGGGATATAATACAGGTATATACAGTGTACACTGCAGATAGAGGGGCCCCGGGATATAATACAGGTATATACAGTGTATACTGCAGATAGAGGGGCCCCGGGATATAATACAGGTATATACAGTGTATACTGCAGATAGAGGGGCCCCGGGATATAATACAGGTATATACAGTGTATCCTACAGATAGAGGGGCCCCGGGATATAATATAGGTATATACAGTGTATCCTGCAGATAGAGGGGCCCCGGGATATAATACAGGTATATACAGTGTATCCTACAGATAGAGGGGCCCCGGGATATAATACAGGTATATACAGTGTATAATACAGATAGAGGGGCCCCGGGATATAATACAGGTATATACAGTGTATCCTACAGATAGAGGGGCCCCGGGATATAATACAGGTATATACAGTGTATCCTACAGATAGAGGGGCCCCGGGATATAATACAGGTATATACAGTGTATCCTACAGATAGAGGGGCCCCGGGATATAATACAGGTATATACAGTGTATACTGCAGATAGAGGGGCCCCGGGATATAATACAGGTATATACAGTGTATCCTACAGATAGAGGGGCCCCGGGATATAATACAGGTATATACAGTGTATCCTACAGATAGAGGGGCCCCGGGATATAATACAGGTATATACAGTGTATCCTACAGATAGAGGGGCCCCGGGATATAATACAGGTATATACAGTGTATACTGCAGATAGAGGGGCCCCGGGATATAATACAGGTATATACAGTGTATACTGCAGATAGAGGGGCCCCGGGATATAATACAGGTATATACAGTGTATCCTACAGATAGAGGGGCCCCGGGATATAATACAGGTATATACAGTGTATCCTACAGATAGAGGGGCCCCGGGATATAATACAGGTATATACAGTGTATAATACAGATAGAGGAGCCCCGGGATATAATACAGGTATATACAGTGTATCCTACAGATAGAGGGGCCCCGGGATATAATACAGGTATATACAGTGTATACTGCAGATAGAGGGGCCCCGGGATATAATACAGGTATATACAGACCATGTGGATACGGTATAGTATAGACCATGTAGATACGGTATAGTATAGACCATGTGGATACGGTATAGTATAGACCATGTGGATACGGTATAGTATAGACCATGTGCATACGGTATAGTATAGGCCATGTGGGTAGGTTGTGCTGCAGAGCGTCTCCCTCCAGCTGTATATGCAGCTTATTGTGTTGGGCGTGCGGTGTTTGTCTCCGGATGTCGGGGTGCGTCCCTGCAGAGCTGGCAGATGAGAGGGGCCCAGAGCTAGGATTAGGCCCCTTCCAGGTCCCGGTGTCTCCAGCCTCTGTGCAGGTCCTCAGCATGCAGGGTCCTGGGGTCCTCAGCCTCTGTGCAGGTCCTCAGCATGCAGGGTCCCGGGGTCCTCAGCCTCTGTGCAGGTCTTCAGCATGCAGGGTCCTGGGGTCCTTAGCCTCTGTGCAGGTCCTCAGCATGCAGGGTCCTGGGGTCCTCAGCCTCTGTGCAGGTCCTCAGCCTCTGTGCAGGTCCTCAGCATGCAGGGTCCTGGGGTCCTCAGCCTCTGTGCAGGTCCTCAGCCTCTGTGCAGGTCCTCAGCATGCAGGGTCCCGGTGTCCTCAGCCTCTGTGCAGGTCCTCAGCATGCAGGGTCCCGGTGTCTCCAGCCTCTGTGCAGGTCCTCAGCCTCTGTGCAGGTCCTCAGCATGCAGGGTCCTGGGGTCCTCATCCTCTGTGCAGGTCCTCAGCATGCAGGGTCCCGGGGTCCTCAGCCTCTGTGCAGGTCCTCAGCATGCAGGGTCCTGGGGTCCTCAGGCTCTGCTCAAGTCCTTAGCATGCAGGGTCCTGGGGTCCTCAGCCTCTGTGCAGGTCCTCAGCATGCAGGGTCCCGGTGTCTCCAGCCTCTGTGCAGGTCCTCAGCATGCAGGGTCCCGGTGTCTCCAGCCTCTGTGCAGATCCTCAGCATGCAGGGTCCCGGGGTCCTCAGCCTCTGTGCAGGTCCTCAGCATGCAGGGTCCCGGGGTCCTCAGCCACTGTGCAGGTCCTCAGCCTCTGTGCAGGTCCTCAGCATGCAGGGTCCCGGTGTCTCCAGCCTCTGTGCAGGTCCTCAGCATGCAGAGTCCTGGGGTCCTCAGCCTCTGTGCAGGTCCTCAGCATGCAGGGTCCTGTGCCTGGACGGCCTCTGTAGTGCAGACACTAGTGCTGAGCCCTGTGATGCCCAGGTATCCATCCAGCTGTGCGGCAAGTGTTACAGGACACACCCTATAGGGCCCAGGACCCTCGCCCCTCGTAGCTCATGCCTTCACCCTATAAGGCCCAGGACCCTCTTAGCTCATGCCTTCACCCTATAAGGCCCAGGACCCTCGCCCCTCGTAGCTTATGCCTTCATCCTATAAGGCCCAGGACCCTCGTAGCTCATGCCTTCACCCTATAAGGCCCAGGACCCTCTCCCCTCGTAGCTCATGCCTTCACCCTATAAGGCCCAGGACCCTCACCCCTCGTAGCTCATGCCTTCACCCTATAAGGCCCAGGACCCTCTCCCCTCTTAGCTCATGCCTTCACCCTATAAGGCCCAGGACCCTCGTAGCTCATGCCTTCACCCTATAAGGCCCAGGACCCTCTCCCCTTTTAGCTCATGCCTTCACCCTATAAGGCCCAGGACCCTCTCCCCTCTTAGCTCATGCCTTCACCCTATGAGGCCCAGGACCCTCTCCCCTTTTAGCTCATGCCTTCACCCTATAAGGCCCAGGACCCTCGTAGCTCATGCCTTCACCCTATAAGGCCCAGGACCCTCGCCCCTCGTAGCTCATGCCTTCACCCTATAAGGCCCAGGACCCTCACCCCTCGTAGCTCATGCCTTCATCCTATAAGGCCCAGGACCCTCGTAGCTCATGCCTTCACCCTATAAGGCCCAGGACCCTCTCCCCTCTTAGCTTATGCCTTCATCCTATAAGGCCCAGGACCCTCGCCCCTCGTAGCTCATGCCTTCACCCTATAAGGCCCAGGACCCTCTCCCCTCTTAGCTCATGCCTTCACCCTATAAGGCCCAGGACCCTCGTAGCTTATGCCTTCACCCTATAAGGCCCAGGACCCTCTCCCCTCGTAGCTCATGCCTTCACCCTATAAGGCCCAGGACCCTCTCCCCTCGTAGCTCATGCCTTCACCCTATAAGGCCCAGGACCCTCTCCCCTTTTAGCTCATGCCTTCATCCTATAAGACCCAGGACCCTCGCCCCTCATAGCTCATGCCTTCATCCTATAAGGCCCAGGACCCTCTTAGCTCATGCCTTCACCCTATAAGGCCCAGGACCCTCGTAGCTCATGCCTTCATCCTATAAGGCCCAGGACCCTCGTCCCTCATAGCTCATGCCTTCACCCTATAAGGGCCAGGACCCTCGTAGCACATGCCTTCACCCTATGAGGCCCAGGACCCTCTCCCCTCGTAGCTCATGCCTTCACCCTATAAGGCCCAGGACCCTCATAGCTCATGCCTTCACCCTATAAGGCCCAGGACCCTCGTAGCTCATGCCTTCACCCTATGAGGCCCAGGACCCTCTCCAATCGTAGCTCATGCCTTCACCCTATAAGGCCCAGGACCCTCGTAGCTCATGCCTTCACCCTATAAGGCCCAGGACCCTCGCCCCTCTTAGCTCATGCCTTCACCCTATAAGGCCCAGGACCCTCTCCCCTCTTAGCTTATGCCTTCATCCTATAAGGCCCAGGACCCTCGTAGCTCATGCCTTCACCCTATAAGGCCCAGGACCCTCTCCCCTTTTAGCTCATGCCTTCACCCTATAAGGCCCAGGACCCTCGCCCCTCGTAGCTCATGCCTTCACCCTATAAGGCCCAGGACCCTCGCCCCTCGTAGCTCATGCCTTCACCCTATAAGGCCCAGGACCCTCACCCCTCGTAGCTCATGCCTTCACCCTATAAGGCCCAGGACCCTCTCCACTCTTAGCTCATGCCTTCATCCTATAAGGCCCAGGACCCTCGTAGCTCATGCCTTCACCCTATAAGGGCCAGGACCCTCTCCCCTCGTAGCTCATGCCTTCACCCTATAAGGCCCAGGACCCTCTCCCCTCGTAGCTCATGCCTTCACCCTATGAGGCCCAGGACCCTCTCCAATCGTAGCTCATGCCTTCATCCTATAAGGCCCAGGACCCTCGTAGCTCATGCCTTCACCCTATAAGGCCCAGGACCCTCTCCCCTCTTAGCTCATGCCTTCACCCTATAAGGCCCAGGACCCTCACCCCTCGTAGCTCATGCCTTCACCCTATAAGGCCCAGGACCCTCTCCACTCTTAGCTCATGCCTTCATCCTATAAGGCCCAGGACCCTCGTAGCTCATGCCTTCACCCTATAAGGGCCAGGACCCTCTCCCCTCGTAGCTCATGCCTTCACCCTATAAGGCCCAGGACCCTCTCCCCTCGTAGCTCATGCCTTCACCCTATGAGGCCCAGGACCCTCTCCAATCGTAGCTCATGCCTTCATCCTATAAGGCCCAGGACCCTCGTAGCTCATGCCTTCACCCTATAAGGCCCAGGACCCTCTCCCCTCTTAGCTTATGCCTTCATCCTATAAGGCCCAGGACCCTCTCCCCTCTTAGCTTATGCCTTCATCCTATAAGGCCCAGGACCCTCGTAGCTCATGCCTTCACCCTATAAGGCCCAGGACCCTCTCCCCTCTTAGCTCATGCCTTCACCCTATAAGGCCCAGGACCCTCTCCCCTCTTAGCTTATGCCTTCATCCTATAAGGCCCAGGACCCTCGTAGCTCATGCCTTCACCCTATAAGGCCCAGGACCCTCTCCCCTCGTAGCTCATGCCTTCATCCTATAAGGCCCAGGACCCTCGCCCCTCATAGCTCATGCCTTCATCCTATAAGGCCCAGGACCCTCGCCCCTCATAGCTCATGCCTTCACCCTATAAGGGCCAGGACCCTCGTAGCACATGCCTTCACCCTATGAGGCCCAGGACCCTCTCCCCTCGTAGCTCATGCCTTCACCCTATAAGGCCCAGGACCCTCATAGCTCATGCCTTCACCCTATAAGGGCCAGGACCCTCATAGCTCATGCCTTCACCCTATAAGGCCCAGGACCCTCGTAGCTCATGCCTTCACCCTATGAGGCCCAGGACCCTCTCCAATCGTAGCTCATGCCTTCACCCTATAAGGCCCAGGACCCTCGTAGCTCATGCCTTCACCCTATGAGACCCAGGACCCTCTCCCCTCGTAGCTCATGCCTTCACCCTATAAGGCCCAGGACCCTCTTAGCTCATGCCTTCACCCTATAAGGCCCAGGACCCTCTTAGCTCATGCCTTCACCCTATAAGGCCCAGGACCCTCGTAGCTCATGCCTTCACCCTATAAGGCCCAGGACCCTCGCCCCTCATAGCTCATGCCTTCACCCTATAAGGGCCAGGACCCTCGTAGCTCATGCCTTCACCCTATAAGGCCCAGGACCCTCGCCCCTCTTAGCTCATGCCTTCACCCTATAAGGCCCAGGACCCTCGTAGCTCATGCCTTCACCCAATGAGGCCCAGGACCCTCTCCCCTCTTAGCTCATGCCTTCACCCTATAAGGCCCAGGACCCTCGTAGCTCATGCCTTCACCCTATAAGGCCCAGGACCCTCGCCCCTCTTAGCTCATGCCTTCACCCTATAAGGCCCAGGACCCTCGTAGCTCATGTAGTTCTTGGGTATCGGATTGTGATCTCCGGGTCTAGAGTCCAGGTTACAGCGAGGTGTGAGGGATCAGGGAATCAGAATGGCACGCCCAGCATGTTAGGAACACCCACTGCTTCCACACCTCGGCCTCGCCCTTCACCCAAATTCGGGCACGTTCCAGCACATAGAGCAGATGACAGAAGAAAGTCTTGTGAGGCTGGAGGTAAGCATTGGGTGAGGGGTGCAGGGCCGGCCATAGGGGGGCACTCGTGCACCAGGCCTGTGCTGCTAAAGGGACAGAGGTCAGATGGGCCGTCATTGTGGTGTCAAGGCTGTGCTACCCCTCCAGCTCACCTTGGTAAGGACTGTACACGGTGCGGCCTGGCAATATGAGGGGAGCACCCCTCTGTGATGGGAGGATGGAGCCACCACATGCCCCCCGCCATTACAGGAGCAATCGCTGGAGGTCGTCCGCACTACCACACCCATCACCCCTATGGCTCCCTGTGTGGTAATTCTGATAGTAAAACACTATGAGAAAATCTCTGTAATGTATTCGGGTTCAGGAGAGGTGAGCTGAGGTATCAGCCGCCTCCCAGGGAC
This sequence comes from Dendropsophus ebraccatus, assembly GCA_027789725.1. Taxonomy (NCBI): domain Eukaryota; kingdom Metazoa; phylum Chordata; class Amphibia; order Anura; family Hylidae; genus Dendropsophus; species Dendropsophus ebraccatus. Next base: position 19,533,587 of record JAQFWZ010000033.1, read on the forward strand.
CCCACCCCAAACTCACCAGACAAAGGCGACATTGTAGATAAGGAACCGAGGCTCATTGCCAAAATGTAATACACTGTAACAAACCCTCAGCTGTGAGAAGCATGGGGTCTGGACAGGATTTACACTCCATACAGCGCCCACAAGGACTGCCCCCTGTCCTAACTATGCTCAGGTGCTATAGCTGGCCGTATGATGGGTGATGAGTAGGGTGTACCCATCTTCTCCCTCTGACCAGCTCTCAGGTCATGTAGATGCCCAGGTGGCATAGCTGGCTGTATGATGGGTGATGAGTAGGGTGTACCCATCTTCTCCCTCTGACCAGCTCCAGGTCATGTATATGCGCAGGTGGTATAGCTGGCCGTATGATGGGTGATGAGTAGGGTGTACCCATCTTCTCCCTCTGACCAGCTCCAGGTCATGTATATGCACAGGTGCTATAGCTGGCCGTATGATGGGTGATGAGTAGGGTGTGGTGAGGAGAGTTCCTGACACTAATCCCAGAGATAGAGGAGAGTCAACATCCACACCTTCCTCCTGGCTCTCTGCTTCTTCCTCCTCCGTAAAACTGAATGAAGACAAAGGCAGCTTTGCTACTTGGGGTGCCAGAGAGTGCTGGCACTTCAAGGGAAAATAGTTGGGTCCCAAAGGACACATGGGGTGAGTTGTGGCTGGTGGGTAATAACTAGTAAGACCACCGATACTTGTCACTCCGGAGGAATGGTGGGCACATGGGGCGAGGTGTGGCTGGTGGGTAATAACTAGTAAGACCACCGATACTTGTAACTCCGGAGGAATGGTAGAGACATGGAGTGAGGTGCGACTGGTGGGTAATAACTAGTAAGACCACCGATACTTGTCACTCCGGAGGAATGGTGGAGACATGGGGTGAGGTGCGGCTGGTGGGTAATAACTAGTAAGACCACCGATACTTGTCACTCCGGAGGAATGGTGGAGACATGGGGTGAGGTGCGGCTGGTGGGTAATAACTAGTAAGACCACCGATACTTGTCACTCCGGAGGAGTTGTAAAGACATGGGGTGAGGTGCGGCTGGTGGGTAATAACTAGTAAGACCACCGATACTTGTCACTCTGGAGGAATGGTAGAGACATGGGGTGAGGTGCGGCTGGTGGGTAATAACTAGTAAGACCACAGATACTTGTCACTCTGGAGGAATGGTGGAGACATGGGGTGAGGTGCGGCTGGTAATAACTAGTAAGACCACCGATACTTGTCACTCCGGAGGAATGGTGGAGACATGGGGTGAGGTGCGGCTGGTGGGTAATAACTAGTAAGACCACAGATACTTGTCACTCCGGAGGAATGGTGGAGACATGGGGTGAGGTGCAGCTGGTAATAACTAGTAAGACCACAGATACTTGTCACTCTGGAGGAATGGTAGAGACATGGGGTTGAGGTGCGGCTGGTAATAACTAGTAAGACCACCGATACTTGTCACTCCGGGGGAATGGTGGAGACATGGGGTGAGGTGCGGCTGGTAATAACTAGTAAGACCACCGATACTTGTCACTCCGGAGGAATGGTGGAGACATAGGGTGAGGTGCGGCTGGTAATAACTAGTAAGACCACCGATACTTGTCACTCTGAAGGAATGGTAGAGACATGGGGTGAGGTGCAGCTGGTAATAACTAGTAAGACCACCGATACTTGTCATTTCAGAGGAATGGATGGAGACATGGGGTGAGGTGCAGCTGGTAATAACTAGTAAGACCACCGATACTTGTCATTTCGGAGGAATGGATGGAGACATGGGGTGAGGTGCGGCTGGTAATAACTAGTAAGACCACCGATACTTGTCACTCCAGAGAAATGGTGGAGACATAGGGTGAGGTGCAGCTGGTAATAACTAGTAAGACCACCGATACTTGTCATTTCGGAGGAATGGTGGAGACATGGAGTGAGGTGGGGCTGGTAATAACTAGTAAGACCACCGATACTTGTCACTCCGGAGGAATGGTGGAGACATGGGGTGAGGTGCAGCTGGTAATAACTAGTAAGACCACCGATACTTGTCATTTCGGAGAAATGGATGGAGACATGGGGTGAGGTGCGGCTGGTGGGTAATAACTAGTAAGACCACCGATACTTGTCACTCCAGAGAAATGGTGGAGACATGGAGTGAGGTGCGGCTGGTAATAACTAGTAATACCACCGATACTTGTCACTCCAGAGAAATGGTGGAGACATAGGGTGAGGTGCAGCTGGTAATAACTAGTAAGACCACCGATACTTGTCATTTCGGAGGAATGGTGGAGACATGGAGTGAGGTGGGGCTGGTAATAACTAGTAAGACCACCGATACTTGTCACTCCGGAGGAATGGTGGAGACATGGGGTGAGGTGCAGCTGGTAATAACTAGTAAGACCACCGATACTTGTCACTCTGGAGGAATGGTGGAGACATAGGGTGAGGTGGGGCTGGTAATAACTAGTAAGACCACCGATACTTGTCATTTCGGAGGAATAGTGGAGACATGGGGGGAGGTGCAGCTGGTAATAACTAGTAAGACCACCGATACTTGTCATTTCGGAGGAATGATGGAGACATGGAGTGAGGTGCGGCTGGTAATAACTAGTAAGACCACCGATACTTGTCATTTCGGAGGAATGGTGGAGACATGGGGGGAGGTGCAGCTGGTAATAACTAGTAAGACCACCGATACTTGTCACTCCGGAGAAATGGTGGAGACATGGAGTGAGGTGCGGCTGGTAATAACTAGTAAGACCACCGATACTTGTCACTCCGGAGAAATGGTGGAGACATGGAGTGAGGTGCGGCTGGTAATAACTAGTAAGACCACCGATACTTGTCACTCCGGAGAAATGGTGGAGACATGGAGTGAGGTGGGGCTGGTGAAGAGGTGCGGGGCCCCCGGTGTCTCCCTCCTCAGGGTGAGGAATGCAGGGAATGCTGCGCTGGGTGGACTGATCTATGGACTCTCACATTGTTTTATTACGGCAGATCCATGACCTATACTCGCTGTGTTGGCTCAGCAGATACTCCGCCCCGCTGGGTTATTTCCAGTCCTGACACTTAGGATTTCTGTACAATGGAAAGTTCTTCAGATTCAGTTTCTACCATTGCCAGCTCCTCTGCTTGCCTGTCGGTGAATGAGAGTCTTCTTCTTTCCAGCTACGCTATAAACCCCTAATACTTCTCACAGCTGAGGGTCTGTTACAATTGTTACGCGAACTCGAAGGGAAAGCTGTCTACAACAGGTGACATTGCTTCCTCCCTCCATCTTTGCGTCTATATGGTGTTCTCCCTTTGGTCCCATCCTGAGCCTCAGGCACAGGTACTGGTGACCGTCACACCGCACCCTCCAGTATGGGGCGCAGTGCCAGGATCACGATATAGCGATGCAGAGAAGTGCAGGTATGACCCACAACAACCAATCAAATTGCATCTCCTGTCACAACACCAAATCCAAGCAAATGAGACCCTTGGATTGGCTTATAGATATACGGCACAATGTGGGAGGCGTGATTTTGGGGGTGCCCTTTAAGGCAGATAGCACTGAGGCTTCTTACAGCAGTATGACATGGGAGGGGCTGCGCGCAACTAAAAGCTATTTCCCATCAGAATGCATGCGGAAATGGCAGAGAGAGTCATTAGTCTCCATTAAGAGTCCTCGCTGACCATGTTCCCGTATGCACAGTCACTGACTGTTATACTTCCTGACTGAAATCAATATCAGGACGGCACTAATGGACGTTAACCCACTCTAATCCCTGAGTCACCCTAAAGCCACCCTGTCGGCCGAATTCTCCCCTCCCCCATACACACTTTCAGGATGAAAGAGACAGGTTACCTATTTTGTTGTTCCTTTTTATGCCTACACTCCAGACCCCAGTATAGACCTCAGAGCCCCCATGGGTGACATTATTCTTTGATACAGCTGGTAAACAGCCATGAAGCAGAGCCGTCCCAATGTACGTGGGCTCAGGTGGTCTTGGGGTACCTGTTAGTAACAGGTCTCATCTTCTCTTGCAGACCCCCAGAATTCGGGAATCATGGTCCCTTCTGAGATGGAGCAGGCGATGGAGACCCTAATGTTCACATTCCATAAATATGCTGGGGACAAGAGCTACATGACCAAGGATGACCTCCACAGGATGATGGAGGCCGAGTTCCACGATTTCCTGAAGGTGTGTAAGAGACTTGCATTGTGTAGGTCACAGATGATGCCATACGATACGGAGAAGATCTGCTCAGTCCATAAAATACTGATACAATTAAAGGGATTGTTCCCATTAGACTACACCCCACCTCCCAACCCAATGGGCATAGAGTACTTGGAACCCTCCCACCAACCCAATGGGCATTCACTCCTTGGACCCCCCCCCCCCCCAACCCAATGGGCATTGACTACTTGGAATTAGACACACCACCACCAACAACCCAATGGGCATTGACTACTTGGAATTAGACACACCACCACCAACAACCCAATGGGCATTGACCCCTTGGGACCTCAAATAATGCATGAACCTCCTCAAATAACAACAGTGAAGTAGAGGTCACATGAGAGGATGTTCCTGTTTAGAAGAATGACCTGGCAACCCCAAAGCAAGCACAATGGGGGACATTTATTAAGTCCGGCGGTTTTTGCGCCGGGCGTTAAAATGTCCCCGCAGCTCCGACACTACGGAGATTCATGTAGAGGCGCACTGCCTCTACACAAATCCCGTGTACACCAGTGTGTGTGCAAGGAAACCTACGCCAGTTCAGAGCTGGCGTAGGTTTCCTTATAGTTTTTCGTTGCGAAAAATTATAAATGAAGCGGACCCAGAGTCCACGCCCCCCGCTCCGCCCCCTCTACACCCCACCCCCGCCCCACTGGCAAAGGTGGCGTAAAATGGCCTGATTTAATTCGCATCTGCCCATTTTACGCCAAAAGAATACAACTTTTTTGGTTGATAACCTTCCCTATAGCCTATAGCATTAATGAGTTTCAGGGAGGTTTTCTACCCTCCACGCAGGCAGCCGTGGCCCCGTAGAGAGCTGATCCACCCAGCGAGCCCCATCTTGCCTATAGGTGTGTCCTGCGGTAGAGGAGAGACAATGAATGGGATTCACAAGTAATTTCACAATCAGATACTAAAATTTCCATATGTGGGAGCCAAAGCGATGCTTTGAGAGGTCCTAGGGACTATATATCGTACTATAGAGACCCCAACAGCAGAATAGTGAGTGCAGCTCTAGAGAATAATGCATGATGTAACTCAGGATCAGTACAGGATCAGTAATGTAATGTTCTTCCCCAGTCACTCATACATCATACTTTGGAGGGTGCAGAGGGTGCCATCTGGTGTTTGGTAGGGTTACCTTCAGAGACGGTTACACCAGGATTCCTTCCCCTTATTATCCTGACCCTTCTCTCTTCCCCTTTTAGAACCAGAATGACCCCCTGGCTGTGGATAAGATTATGAAGGATCTGGATCAGTGTCGAGATGGACGTGTCAACTTTCACAGTTTCTTCTCCCTCATTGCTGGTCTGACCATTGCCTGTAATGACTACTACTGTAAGAACATGAAGGGGAGGAAGCAGTAGGAAGCAGACCACCCTGGACCCCAAAGCCTTGTTACCTGCCTATAATACCAAACTGCTCCAAAAGGGGGAGAGACCCCATCTGTCCACTCAGCTCAATCCGTACCTGAACCAAAGCTGTAATAAATACCCAATGTTTTTGTAGTTTGTGTTGTGATTTATTCACAGTGGTGCTCTACACGCTCCGAGGGAGGAACATGCGGTGTTTTATGACCCGCTGGATGGTCAATAGGTCTGAGGCTGTTCCAGCCTATGGGGTGTTGGATGTGAAAGAGTCAGCTCCCTGCACCCTGCACTCCCATCCAGGGTGGCTGCAGATCACCAGACATATGTGAGCCCAGGCTAGGCAGAGGAGATGTGGACCCACTGGTCAGGAAGGCCACCAACCCATCGAGGAATTCCACCATCCAGTGTACTGCATGCCCCATCGGGGAGCAAACACAGGTTCTCATACATATGAAGGTTACACACCATCACACACTGGTGTAATAATAGACACCCTACAATGGGCAGCTTCCAGCAGTAGGTCGCACCTGCCCTATGATTACCCTGTCACCTGTGAGACACTGGCACCGCACCTTGTCCCCTCCGGGCACAACATCGGCTCTGCTGCTCCCACAACACCTACAAGCTGATTTATGAAATGACATCTGTCGATGCCAGGGTTGACCTGGGAGCTTGGACGTATTCTGTAGTGCTGTGCGGGTGGGGGTGGAGGGTCATCACACAACCTATCGGCATGTTTTTGGAGTGTGGGAGGAAACGCCTGTTGTAATGATTGTGACTACGCCCGGGCCAATCCATTCCCGGGCTGACAGGAACATGCGTTACATGTATTATTCATTAGGCTCTAACTAGATTCTAGATGCTCCAGGCAGATCACGTTACATAAATCTAACACAGTGCTGCCAGTCCTGCCTGACACACCACAAGTAAGTGACAGTGTGCTGTCATAAGAGCTGTCCCCGGGGCTTGGCAGACATGGCTGGTCACACGGGGAGGGTTAGTCAGGGTAAGTAACAGCCCTAACACCTTGAGAATCGGCCTGGTGCACAGAAAAAAGCCTCTAGCGGTGTCCCTTATTATGTGTAAAGCCCTTCCGCTAAAAGCTTCCACTACTGTCCTCGACGCCACTTACGACAATTACATGCGGATATTGTGTCTATAGAATTATCTTCATAATATCCATTGTATCCTATGGGGGAGATTTATCAAACATGGTGTAGAGTGAAACTGGCTCAGTTGCCCCCGGCAACCAATCAGATTCCACCTTTCATTTTCCAAAGAGTCTGTGAGGAATAAAAGGTGGAATCTGATTGGTTGCCGGGGGCGACTGAGCCAGTGTCACTATACACCATGTTTGATAACTCTCCCCCTGGGTGTATAATGAGTCCAATAGTAGGATGGGATTGTGAGTCCAATGGTAGAACGAGATTGTGATTCCAATGGTATGATAGGATTGTGAGTCCAATGGTAGAACAGGACTGTGAGTCCGATAGTAGGTCGGGATTGTGAGTCAGACGGTAGGAGGAGATTGTGAGTCAGATGGTAGGACGAGATTGTGAGTCCAATGGTAAGGCGGGATTGTGAATCCGATGGTAGGAGGAGATTGTGAGTCAGATGGTAGGACGAGATTGTCCAATGGTAAGGCGGGATTGTGAATCTGATGGTATGACAGGATTGCGAGTACGATGAAATAACAGGACTGTGAGTCCAATGGTAGAACGAGATTGTGATTCCAATGATACCATAGGATTGTGAGTCCAATGGTAGAACAGGACTGTGAGTCCGATAGTAGGTCGGGATTGTGATTCAGACGGTAGGAGGAGATTGTGAGTCAGATGGTAGGACGAGATTGTGAGTCCAATGGTAAGGCGGGATTGTGAGTCCGATGGTAGGACGGGATTGTGAGTCAGACGGTAGGAGGAGATTGTGAGTCAGATGGTAGGACGAGATTGTGAGTCCAATGGTAAGGCGGGATTGTGAATCCGATGGTATGACAGGATTGCGAGTACAATGAAATAACAGGACTGTGAGTCCAATAGTAGGATGGGATTGTGATTCCAATGATACGATAGGATTGTGAGTCCAATGTTAGAACGGGATTGTGAGTCCGATGGTATGATGGGATTGTGAGTCAGATGGTAAGACGAGATTGTGAGTCCAAAGGTATGATAGGATTGTGAGTCCAATGGTAGAACGGGATTGTGAGTCCGATGGTAGGACGTGATTGTGAGTCAGATGGTAGGAGGAGATTGTGAGTCAGATGGTAGGACGAGATTGTCCAATGGTAGGGCGGGATTGTGAATCCGATGGTATGACAGGATTGCGAGTACGATAAAATAACAGGACTGTGAGTCCAATGGTAGAACGAGATTGTGATTCCAATGATACGATAGGATTGTGAGTCCAATGTTAGAACGGGATTGTGAGTCCGATGGTAGGACGGGATTGTGAGTCAGATGGTAGGATGAGATTGTGAGTCCAAAGGTATGATAGGATTGTGAGTCCAATGGTAGGATGGAATTGTGAGTCCAATGGTAAGGCGGGATTGTGAATCCAATGGTATGACAGGATTGCGAGTACAATGACATAATAGGACTGTGAGTCCAATGATAGGATGGGATTGTGAGTCCAAGGATATAACAGAATTGTGATTCCAACTGTATGACAGGATTGTGAGTCCAATGGTAGAACGGAATTGTGAGTCAGATGGTAGAATAAGATTGTGAGTCCAATGATATGATGGGATTGTGATTCCAATGGTATAACAGAATTAAGAGTCTGATAGTAGCACAGGATTGTGAGTCAGATGGTAGGACAAGATAGTGAGTCGAGTGGTAGGATGGGATTGTGATTCCAGTAGTATGATGGGATTGTGATTCCAGTGGTATGATGGGATTGTGATTCCAGTGGTATGATGGGATTGTGATTCCAGTGGTATGATGGGATTGTGATTCCAGTGGTATGATGGGATTGTGATTCCAGTGGTATGATGGGATTGTGATTCCAGTGGTATGATGGGATTGTGATTCCAGTGGTATGATGAGATTGTGATTCCAGTGGTATGATGGGATTGTGATTCCAGTGGTATGATGGGATTGTGATTCCAGTGGTATGATAGAATTGTGAGTCCGATGGTATAACAGGATTGTGATCCCAATGGTATTACAGGTTTGTGAGTCTGATGATGTAATGGGCCTTTCAGTTCGATGGTATGACGGGATTGTTAGTCAGATCATATGACAGCTTAGTGAGTCTGATGGTATGACAGGATTAAGCATGCGATGATATGACAGGATTGTAGGTCAGATCATATGGTTGTGGTATGAAGCGGACAATTACCACTCTTCTCTCTCATTCTGGGTTCTTAGTCATTTCTGATGATGGATCCCATACACCAAGCAGTGGTCGAGTGCGAACTACCACATGTTTATAGACACACAGATTTCTTGATGAGTACACACATCCCACCATTCCTCTGATGGATCCCACAGAGTTAAGGTGAGCACAGATGCTCATGTATTGGTGGATGGGGGCCATGGCACGTGATAACAGAGATAAATATTTACTCACTACTCCTAGACATGAGAACAAAGCTCCAGTGTAATTCCAGATCAGATAACTTTCTACAGGAGGAGACGCAGACACCTGAAGGTTCACCACCCGTCCTTTATCCATAATGGGCCTATTACACCGGTCGTTTAGAGGAGCAAACGAGCGCGCTCAGCGCTCGTTTGCTCCTCGTTCCCCGTTCGCTGCCGCCGCTATTCAACGCGGCTGCAGCGAGCGGGTGAGTGCGGGAGGGGGCGGCGGGGATCTGCGGGGGGCTGCCTGGGGGATCGCTGATCGTCCGGGCAGCCCATAGGATATAGCAGCGTCTGCTGCCGACGCTCCTATTCAACGGAGCGATGGCAGCAGATCGCTGCTATATCAGTCGTTTGTTTTTCAACATGTTGAAAAACAAGCGACTGCAACGATCAGCCGACATGAACGATGTCAGCTGATCGTTGCACTCTATTCCACGGGACGATTATCGTCCGTAGCGGCCGATATCGGCCGAATACGAACGATAATCGTTCCGTGGAATAGGGCCTTAAGGGCCCTATTCCACCAGACGATTATCGTTCGCATAATCGTTAAAGATTAATGATCTCAAACGACCGCTATTGCAAAAGACCTGAAAACCTTCACTCATTTCCATGGAACGATAATCATTACTTATGATCGTATTTGCGATTTTGTTTGCTATTTCTTCGCTATTGCGTTTGTATCTACTGCAAACGACTGAACGACGTCTTATTCAATGATAAACGATAAAAATAGGTCCAGGTCTTATAAAGCGATCAACGACTTCTCGTTCGGTCGTTAATGGTTAACTGCATTTCAACCGAAAGATTATCGTTTAGATTGGAACGATTAAACGATAATCTGAACGATAATCGTCCGGTGGAATAGGGCCCTAAGACTATAGAATAAATGAAGGTCGATATCCACCCCCCTTTGGTTGAGGAGTGAAAGATCCCCAGTCAGATCCACAAGAACCCTGTTAGAAATTCAGGACCACCACATCAGAACAAAGCAGGATAGGCGGGTAACCTAAGTCAACGTAGCCGAGACAACACGGCCCTCCACTGTGTATTATTTGTCCTTTAAGACCATGTGAGCAGAATGAGGGCTTTTTTTGTTCACTGGTAACAGTAGTGAGGTAACAAGGCCCTACAGGTCTCTGGTTGTAGCTAAAACACTGATCGATCATGTATCTTGTCTGCTCAGATCTCATGTAGTGCCCATACATCTTTAATAGCTGTCGGCCAATCAACAGCTATGTCTCTCTTCCAGCCCATACACATGAATGTTTCGGCAGAACATTCATGTGTTTTGAATGGATAGAGCAGATAAAAGCCGCTGCCAGACAGCTCTCCGGAAACAAGAGGATTTAGAAGGTGAAATTTAACATGCCCAATCGCTTTGTCTCCCAACATCATCTATCGGGGAAGAGTAAGGAGGCGTCCATTAGATGGCCGGCCAGTCCCAGCAAACATAGGGAATTCCGACAACTTTTACTAGCATGTGTGAGGACCTTTAGAGTGCAGTAAGGCGGTGGTATCACATTGCATCTCTCATACACACACATCAATGTTTTGGCCGTATGACGGTCACCGGAATCCAGTCAGAAATCTGCAGCATTGATAGCATTCAGCAGTAGGTCCAGGGTGTGAATGCTCTGAAATTTTCACTTTGACCTTAACAGGAGAAGATCAGAAAACAAGGGCGTCTCCATCCTCTGACCGTGAGAACATTCCGGATGAAGGACAGAGTTCAGGTCCCTGGGCTCATCACCATTATTTAAGTTGGAAGAAGACTCTCCGGCTTTCCATCCCTCTCGTTCTCCCTCTCCCCGCATGGCCAGGGCAGCACAGGGAGGGACATGGGGGCTGTGATTGGTGATGGGGATCAGTGACACGGCCAGGGCAGCACAGGGAGGGACACGGGGGCTGTGATTGGTGATGGGGAGAGGTGACACGGCCAGGGCAGCACAGGGAGGGACACGGGGGCTGTGATTGGTGATGGGGATCAGGGACACGGCCAGGGCAGCACAGGGAGGGACACAGGGTCTGTGATTGGTGATGGGGAGAGGTGACACGGCCAGGGCAGCACAGGGAGGGACACAGGGTCTGTGATTGGTGATGGGGATCAGTGGCACGGCCAGGGCAGCACAGGGAGGGTCACGGGGGGCTGTGATTGGTGATGGGGATCAGGGACACGGCCAGGGCAGCACAGGGAGGGACACGGGGGCTGTGATTGGTGATGGGGAGAGGTGGCACAGCCAGGGCAGCACAGGGAGGGACACGGGGGCTGTGATTGGTGATGGGGAGAGGTGACACGGCCAAGACAGCACAGGGAAGGACATGGGGGCTGTGATTGGTGATGGGGAGAGGTGACACAGCCAGGGCAGCACAGGGAGGGACACAGGGGGGTTTTGATTGGTGATGGGGAGAGGTGACACAGCCAGGGCAGCACAGGGAGAGACACGGGGGCTGTGATTGGTGATGGGGATCAGTGACACGGCCAGGGCAGCACAGGGAGGGACACGGGGGCTGTGATTGGTGATGGGGAGAGGTGACACGGCCAGGGCAGCACAGGAAGGGACACATGGGCTGTGATTGGTGATGGGGAGAGGTGACACAGCCAGGGCAGCACAGGGAGGGACACGGGGGCTGTGATTGGTGATGGGGATCAGTGGCACGGCCAGGGCAGCACAGGAAGGGACACAGGGGCTGTGATTGGTGATGGGGATCAGGGACACGGCCAGGGCAGCACAGGGAGGGACACAGGGGCTGTGATTGGTGATGGGGAGAGGTGACACGGCCAGGGCAGCACAAAGAGGGACATGGGGGCTGTGATTGGTGATGGGGAGAGGTGACACGGCCAGGGCAGCACAAAGAGGGACATGGGGGCTGTGATTGGTGATGGGGAGAGGTGACACAGCCAGGGCAGCACAGGGAGGGACACGGGGCTGTGATTGGTGATGGGGAGAGGTGACACAGCCAGGGCAGCACAGGGAGGGACACGGGGGCTGTGATTGGTGATGGGGAGAGGTGACACAGCCAGGGCAGCACAGGGAGGGACACGGGGCTGTGATTGGTGATGGGGAGAGGTGACACGGCCAGGGCAGCACAGGGAGGGACACGGGGGCTGTGATTGGGGATGGGGAGAGGTGACACAGCCAGGGCAGCACAGGGAGGGACACATGGGCTGTGATTGGTGATGGGGAGAGGTGACACGGCCAGGGCAGCACAGGGAGGGACACATGGGCTGTGATTGGTGATGGGGAGAGGTGACACAGCCAGGGCAGCACAGGGAGGGACACAGGGGCTGTGATTGGTGATGGGGAGAGGTGACACGGCCAGGGCAGCACAGGGAGGGACACATGGGCTGTGATTGGTGATGGGGATCAGGGACACGGCCAGGGCAGCACAGGGAGGGACACAGGGGCTGTGATTGGTGATGGGGAGAGGTGACACGGCCAGGGCAGCACAAAGAGGGACACATGGGCTGTGATTGGTGATGGAGAGAGGTGACACGGCCAGGGCAGCACAGGGAGGGACACGGAGGCTGTGATTGGTGATGGGGAGAGGTGACACGGCCAGGGCAGCACAGGGAGGGACACGGGGGCTGTGATTGGTGATGGGGAGAGGTGACACGGCCAGGGCAGCACAGGGAGGGACACGGGGGCTGTGACTGGTGATGGGGAGAGGTGACACAGCCAGGGCAGCACAGGGATGGACACAGGGGCTGTGATTGGGGATGGGGAGAGGTGACACAGCCAGGGCAGCACAGGGAGGGACACAGGGGCTGTGATTGGTGATGGGGATCAGTGGCACAGCCAGGGCAGCACAGGGAGGGACACGGGGGCTGTGATTGGTGATGGGGAGAGGTGACACAGCCAGGGCAGCACAGGGAGGGACACGGAGGCTGTGATTGGGGATGGGGAGAGGTGACACAGCCAGGGCAGCACAGGGAGGGACACGGAGGCTGTGATTGGTGATGGGGAGAGGTGACACAGCCAGGGCAGCACAGGGAGGGACACAGGGGCTGTGATTGGTGATGGGGATCAGTGGCACAGCCAGGGCAGCACAGGGAGGGACACGGGGGCTGTGATTGGTGATGGGGATCAGTGACACGGCCAGGGCAGCACAGGGAGGGACACGGGGGCTGTGATTGGTGATGGGGAGAGGTGACACAGCCAGGGCAGCACAGGGAGGGACACGGGGGCTGTGATTGGTGATGGGGATCAGTGACACGGCCAGGGCAGCACAGGGAGGGACACGGGGGCTGTGATTGGTGATGGGGAGAGGTGACATGGCCAGGGCAGCACAGGGAGGGACACGGGGGGGCTGTGATTGGTGATGGGGATCAGTGACACGGCCAGGGCAGCACAGGGATGGACACGGGGGGCTGTGATTGGTGATGGGGATCAGTGACACGGCCAGGGCAGCACAGGGATGGACACGGGGGGCTGTGATTGGTGATGGGGATCAGGGACACGGCCAGGGCAGCACAGGGATGGACACGGGGGGCTGTGATTGGTGATGGGGATCAGTGACACGGCCAGGGCAGCACAGGGATGGACACGGGGGCTGTGATTGGTGATGGGGATCAGTGACACGGCCAGGGCAGCACAGGGATGGACACGGGGGCTGTGATTGGTGATGGGGATCAGTGACACTGCCAGGGCAGCACAGGGAGGGACACGGGGGCTGTGATTGGTGATAGGGATCAGTGACACGGCCAGGATAGCACAGGGATGGACACGGGGGGCTGTGATTGGTGATGGGGATCAGTGACACGGTCAGGGCAGCACAGGGAGGGACATGGGGGGCTGTGATTGGTGATGGGGATCAGTGACACGGTCAGGGCAGCACAGGGAGGGACATGGGGGCTGTGATTGGTGAAGGGGGTTTGGGACATGGCCAGAGCAGCACAGGGAGGGACACGGGGGCTGTGATTGGTGATGGAGAGAGGTGGCACAGCCAGGGCAGCACAGGGAGTGCACAAGTGTATGTGCAACTGACGGCCGATGATTGTTCAGCAGGTTGTAGTGGCCCCAACCAGTGTTTACTCTGATCAGCTGATCAATGGCTGTCCTCTATCCTCTTGTGCCTCTCTATATCCTCTCTCCTCTCAATATCCTTTAACCTCTCTGCCTCTCTCCATATACCTCACTTCTCTTCCCCTCTCTCCATCTTTCTCTCTATCCTCTCTCCCTCTTTCTTTCTCTCTATCCTATCTCCCCTGTCTATATCCTCTCTCTATATCCCTCACCTCTTTCCCCCTCTCTATATCCTCTCTCCCCCTCTTTGCCCTCTCTATATACCTCACCTCTTTCCCCCCTCTGTATCTTTCTCTCTATCCTTCCTCCCTTCTCTATTTCCTCTCTCCATATCCCTCATCTCTTCCCCATCTCTCCATCCTCTCTCCCCTCTCTATATCCCTCACCTCTCTCCCTCTTTCTCTCTATTACCTCTCTATATCCCTCTTTCTCTCTATCCTCTTTCCCTCTTTTTCTCTATCCTTCCTCCCCTCTCTATTTCCTCTCTCCATATTCCTCATCTCTTTCCCCCTCTCTCCCCTTTCTATATCCTTCACCTCTCTCCCTCTTTCTCTCTATCCTCTCTCCCCTCTCTATTACCTCTCTATATCCCTTTTCCCCTCTCTCTATCCTTTCTCCCCTCTCTATTACCTCTCTATATCCCTTTTACCCTCTCTCTATCCTTTCTCCCCTCTCTATTACCTCTCTATATCCATTTTCCCCGCTCTCTATCCTCTCTCCCCTCTCTATATCCCTTTTCCCCTCTCTCTATCCTCTCTCCCGTCTCCATATCCCTCATCTCTTTCCCATCTCTCCATCTTCTCTCCCCTCTCTATATCCCTCACCTCTATCCCTGTTTCTCTCTATCCTCTCTCTATCCTCTCAATTACCTCTCTATATCCCTTTTCCCCTCTCTCTATCCTCTCTCCCCTCTCTATTACCTCTCTATATCCCTTTCCCCCTCTCTCTATCCTCTCTCCCCTCTCTATTACCTCTCTATATCCCTTTTCCCCTCTCTCTATCCTCTCTCCCCTCTCTATTACCTCTCTATATCAATTTTCCCCGCTCTCTATCCTCTCTCCCCTTTCTATATCCCTTTTCCCCTCTCTCTATCCTCTCTCCCGTCTCCATATCCCTCATCTCTTTCCCATCTCTCTATCTTCTCTCCCCTCTCTATATCCCTCACCTCTATCCCAGTTTCTCTCTATCCTCTCTCCCCTCTCTATATCCCTTTTCCCTTCTCTCTATCCTCTCTCCCCTCTCTATTACCTCTGTATATCCCTTTTCCCCTCTCTCTACCCTCTCTCCCCTCTCTATTACCTCTCTATATCTCTTTTCCCCTCTCTATCCTCTCTCCCTTCTCTCTATCCCTTTCCCCCTCTGTCTATCCTCTCTGCCCTCTCTATATCCCTTTTCCCCTCTCTCAATCCTCTCTCCCCTCTCTATATCCCCTTTCCCCTCTATTTATCCTCTCTATTACCTCTCTATATCCCTTTCCCCCTCTCTCCCCTCTCTATATCCCTTTTCCCCTCTCTCTATCCTCTCTCCCCTCTCTATATCCCTTTTCCCCTCTCTCTATTCTCTCTCTCCCCTCTCTATTACCTCTCTATATCCCTTTTCCCCTCTCTCTCTATCCTCTCTCCCCTCTCTATATCCTTTTTCCCCTCTCTCTCTATCCTTTCTCCCCTCTCTATATCCCTTTACCCCTCTCTCTATCCTCTCTCTATCCCTTTCCCTCTCTCTCTATCGTCTCTCCCCTCTCTATTACCTCTTTATATCCCTTTCCCCTCTCTCTATCCTCTCTCCCCTCTCTATTACCTCTCTATATCCCTTTTCCCCTCTCTCAATCCTCTCTCCCCTCTCTATATCCCCTTTCCCCTCTATTTATCCTCTCTATTACCTCTCTATATCCCTTTCCCCCTCTCTCCCCTCTCTATATCCCTTTTCCCCTCTCTCTATCCTTTCTCCCCTCTCTATCCCTTTCCCTCTTTCTCTCTATCCTCTCTCCCCTCTCTATTACCTCTCTATATCTCTTTTCCCCTCTCTCTATCCTCTCACCCTTCTCTATATCCCTTTTCCCCTCTCTCTATCCTCTCTCCCCTCTCTATATCCCTTTTCCCCTCTCTCTATTCTCTCTCTCCCCTCTCTATTACCTCTCTATATCCCTTTTCCCCTCTCTCTCTATCCTCTCTCCCCTCTCTATATCCTTTTTCCCCTCTCTCTCTATCCTCTCTCCCCTCTCTATATCCCTTTACCCCTCTCTCTATCCTCTCTCTATCCCTTTCCCTCTCTCTCTATCGTCTCTCCCCTCTCTATTACCTCTTTATATCCCTTTCCCCTCTCTCTATCCTCTCTCCCCTCTCTATTACCTCTCTATATCCCTTTTCCCCTCTCTCCCCTCTCTATTACCTCTCTATATCCCTTTTTCCCTCTCTCTATCCTTTCTCCCCTCTCTATCCCTTTCCCCCTCTCTCTATCCTCTCTCCCCTCTCTATTACCTCTCTATATCTCTTTTCCCCTCTCTCTATCCTCTCACCCTTCTCTATATCCCTTTTACCCTCTCTCTACCCTATCTCCCCTCTCTATCCCTTTCCCCCTCTGTCTATCCTCTCTCCCCTCTCTATATCCCTTTTCCCCTCTCTCAATCCTTTCTCCCCTCTCTATATCCCCTTTCCCCTCTATTTATCCTCTCTATTACCTCTCTATATCCCTTTTCCCCTCTCTATATCTCTTTTTTCCTCTCTCTATCCTCTCTTCCCTCTCTATATCCCTTTTCCCCTCTCTCTATGCTCTCTCCCCTCTCTCTTACCTCTCTATATCCCTTTTCCCCTCTCTCTATCCTCTCTCCCCTCTCTATATCCCTTTTCCCCTCTCTCTATCCTCTCTCCCCTCTCTATTACCTCTCTATATCCTTTTCCCCTCTCTCTATCCTCTCTCCCCTCTCTATATCCCTTTTCCC
Source organism: Dendropsophus ebraccatus (assembly GCA_027789725.1). NCBI lineage: Eukaryota > Metazoa > Chordata > Amphibia > Anura > Hylidae > Dendropsophus > Dendropsophus ebraccatus. The sequence continues at coordinate 19,550,712 of JAQFWZ010000033.1, forward strand.
CTCTCTCTATCCTCTCTCCCCTCTCTATTACCTCTCTATATCCTTTTCCCCTCTCTCTATCCTCTCTCCCCTCTCTATATCCTTTTCCCCTCTCTCTATCCTCTCTCCCCTCTCTATCCCTTTTCCCCTCTCTCTATCCTCTCTCCCCTCTTTATCCCTTTTCCCCTCTCTCTATCCTCTCTCCCCTCTCTATCCCTTTTCCCCTCTCTCTATCCTCCCTTCCCCTCTCTCTATCTTCTCTCCCCTCTCTCTATCCTCTCTCCCCTCTCTATATGCCATTTCCCCTCTCTCTATCCTCTCTCCCCCTCTCTCTATCCTCTCTCCCCTCTCTCTATCCTCCCTCCCCCTCTCTCCCCTCTCTCTCCCCTCTCTCTATCCTCTCTCCTCCCTCCCCCCTATAGTGATGTGTATCCAGGCCGGTGTTTTGGAGTGTTTGGCACAATATGGTGTGTTTCTATGGTGATGTGGGTGAGTGGTGGTGCGGGTGTGGACAGAGCGCTATGAGTGTGTGAATCACAGGAAAATGACACATTGCACATTTAGGGATTTCCTCAAACTGTGGTCAGAAGTGTATAAAGCGAATATTATATCTGTACATGTAGGATGAATATTACAGTCTAACATGGTGCAGATGAAATTATTGAGGGCACACTGTATATACTATAAAAAGAATAAAAATGATTGTATACCATACCTAAAGCATACAATACATTGTATGAGTGTATGCACTATATATAATATACTGTATATGTATGAGTGTGCACTATATATGATATACTGTATATGTATGAGTGTGCACTATATATAATATACTGTATATGTAGGAGTGTGCACTATATATAATATACAGTATTAGTATGAGTGTGCACTATATATAATATACAGTATTAGTATGAGTGTGCACTATATATAATATACTGTATATGTATGAGTGTGTGCACTATATATAATATACTGTATATGTATGAGAGTGTGCACTATATATAATATACAGTATTAGTATGAGTGTGCACTATATATAGTATACTGTATATATATGAGTGTGTGCACTATATATAATATACTGTATATGTATGAGTGTGCACTATATATAGTATACTGTATATGTATGAGTGTGCACTATATATAGTATACAGTATTAGTATGAGTGTGCACTATATATAATATACTGTATATGTATGAGTGTGTGCACTATATATAATATACAGTATTAGTATGAGTGTGCACTATATATAATATACAGTATTAGTATGAGTGTGCACTATATATAATATACTGTATATGTATGAGTGTGCACTATATATAATATACTGTATATGTATGAGTGTGCACTATATATAGTATACTGTATATGTATGAGTGTGCACTATATATAGTATACAGTATTAGTATGAGTGTGCACTATATATAATATACTGTATATGTATGAGTGTGTGCACTATATATAATATACAGTATTAGTATGAGTGTGCACTATATATAATATACAGTATTAGTATGAGTGTGCACTATATATAATATACTGTATATGTATGAGTGTGTGCACTATATATAATATACTGTATATGTATGAGTGTGCACTATATATAATATACTGTATATGTATAAGTGTGCACTATATGTAATATACTGTGTATGTACGAGTGTGCACTATATATAATATACTGTATATATATGAGTGTGTGCACTATATATAATATACTGTATATGTATGAGTGTGCACTATATATAATATACTGTATATGTATAAGTGTGCACTATATGTAATATACTGTGTATGTATGAGTGTGCACTATATATAATATACTGTATATATATGAGTGTGTGCACTATATATAATATACAGTATATGTATGAGTGTGCACTATATATAGTATACTGTATATGTATGAGTGTGCACTATATATAATATACAGTATATGTATGAGTGTGCACTATATATAATATACTGTATATGTATGAGTGTGCACTATATATAATATACTGTATATGTATGAGTGTGCACTATATATAATATACAGTATTAGTATGAGTGTGCACTATATATAGTATACTGTATATATATGAGTGTGTGCACTATATATAATATACAGTATTAGTATGAGTGTGCACTATATATAATATACAGTATATGTATGAGTGTGCACTATATATAATATACTGTATATGTATGAGTGTGCACTATATATAATATACAGTATATGTATGAGTGTGCACTATATATAGTATACTGTATATATATGAGTGTGTGCACTATATATAATATACAGTATATGTATGAGTGTGCACTATATATAATATACAGTATATGTATGAGTGTGCACTATATATAATATACAGTATTAGTATGAGTGTGCACTATATATAGTATACTGTTTATATATGAGTGTGTGCACTATATATAATATACTGTATATGTATGAGTGTGCACTATATATGATATACTGTATATGTATGAGTGTGCACTATATATAGTATACTGTATATGTATGAGTGTGTGCACTATATATAATATACAGTATATGTATGAGTGTGCACTATATATAGTATACTGTATATGTATGAGTGTGCACTATATATGATATACTGTATATGTATGAGTGTGCACTATATATAGTATACAGTATTAGTATGAGTGTGCACTATATATAATATACAGTATTAGTATGAGTGTGCACTATATATAATATACTGTATATGTAGGAGTGTGCACTATATATAATATACTGTATATGTATGAGTGTGCACTATATATAATATACTGTATATGTATGAGTGTGCACTATATATAATATACTGTATATGTATAAGTGTGCACTATATATAATATACAGTATTAGTATGAGTGTGCACTATATATAATATACTGTATATGTAGGAGTGTGCACTATATATAATATACTGTATATGTATGAGTGTGTGCACTATATATAATATACTGTATATGTATGAGTGTGCACTATATATAGTATACAGTATTAGTATGAGTGTGCACTATATATAATATACAGTATTAGTATGAGTGTGCACTATATATAATATACTGTATATGTAGGAGTATACACCAAAATTCAGTAAGTCAGTCACTATTACTGTCTCATATCTGAATAGGGAAAGGTATTATGTACAAAAAGCCAACATAAATAGGGTTCTAGTTACAGACTAACAAACCCACAAAGAAGCAACTGAACCTCAAACTTGTATCAACATAGAAAAATCTTTATTGTTTTAAAATACACGTATAGATAAATAGACACAAGGAGCAGGACAAAAGCAATGAAGCACTACTGGAAAGAACATAGAAGCCAGGGGTGATGCAGGTGATGTGACTGACGATAGGAAATAATAGCCTATCTACTGAAATCAGAAAAACATATACACCTATGGATTAAGTCACAGTAAGAAAGATCAATGGATCACACCAGAACGATTAAGGTAGATTACCAAGGTAACACTGGGGTAAAAATGTCCACCGGCAGCCCCCACCCCGACGTACGTTTCGGCTATGCCTTCTTCAAAAGTCAAAGCCTTTAATCGTTCTGGTGTGATCCATTGATCTTTCTTACTGTGACTTAATCCATAGGTGTATATGTTTTTCTGATTTCAGTAGATAGGCTATTATTTCCTTTCGTCAGTCACACCACCTGCATCACCCCTGGCTTGTATGTTCTTTCCAGTAGTGCTTCATTGCTTTTGTCCTGCTCCTTGTGTCTATTTATCTATATGTGTATTTTTAAAACAATAAAGATTTTTCTATGTTGATACAAGGTTGAGGTTCAGTTGCTTCTTTGTGGGTTTATATATGTATGAGTGTGTGCACTATATATAATATCTATATCATAAAAATCAAAGTCTGTCTGTCCGTCTGTCTGTCCTTCTGTCTGTCTGTCTGTCTGTCCCATATAGACTTCCAAACTCCTGAACCGTTTGACCCCAAATTTGGCCCACAGATACATTGGGTGCCCGGGAAGGTTATTGCGAAGGTCCCGTCCCCGCCAGATGTACAGGAGGGGAGGGGGAGGGGAAAGAGAGGCGCCCCATAGAGATGAATGGGAAAATCTCCTCACTGCAAACACAGGTGATATAATTAGCTGCAGCAGACACGGCAGTTGGAGCCTTAGCAACCAATAGGATTACTGCTCTCATTTTCACAGGGAGCAATGGTTGCTAGGGAAGCTGCCTCACAACATCCACAGTAATAACTGGTAGATCCCCTACTCCATCTATACAGTACATGTATATACAGGGCCCCCTACTCCATCTATACAGTACATGTATATACAGGACCCCCTACTCCATCTATACAGTACATGTATATACAGGGCCCCCTATTCTATCTATACAGTATATGTATATACAGGGCCCCCTACTCCATCTATACAGTACATGTATACAGGACCCCCTACCCCATCTATACAGTACATGTATACAGGACCCCCTACTCCATCTATACAGTACATGTATACAGGACCCCCTACTCCATCTATACAGTACATGTATACAGGACCCCCTACTCCATCTATACAGTACATGTATACAGGACCCCCTACTCCATCTATACAGTACATGTATACAGGACCCCCTACTCCATCTATACAGTACATGTATATACAGGACCCCCTACTCCATCTATACAGTACATGTATACAGGACCCCCTACTCCATCTATACAGTACATGTATATACAGGACCCCCTACTCCATCTATACAGTACATGTATACAGGACCCCCTACTCCATCTATACAGTACATGTATACAGGACCCCCTACTCCATCTATACAGTACATGTATATACAGGACCCCCTACTCCATCTATACAGTACATGTATACAGGACCCCCTACTCCATCTATACAGTACATGTATATACAGGACCCCCTACTCCATCTATACAGTACATGTATATACAGGACCCCCTACTCCATCTATACAGGACATGTATATACAGGGCCCCCTACTCCATCTATACAGTACATGTATACAGGGCAACCTACTCCATCTATACAGTACATGTATACAGGACCCCCTACTCCATCTATACAGTACATGTATACAGGACCCCCTACTCCATCTATACAGTACATGTATATACAGGACCCCCTACTCCATCTATACAGTACATGTATATACAGGACCCCCTACTCCATCTATACAGTACATGTATACAGGACCCCCTACTCTATCTATACAGTACATGTATATACAGGACCCCCTACTCCATCTATACAGTACATATATATACAGGACCCCCTACTCCATCTATACAGTACATGTATACAGGACCCCCTACTCCATCTATACAGTACATGTATACAGGACCCCCTACTCCATCTATACAGTACATGTATACAGGACCCCTACTCCATCTATACAGTACATGTATACAGGACCCCCTACTCCATCTATACAGTACATGTATATACAGGACCCCCTACTCCATCTATACAGTACATGTATATACAGGACCCCCTACTACATCTATACAGTACATGTATATACAGGGCCCCCTACTCCATCCATACAGTACATGTATATACAGGACCCCCTACTCCATCTATACAGTACATGTATATACAGGACCCCCTACTACATCTATACAGTACATGTATATACAGGGCCCCCTACTCCATCCATACAGTACATGTATATACAGGACCCCCTACTCCATCTATACAGTACATGTATATACAGGACCCCCTACTCTATCTATACAGTACATGTATACAGGACCCTCTACCCCATCTATACAGTACATGTATATACAGGACCCCCTACTCCATCTATACCAGGGGTGGGGAACCTCCGGCCCGCGGGCCGCATCCGGCCCCTGAGACCTCCCGATGCGGCCCGCGGCTCCCCTGTGACACCCGCTGCTCTGGAGGAAGGAAGGAGCCGGCGCACACAGCATCCTCTGTGACAGCTGCCGTGCTGTCTGTGCTGGCTCCTTCCTCCTCCAAAGCGGCGCGTGTCTTCAGTCTCCTGCGGGCCGCGCGCGATGACGTCATTTCATCGCGCGCCGCCTGCAGGAGAAGACCGGCACAGAGGACCTGGGAGAGAAGAGGACCTGGACAGCGTGGGAACGGAGGTAAGGTGAGAGGGATGTTTATTTTTTTTTATTTGGGGGTTAAATAGGCTACCAGGGACATGCCTGATGGGGGGGGGGGGGATAACTAGGCTACCAGAGACATGACTGATGGGGGGGGGGGGGATAACTAGGCTACCAGAGACATGACTGATGGGGGTTAACTAGTCCACCAGGGACATGAGTGATGGGGGGGGGGGGATAACTAGGCTACTAGGGACAAGACTGTTGGGGGTTAACTGGTCCACCAGGGACATGACTGTTGGGTGTTTACTGGTCCACCAGGGACATGACTGTTGGGGGTTAACTGGTCCACCAGGGACATGACTGTTGGGTGTTTACTGGTCCACCAGGCATATGACTGTTGGGGGTTAACTGGTCCACCAGGGACATGACTGTTGGGGGGGGATAACTAGGCCACCAGGGACAAGACTGTTGGGGGTTAACTGGTCCACCAGGGACATGACTGTTGGGTGTTTACTGGTCCACCAGGCATATGACTGTTGGGGGTTAACTGGTCCACCAGGGACATGACTGTTGGGGGTTAACTAGGCTACCAGGGACATGACTGTTGGGGGTTAACTAGGCTACCAGGGACATGACTGTTGGGGGTTAACTAGGCCACCAGGGACATGACTAATGGGGGTTAACTAGGCCACCAGGGACAGGCCTGATGGGGGGTTAACTAGGCTACCAGGGACATGACTGAGGGATTAACTAGGCTACCAGGGACATGACTGATGTGGGTTAACTAGGCTATCAGGGATATGCCTGATGGGGGTTAAATAGGCCACCAGGGACATGCCTGATGAGGGTTAACTAGGCTACCAGGGACATGCCTGATGGGGGTTAACTGGTCCACCAGGGACAGGCCTGATGGGGGTTAGCTAGGCCACCAGGGACATGACTAATGGGGGTTAACTAGGCTACCAGGGACATGCCTGATGGGGGTTAACTAGGCTACCAGGGACATGACTGATGGGGGTTAACTAGGCTACCAGGGACATGGCTGGGGGGTTAACTAGGCTACCAGGGACATGGCTGGGGGTTAACTACAATAGCAGGGGCACTAGGCGAACAATACCTTGCCTTGCCCTGGGTGCTGCAAACCCCCGCTACTAACTGCCGCGCACGGTATGCGGCCCTCGAATGATTTTATTAATGCCCGACCGGCCCTCGACATGGAAAAGGTTCCCCACCCCTGATCTATACAGTACATGTATATACAGGACCCCCTACTCCATCTATACAGTACATGTATACAGGGCCCCCTACTCCATCTATACAGTACATGTATATACAGGACCCCCTACTACATCTATACAATACATGTATATACAGGACCCCCTACTCCATCTATACAGTACATGTATATACAGGACCCCCTACTCCATCTATACAGTACATGTATATACAGGGCCCCCTACTCCATCTATACAGTACATTTATATACAGGGCAACCTACTCCATCTATACAGTACATGTATATACAGGGCCCCCTACTCCATCTATACAGTACATGTATATACAGGACCCCTACTCCATCTATACAGTACATGTATACAGGACCCCCTACTCCATCTATACAGTACATGAATATACAGGGCCCCCTACTCCATCTATACAGTACATGTATACAGGACCCCCTACTCCATCTATACAGTACATGTATACAGGACCCCCTACTCCATCTATACAGTACATGTATATACAGGACCCCCTACTCCATCTATACAGTACATGTATACAGGACCCCTACTCCATCTATACAGTACATGTATACAGGGCCCCCTACTCCATCTATACAGTACATGTATACTGGACCCCTACTCCATCTATACAGTACATGTATACAGGACCTCCTACTCCATCTATACAGTACATGTATATACAGGACCCCCTACTCCATCTATACTGTACATGTATATACAGGACCCCCTACTCCATCTATACAGTACATGTATATACAGGACCCCCTACTTCATCTATACAGTACATGTATATACAGGACCCCCTACTTTCATCTATACAGTATATGTATATACAGGACCCCCTACTCCACCTATACAGTACATGTATACAGGACCCCCTACTCCATCTATACTGTACATGTATATACAGGACCCCCTACTCCATCTATACTGTACATGTATACAGGATCCCCTACTCCATCTATACAGTACATGTATATACAGGAGCCCCTACTCCATCTATACAGTACATGTATATACAGGAGCCCCTACTCCATCTATACAGTACATGTATACAGGACCCCCTACTCCATCTATACAGTACATGTATATACAGGGCCCCCTACTCCATCTATACAGTACATGTATATACAGGGCCCACTACTCCATCTATACAATACATGTATATACAGGGCCCCCTACTCCATCTATACAGTACATGTATACAGAACCCCCTACTCCATCTATACAGTACATGTATATACAGGACCCCCTACTACATCTATACAGTACATGTATATACAGGCCCCCTACTCCATCCATACAGTACATGTATACAGGACCCTCTACTCCATCTATACAGTACATGTATATACAGGACCCCCTACTACATCTATACAGTACATGTATATACAGGCCCCCTACTCCATCCATACAGTACATGTATACAGGACCCCCTACTCCATCTATACAGTACATGTATATACAGGACCCCCTACTCCATCTATACAGTACATGTATATACAGGACCCCCTACTACATCTATACAGTACATGTATGTACAGGGCCCCCTACTCCATATATACAGTACATGTATGTACAGGGCCCCCTACTCCATCTATACAGTACAGGTATACAGGACCCCCTACTCCATCTATACAGTACATGTATATACAGGAGCCCCCTACTCCATCTATACAGTACATGTATATACAGGACCCCCTACTCCATCTATACAGTACATGTATACAGGACCCCCTACTCCATCTATACAGTACATGTATATACAGGACCCCCTACTCCATCTATACAGTACATGTAGATAAAGACAGTGGAATATGAAAACTTATGCTCGCAACAGTGGGGGTTTATTTACAGTGATAAACGGTACATATTAGTATCGTACTGTACCAGTATTATAGTCCAGCAAATGACCAGATAACATGTAATGACCACAAAAATGGAGAGCCGGCGGTCCAATCAGCTCATCCAGGGCCGTTTTAATACATTGGTGGGCCCAGTGCACAGCCCTCAAGAGTGGGCCCCCCCTTCCCTTTCGGCACATTGTATAATGTACTGAATTTGCCCCCACACTGTATCAAGAGCCCCAATACATACAGTAGTTACCTTATAACACTATTTCCACCATACAGTGATTACATATTACATAAAAACTGCACTGAACAAAACAGAAAGATATCACCAATGATACCATTACATAATACCGCCACATCATGACCCCTAAGACTACAACCCTATAACAGAGTGCAGTTACATCCAGTGACTCACCGGGGCGTCTTCTCCGATCAGAGTCTGTCACCTTTTCTTTTTCTCTCCATCCAGCCTGGGCCACCTTGAAGTCTTCTCCTGGCTGTGAATCTTCTCTCCAGAATCTGCCAGACAAATATTTTAGGCTCCAACACATACAGTAGTTAGGTCCCTTGTACCCCTATACAGTAGTTACACCCCTCTGTACCCCTACATAGTTACACCCCTCTGTGCCTCCATAGTTTTAAGGTGTCCCTGTAGTATATAGCCCATCATGTGCTCCTCCAGTTATATACAGCCCTCCTGTGCGCTCCCCCATTAGTATATAGCCCCCCTGTGCACTCTCCCCAGTAGTATATAGCCCCCCCTGTGCTCTCCCACAATAGTATATAGCCCCCCTGTGCTCTCCCCCAATAGTATATAGCCCCCCTGTGCTCTCCAATAGTATATAGAACCCTATGCTCTCCCACAATAGTATATAGCCCCCCTGTGCTCTCCCCCAATAGTATATAGCCCCCCTGTGCTCCCCCCAATAGTATATAGCCCCCTGTGCTCTCCCCAATAGTATATAGCCCCCCTGTGCTCTCCATAATATATAGCCCCCCTGTGCTCTCCCCCATAGTATATAGACCCCTGTGCTCTCCCACAATAGTATATAGCCCCCCTGTGCTCTCCCACAATAGTATATAGCCCCCCTGTGCTCTCCCCCAATAGTATATAGCCCCCCTGTGCTCTCCCATAGTATATAGACCCCTATGCTCTCCCACAATAGTATATAGCCCCCCTGTGCTCTCCCCCATAGTATATAGACCCCTGTGCTCCTCAATAGTATATAGCTCCCTGTGCTCCCCAATAGTATATAGCTCCCCTGTGCTCCCCAGTAGTATATAGCCCCCTGTGCTCCCCAGTAGTATATAGCTCCCCTGTGCTCCCCAGTAGTATATAGCCCCCCTGTGCTCTCCATAATAGCCCCCTGTGCTCTCCCCCATAGTATATAGACCCCTGTGCTCCTCAATAGTATATAGCTCCCTGTGCTCCCCAATAGTATATAGCTCCCCTGTGCTCCCCAATAGTATATAGCCCCCTGTGCTCCCCAATAGTATATAGCTCCCCTGTGCTCCCCCATAGTATATAGACCCCTGTGCTCCCCCATAGTATATAGCCCCCCGTGCTCCCCCATAGTATATAGCTCCCCTGTGCTCCCCCATAGTATATAGCTCCCCCATAGTATATAGCTCCCCTGTGCTCCCCCATAGTATATAGCTCCCCCATAGTATATAGCTCCCCTGTGCTCCCCCATAGTATATAGCTCCCCTGTGCTCCCCCATAGTATATAGCCCCCTGTGCTCCCCAGTTGTATATAGATCCCCTGTGCTCCCCCATAGTATATAGCCCCCTGTGCTCCCCCATAGTATATAGCTCCCCTGTGCTCCCCCATAGTATATAGCTCCCCCATAGTATATAGCTCCCCTGTGCTCCCCCATAGTATATAGCTCCCCCATAGTATATAGCTCCCCTGTGCTCCCCCATAGTATATAGCTCCCCTGTGCTCCCCCATAGTATATAGCCCCCTGTGCTCCCCCATTGTATATAGCTCCCTGTGCTCCCCAGTAGAATATAGCCCCCTGTGCTCCCCAGTAGTATATAGCCCCCTGTGCTCCCCAGTAGTATATAGCCCCCTGTGCTCCCCCATAGTATATAGCCCCCTGTGCTCCCCCATAGTATATAGCTCCCCTGTGCTACCCCATAGTATATAGCCCCCTGTGCTCCCCCATAGTATATAGCCCCCTGTGCTACCCCATAGTATATAGCCCCCTGTGCTCCCCCATAGTATATAGCCCCCTGTGCTCCCCAGTAGTATATAGCCCCCTGTGCTCCCCCATAGTATATAGCCCCCTGTGCTCCCCCATAGTATATAGCCCCCTGTGCTCCCCCATAGTATATAGCTCTCCTGTGCTCCCCAGTAGTATATAGCTCCCTGTGCTCCCCAGTAGTATATAGCCCCCTGTGCTCCCCAGTAGTATATAGCCCCCTGTGCTCCCCCATAGTATATAGCCCCCTGTGCCCCCCATAGTATATAGCCCCCTGTGCTCCCCCATAGTATATAGCTCCCCCTCCCATATAACATTGAAAAAAACAAACACTGTTACTCACCTGGGTCCTCGCGTTCCTCTTCTCTTCCCTCTTGTGGCCGCACTTCCTCCGGTCACAAGAGGCTGCACACCCCTTCCCCTCGCGCCAACGCTCCAGTGACGTCGGGCGCTAGAGGGAGAGTGCGGCCTCTTGTGACCGCAGGAAGTGCGGCCACAAGAGTGACTGACAGGGAGGGAGCCAATGGCTCTCTCTCTGTCAGTGTCGCTGCTGCTGCAGCGCTGAAGCGCCGCAGCAGCAGCGGACGGGGGCAGCGGCGAACGCCGGGGGGGCCCTGCAGGGGGCGCCATGGAGGGGTAAGTAGATTACCCATCCATGGCGCTCCCCCCTGACAGGCTGGTGGCCGCAGCGCTGTGCGACCGCATTGGTCGCACATAGCAACGGCCGGCCTGCTCGGGGGGGCCCCTTTAACCAGTGGGCCCGGTGCACGTGCACCATGTGCCCTCTGGTTAAAGCGGCCCTGAGCTCATCACATCGACATCATCTATGTTTCCCTACGCGGGAGATGATACACTGTGTAAGTCGCAAAGGCGTTACCGTGATTCAGTGGTTCTCACTGGTCAGAGTTACCGGTCAGCGGACTTGTCTCCTGCGTCCAACGCGTTTCCTGCAAAGGCATTCATCAGGGACATAGCCAGGAGCTGTGTGGAGAGTAGTGTCAGCATGGCTCTGATAGCGGCCATGCACTGAAGTCTCTGATACAGGTTTAAATAGCCTGAGCGCGGCGCGCGATCCGCCTCTCCTAAGCGTCAGCTGGTGTGGGATACCCGGTCACGTGACAGTGACGTCTAGGGAGTCCCGATCATGTGACACTGACGTATGATGCAGGGGGCGGGCGGCCGGTCTTGCACTTAATACAATTGGGATCATAGGGAATCTAAGCCCTGTTCCCGGCTATAAGTATAGCAAAATGAAATAAATAGTTAGGCATATGCTAGCGCGGTGTATATGCTACAAGGAGTGCTGGCCAAGTAGTAAGGATTACGGGGGTACGGAGCCACAAATAGGGAAGCATGACTCAGATCTGAGCATCTCACAGACGCATCACATATACAAGTCTACATAAGGTAGGTCGACATATAAAGAAGTATGAAGGCTGTGCCCGTAGAGCCATCATCTCCCCCATATAGTCAAGAGCCTGTGAGTGATGGTAGACAGTTGGCTTAAAAGCATAGGTGTGCACATCTGTGCATCAGAGTCCACGTAAGTCAATCAGTCGTATAATGTTCATCTTACGGTCCTTGTTCCAGTGTACTAGATGAAACTGCTATATTGTATATAGTCATTCAATCCATGCGGTTTGAGAGATCTCATTTTGAATGTCCACTCTGCTTCTTTACGTAGAATCAAGTTTTCCCAATCACCGCCTCTCACATTTGCTTTGATGACCTCGAGGACCTGGAACGAGATATGTCTGGGGTCACAGTTGTGCACATCTCTACAATGCAGTCCTATCGGGGTGTCCCTCCCATGAGTCACATCTCCCACATGCTCTCTCATCCTCTCTCTTAGGGGTCTGATGGTTTTCCCCACATAGTTCAGGGGGCATGAACATGTCAGTACATATACTACACCTTTAGTGGAGCAGTTCGTGAACTCATTGATATGGTACTGGGTACCTGTTACTGCACTGACTACCATTTGGCTTTGATTAACATACCGACACATGGAGCAGTGCCCACACTTAAATGTGCCCGGTGTTTGTTTATGCAGCCATGTGCCTGGTTTTTTAACAGGTGGTAAGTAGCTAGCAGTTAGTCTGTCCTTCAGGTTGCAGCCCTTCCTATATGTGATCTGTGGTTTGTGTGAGATCATGGTGGCTACGTCTGGGTCCCTTTGAAGGATATGCCAGTATTTAGTGATGATGTTTCTAACTTCAGTGGCATGAGCATCGAAGGTCCCGATGATCCTGCTAAGGTTGTCATTGCTCATGTCACTCTTGGGGGTCAGTAATGTTTGTCTGTCAGTCGTAAGTGCCCTATTGTATGCGTGTCGTAGGGTTTTATTGGGATATCCTCTACTCCGTAGTCTCAGTCGAAGATCGTGGGCCTGGTCCCTGAAGTCGGTCAGATTGGCCAGCACTCCTTGTAGCATATACACCGCGCTAGCATATGCCTAACTATTTATTTCATTTTGCTATACTTATAGCCGGGAACAGGGCTTAGATTCCCTATGATCCCAATTGTATTAAGTGCAAGACCGGCCGCCCGCCCCCTGCATCATACGTCAGTGTCACATGATCGGGACTCCCTAGACGTCACTGTCACGTGACCGGGTATCCCACACCAGCTGACGCTTAGGAGAGGCGGATCGCGCGCCGCGCTCAGGCTATTTAAACCTGTATCAGAGACTTCAGTGCATGGCCGCTATCAGAGCCATGCTGACACTACTCTCCACACAGCTCCTGGCTATGTCCCTGATGAATGCCTTTGCAGGAAACGCGTTGGACGCAGGAGACAAGTCCGCTGACCGGTAACTCTGACCAGTGAGAACCAATGAATCACGGTAACGCCTTTGCGACTTACACAGTGTATCATCTCCCGCGTAGGGAAACATAGATGATGTCGATGTGATGAGCTGATTGGACCGCCGGCTCTCCATTTTTGTGGTCATTACATGTTATCTGGTCATTTGCTGGACTATAATACTGGTACAGTACGATACTAATATGTACCGTTTATCACTGTAAATAAACCCCCACTGTTGCGAGCATAAGTTTTCATATTCCACTGTCTTTATCTGCCTAATTTAATGAAAACCAATATATACATTAAGAAACGTTACTAAGACTATACAGTACATGTATATACAGGGCCCCCTACTCCATCTATACAGTACATGTATATACAGGGCCCCCTACTCCATCTATACAGTACATGTATATACAGGGCCCCCTTCTCCATCTATACAGTACATGTATATACAGGACCCCCTACTCCATCTATACAGTACATGTATACAGGACCCCCTACTGCATCTATACAGTACATATATACAGGAGCCCCTACTCCATCTATACAGTACATGTATACAGGACCCCCTACTCCATCTATACAGTACATGTATATACAGGACCCCCTACTCCATCTATATAGTACATGTATATACAGGACCCCCTACTCCAACTATACAGTACAGGTATACAGGACCCCCTACTCCATCTATACAGTACATGTATACAGGACCCCCTACTCCATCTATACAGTACATGTATATACAGGGCCCCCTACTCCATCTATACAGTACAGGTATACAGGGCCCCCTACTCCATCTATACAGTACATGTATATACAGGGCCCCCTTCTCCATCTATACAGTACATGTATATACAGGACCCCCTACTCCATCTATACAGTACATGTATACAGGACCCCCTACTGCATCTATACAGTACATATATACAGGAGCCCCTACTCCATCTATACAGTACATGTATATACAGGGCCCCCTACTCCATCTATATAGTACATGTATATACAGGACCCCCTACTCCAACTATACAGTACAGGTATACAGGACCCCCTACTCCATCTATACAGTACATGTATACAGGACCCCCTACTCCATCTATACAGTACATGTATATACAGAACCCCCTACTCCATCTATACAGTACATGTATATACAGGGCCCCCTTCTCCATCTATACAGTACATGTATATACAGGACCCCCTACTCCATCTATACAGTACAGGTATACAGGACCCCCTACTCCATCTATACAGTACATGTATACAGGACCCCCTACTCCATCTATACAGTACAGGTATACAGGGCCCCCCTACTCCATCTATACAATACATGTATACAGGGCCCCTACTCCATCTA
This sequence comes from Dendropsophus ebraccatus, assembly GCA_027789725.1. Taxonomy (NCBI): domain Eukaryota; kingdom Metazoa; phylum Chordata; class Amphibia; order Anura; family Hylidae; genus Dendropsophus; species Dendropsophus ebraccatus. The sequence continues at coordinate 19,566,231 of JAQFWZ010000033.1, forward strand.
TACAGTACATGTATATACAGGACCCCCTACTCCATCTATACAGTACATGTATACAGGACCCCCTACTCCATCTATACAGTACATGTATATACAGGGCCCCCTACTCCATCTATACAGTACATGTATATACAGGGCCCCCTACTCCATCTATACAGTACATGTATACAGAACCCCCTACTCCATCTATACAGTACATGTATATACAGGGCCCACTACTCCATCTATACAGTTTATGTATACAGGACCCCCTACTCCATCTATACAGTACATGTATATACAGGAGCCCCTACTCCATCTATACAGTACATGTATACAGGACCCCTACTCCATCTATACAGTACATGTATATACAGGACCCCCTACTCCATCTATACAGTACATGTATATACAGGAGCCCCTACTCCATCTATACAGTACATGTATACAGGAACCCCTACTCCATCTATACAGTACATGTATACAGGACCCCCTACTCCATCTATACAGTACATGTATATACAGGAGCCCCTACTCCATCTATACAGTACATGTATACAGGACCCCCTACTCCATCTATACAGTACATGTATACAGGACCCCCCTACTCCATCTATACAGTACATGTATACAGGACCCCCTACTCCATCTATACAGTACATGTATACATGTATACGGGGCGGTCCCGCGCGACCCGATCACCCCAGCGCGTCCCCCACCGACCCCGGCCACTCACCACAGCCTGGAGGACCGTGACAGCTGCAGGGTGACATCGCGGGACCTGACGGGATGTGGAGAGCACGGGCGACGGGACAGGTGAGCGGCCGCTGTCATTTTTGTTAAGTGATACTTAACAAAAATGACAGCAGGGGGGACATAATGCCGCCCCCTGCCGGACCGCAAAATCTGCCGCCTGAGGCGGAAGGCTCATTCCGCCTCATGGCAGAAGCGGGCCTGCCTACTCCATCTATACAGTACATGTATATACAGGAGCCCCTACTCCATCTATACAGTACATGTATATACAGGACATTACAGGTATACAGGACCCCCTACTACATCTATACAGTACATGTATACAGGAGCCCCTACTCCATCTATACAGTACATGTATACAGGACCCCCTACTCCATCTATACAGTACATGTATATACAGGAGCCCCTACTCCATCTATACAGTACATGTATATACAGGGCATTACAGGTATACAGGACCCCCCTACTCCATCTATACAGTACATGTATACAGGACCCCCTACTCCATCTATACAGTACATGTATATACAGGACCCCTACTCCATCTATACAGTACATGTATATACAGGGCACTACAGGTATACAGGACCCCCTACTCCATCTATACAGGGCAGTATTACCAGCTGCTGCTGCCCTAAGCACTAAACCTGAGGACGCCCCATCCTCACTCACCAATTAGCATCAGGACTGGTAGGTAATAGCTCCACATGTCACATTTAACACCGCCACACCAGACCTGACCAATACCACCATACTGTGACTGGATAACACCACCATACCAGACCTGACCAATACCACCATACTGTGACTGGATAACACTGCCATACCAGACCTGACCAATACCACCATACTGTGACTGGATAACTCCATACCAGACCTGACCAATACCGCCATACTGTGACTGGAGAACACCACCATACCAGACCTGACCAATACCACCATACTGTGACTGGATAACACTGCCATACCAGACCTGACCAATACCACCATACTGTGACTGGATAACTCCATACCAGACCTGACCAATACCGCCATACTGTGACTGGAGAACAACTCCATACCAGACCTGACCAATACCACCATACTGTGACTGGATAACAACTCTATACCAGACCTGACCAATACCGCCATACTGTGACTGGATAACACTGCCACACCAGACCTGACCAATACCACCATACTGTGACTGGATAACACCGCCATACCAGACCTGACCAATACCGCCATACTGTGACTTTATAACACCGCCATACCACACCTGACCAATACCGCCATACTGTGACTGGATAACACCATCATATCAGACCTGACCAATACCGCCATATTGTGAATGGATAACACTGCCACACCAGACCTGACCAATACCGCCATACTGTGACTGGATAACACCGCCATACCAGACCTAACCAATACCACCAAACTGTGACTGGATAACTCTGCCATACCAGACCTGACCAATACGGCCACACTGTCACTGGATAACACTGCCATACCACACCTGACCAATACGGCCACACTGTGACTGGATAACACTGCTATACCAGACCTGACCAATACCGCCATACTGTGACTTTATAACACCGCCATACCAGACCTGACCAATACCGCCATGCTGTGACTGGATAACACCATCATATCAGACCTGACCAATACCGCCATACTGTGACTGGATAACACCGCCCTACCAGACCTGACCAATACCGCCATACTGTGACTGGATAACACCGCCATACCAGACCTGACCAATACCGCCATACCCCCCTCGAAAAGACACCAGATTTTCTGGCAAGTCTGAACGGGAGGGTACTGCCCCTCTGCAAGGTGCTACCCTACGCACCAGACCATGGGTGCCTAATGGTAAATACGACCCTGCAGGTATACAGGACACTACAGGTATACAGTTTGTGCACTATATATAATATACTGTATGGCGACATACACAGTTGAGAGGAGAGCTGCTAGAAGGTAAAGCATTGTCCTGACACGTTGGGGACATCTCCTGACATGCTGGGACATCTCCTGACACGCTGCGGACATCTCCTGACACGCTGGGGACATCTCCTGACACGCTGGGACATCTCCTGACACGCTGGGACATCTCCTGACACGCTGAGACATCTCCTGACACGCTGAGTCATCTCCTGACACGCTGGGGACATCTCCTGACACGCTGGGACATCTCCTGACACGCTGGGGACATCTCCTGACACGCTGGGGACATCTCCTGACACGCTGGGACATCTCCTGACACGTTGGGGACATCTCCTGACACGCTGGGGACATCTCCTGACACGCTGGGACATCTCCTGACACGCTGGGGACATCTCCTGACACGCTGGGGACATCTCCTGACATGCTGGGACATCTCCTGACACGCTGGGGACATCTCCTGACACGCTGGGACATCTCCTGACACACTGGGACATCTCCTGACACGCTGGGGACATCTCCTGACACGCTGGGACATCTCCTGACACGCTGGGGACATCTCCTGACACGCTGGGGACATCTCCTGACACGCTGGGGACATCTCCTGACACGCTGGGGACATCTCCTGACACGCTGGGGACATCTCCTGACACGCTGGGGACATCTCCTGACACGCTGGGACATCTCCTGACACGCTAGGACATCTCCTGACACGCTGGGGACATCTCCTGACACGCTGGGGACATCTCCTGACACGCTGGGGACATCTCCTGACACGCTGGGGACATCTCCTGACACGCTGGGACATCTCCTGACACGCTGGGGACATCTCCTGACACGCTGGGACATCTCCTGACACGCTGGGGACATCTCCTGACACGCTGGGGACATCTCCTGACACGCTGGGACATCTCCTGACACGCTGGGACATCTCCTGACACGCTGGGGACATCTCCTGACACGCTGGGACATCTCCTGACATGTTGGGGACATCTCCTGACACGCTGGGGACATCTCCTGACACGCTGGGGACATCTCCTGACACGCTGAGGACATCTCCTGACACGCTGGGACATCTCCTGACACGCTGGGGACATCTCCTGGCACGCTGGGGACATCTCCTGACACGCTGGGACATCTCCTGACACGCTGGGGACATCTCCTGACACGCTGGGGACATCTCTTGACACGCTGGGGACATCTCCTGACACGCTGGGGACATCTCCTGGCACGCTGGGGACATCTCCTGACACGCTGGGACATCTCCTGACACGCTGGGGACATCTCCTGACACGCTGGGGACATCTCCTGACACGCTGGGGACATCTCCTGACACGCTGGGGACATCTCCTGACACACTGGGGACATCTCCTGACACGCTGGGACATCTCCTGACACGCTGGGACATCTCCTGACACGCTGGGGACATCTCCTGACACGCTGGGACATCTCCTGACACGCTGGGGACATCTCCTGACACGCTGAGACATCTCCTGACACGCTGGGGACATCTCCTAACACGCTGGGGACATCTCCTAACACGCTGGGGACATCTCCTAACACGCTGAGACATCTCCTGACACGCTGGGGACATCTCCTAACACGCTGGGGACATCTCCTAACACGCTGGGGACATCTCCTGACACACTGGGACATCTCCTGACATGCTGGGACATCTCCTGACACGCTGGGGCATCTCCTGACACACTGGGACATCTCCTGACACACTGGGGCATCTCCTGACACGCTGGGGACATCTCCTGACACGCTGGGGACATCTCCTGACACGCTGGGACATCTCCTGACACGCTGGGGACATCTCCTGACACGTTGGGGACATCTCCTGACACGCTGGGGACATCTCCTGACACGCTGGGGACATCTCCTGACATGCTGGGACATCTCCTGACACGCTGGGGACATCTCCTGACACGTTGGGGACATCTCCTGACACGCTGGGGACATCTCCTGACACGCTGGGGACATCTCCTGACACGCTGGGGACATCTCCTGACACGTTGGGGACATCTCCTGACACGCTGGGGACATCTCCTGACACGCTGGGGACATCTCCTGACACGCTGGGACATCTCCTGACATGCTGGGACATCTCCTGACACGCTGGGGACATCTCCTGACACGCTGGGGACATCTCCTGACACGTTGGGGACATCTCCTGACATGCTGGGACATCTCCTGACACGCTGGGGACATCTCCTGACATGCTGGGGACATCTCCTGACACGCTGGGGACATCTCCTGACACGCTGGGACATCTCCTGACATGCTGGGACATCTCCTGACACGCTGGGGACATCTCCTGACACGCTGGGGACATCTCCTGACACGTTGGGGACATCTCCTGACATGCTGGGGACATCTCCTGACATGCTGGGACATCTCCTGACACGCTGGGGACATCTCCTGACACGTCCTGACACCCTGGGGACATCTCCTGACACGCTGGGGCATCTCCTGACACGCTGGGGACATCTCCTAACACGCTGAGACAGGATCAGGGACCCCACTAATCCAAGCTGTAGGGGAGTACGTCATGTCCCATGTGATGCGGATCTTTCTGCAGCGTGTGCATGGATCCCTACAGATGCCGCTGACGCAGGGACCTGGCTCAGCTCCCCAGTATATCGGCCGCACAATGCACGCAGCTCATCTGCAGAGGAATGAGGGGGCAGGAGTGGCACATGGCTCCCTCTGCTCCGGTGACTCAGCTCCTGGCATCATTCCACTTTCCTCCAGCAGGGCGGGCGTGCATCTCACAGGGATGAAGTCATGGAGGGGGGGGGGGGATGGGTGAGGTCCCTGCACTGCGGAGAGATGAAGGATGGGCACCCAGGGGTTAATAGTACAAGGCCGAGAGGTCCAAGAGCCGAGGCAGCAAATGGTGAAACTCTAAGACACAAGGAGCAAATACATCAGCTCCTCCACACAGAGAGAAGAGACATCATGGCCGCCCCTTCAGAACAATGGGGCATTGTTATATGTATGGTGATATGAACAGGGGTCATAGCTGTATCCTCATGGAGAGGAGCTGGAGTGTAAAGCATGATACCAGAGAGGAGGGGGAGGAGGAAGAGCTGGAGTGTATAGCATGATACCAGAGAGGAGGGGGAGGAGGAAGAGCTGGAGTGTATAGCATGATACCAGAGAGGAGAAGGAGGAAGAAGAGGAAGAGCTGGAGTGTAAAGCATGATACCAGAGAGGAGGAGGAGGAGGAGGAGGAGGAAGAGCTGGAGTGTATAGCATGATACCAGAGAGGAGAAGGAGGAAGAAGAGGAAGAGCTGGAGTGTAAAGCATGATACCAGAGAGGAGGAGGAGGAAGAAGAGGAAGAGCTGGAGTGTAAAGCATGATACCAGAGAGGAGGAGGAGGAGGAGGAAGAGCTGGAGTGTAAAGCATGATACCAGAGAGGAGGAGGAGGAGGAGGAAGAAGAGCTGGAGTGTATAGCATGATACCAGAGAGGAGAAGGAGGAAGAAGAGGAAGAGCTGGAGTGTAAAGCATGATACCAGAGAGGAGGAGGAGGAAGAGGAGGAGGTGTCACTGATCATTGCTGTATCCTCATGGAGAGGAGCTGGAGTGTAAAGCATGATACCATGATACTGCTGCCCTGCACCCTCTCCCCTGTGCCCCTCACCGCTACCCTGCCCCTCTCCCTTGGTAAAACCTCACCGCTGCCCTGCACCCTGCTGCCCCCTCACCGCTACCCTGCCCCTCTCCCTTGGTAAAACCTCACCGCTGCCCTGCACCCTGCTGCTCCCTCACCGCTGCCCTCCAGCCTGCTGCCCCCTCACCGCTGCCCTGCACCCTGCGCTCTGGTGCCCCCTCCACCCTGGTGTTCCCTCACCGCTGCCCCCTCCGCCCTGTAGCCCCCTCACCGCTGCCCTACCCCCTCTACCCTGGTGCCCCATCACCGCTTCCCTGCCCCCTCCACCCTGGTGCCCCCTCACCGCTGCCCTACCCCCTCTACCCTGGTGCCCCATCACCGCTTCCCTGCCCCCTCCACCCTGGTGCCCCCTCACCGCTGCCCTGCCCCCTCCACCCTGGTGCCCCTTCACCTCTGTCCTGCACCCTCCACCCTGGTGCCCCCTCACTACTGTTCTGCACCCTCCGCCTGGTGCCCCCTCACCGCCGCCCTGCACCCTCCGCTCTGGTGCCCCCTCACCAATGTTCTTCACCCTCCGCCTGGTGCCCCATTACCGCTGCCCTGCACCCTCCATAGTGCTGTTCTGCACCCTCTCCCCTGGTGCATCCTCCACCCTGCTGCCCCCTCACCGCTGCCCTGCACCCTCTCCCCTGGTGCCCCCTCACCGCTGCCCTGCACCTTTCGCCCTGATGCCCCCTCACCGCTGCCCTGCACCCTCTCCCCTGGTGCCCCCTCACCGCTGCCCTGCACCTTTCGCCCTGATGCCCCCTCACCGCTGCCCTGCACCCTCTCCCCTCAAGCAGCCTCTCCCCTGGTGCCCCCTCACCGCTGCCCTGCACCTTTCGCCCTGATGCCCCCTCACCGCTGCCCTGCACCCTCTCCCCTCAAGCAGCCTCTCCCCTGGTGCCCCCTCACCGCTGCCCTGCCCCCTCCACCCTGGTGCCCCTTCACCTCTGTCCTGCACCCTCCACCCTGGTGCCCCCTCACTACTGTTCTGCACCCTCCGCCTGGTGCCCCCTCACCGCCGCCCTGCACCCTCCGCCCTGGTGCCCCCTCACCAATGTTCTTCACCCTCCGCCTGGTGCCCCATTACCGCTGCCCTGCACCCTCCATAGTGCTGTTCTGCACCCTCTCCCCTGGTGCATCCTCCACCCTGCTGCCCCCTCACCGCTGCCCTGCACCCTCTCCCCTGGTGCCCCCTCACTGCTGCCCTGCACCCTCTCCCCTGGTGCCCCCTTACCGCTGCCCTGCACCTTTCGCCCTGATGCCCCCTCACCGCTGCCCTGCACCCTCTCCCCTCAAGCAGCCTCTCCCCTGGTGCCCCCTCACCGCTGCCCTGCACCTTTCGCCCTGATGCCCCCTCACGGCTGCCCTGCACCCTCTCCCCTCAAGCAGCCTCTCCCCTTGTGCCCCCTTACCGCTGCCCTGCGCCCTGCACACTCCACCCTGGTGTCTGTGGGTGCCTGGCTGGGTGTGTCCACATCCGCCTCACTGTTTAATATATACAGAGCAGGGCCTCCCAGGATACCTGACAGGAAACTCCCACTTTCCCAGCTCTGATGGGAGTCATCATCCTCATCACTATTATGAAAGACATGAAGGATGATGAGAGTGGTGGGTGTGCAGGTGGGATCATCTCCGGACTGGGTGTGTCATATCCTACTGTACACTAATAGGCTGTAACACAGCGCCCTCTGCTGCCCAAAAATAAGAATTACACTCCAAGCTCTTTTATTTAGACTTGCTCTGTTTACACTAAGTATAAGGCTAGGTTCACAATGCGTTTTTGCAATGCATTAAAAACCTATGCATTTATGTGCATCCGTTTTGATCTGTTTTTCTATTGACTTCCATAGTAACGGACACTACTTTTGTGTCCATAAAAAAAGGATCCATTTTGATCCCTTTTTTTTACAATGGAAGTCAATGGAAAAACGGATCAAAACTGATGCACATAAATGCATCCGTTTTTTTTTGCAAAAAAAGTTTGCAAAAAACGGATTGCAAAAACGCAGTGTGAACCTAGCCTAACAGTGTCTATTGCATAGCAACAGACAGTGTTATGCTGCTGGACCCAGGCCGTATCGGTATCCTGTATCGACTGCAGGAACATTATCTTTTTAAAACTGAATTGCGGCCTGCAATTCAATTAACCATTGGCTACAATGTAAAGTATGGCCGTTGGTTCTCTGGATAGGTGTGTCACACTAGGGGATGGGATGAATGATGGTTCTCTGGATAGGTGTGTCACACTAGGGGATGGGATGAATGATGGTTCTCTGGATAGGTGTGACACACTAGGGGATGGGATGAATGATGGTTCTCTGGATAGGTGTGTCACACTAGGGGATGGGGGTGAATGATGGTTCTCTGGATAAGTGTGTAACACTAGGGGATGGGAGGGGATGAATGATGGTTCTCTGGATAAGTGTGTCACACTAGGGGATGGGAGGGGATGTATGATGGTTCTCTGGATAAGTGTGTCACACTAGGGGATGGGAGGGGATGATGGTTCTCTGGATAGGTGTGTCACACTAGGGGATGGGATAATGGTTCTCTGGATAAGTGTGTCACACTAGGGGATGGGAGGGGATGATGGGTCTCTAGATAAGTGTGTCACACTAGGGAATGGGATAATGGCTTTCTGGATAAGTGTGCCACACTAGGGGATGGGAGGGGATGATGGTTCTCTGGATAGGTGTGTCACACTAGGGGGTGGGATGATGGTTCTCTGGATAGGTGTGTCACACTAGGGGATGGGATGAATGATGGTTCTCTGGATAGGTGTGTCACACTAGGGGATGGGATGAATGATGGTTCTCTGGATAGGTGTGTCACACTAGGGGATGGGATGAATGATGGTTCTCTGGATAAGTGTGTAACACTAGGGGATGGGAGGGGATGAATGATGGTTCTCTGGATAAGTGTGTCACACTAGGGGATGGGAGGGGATGTATGATGGTTCTCTGGATAAGTGTGTCACACTAGGGGATGGGAGGGGATGATGGTTCTCTGGATAGGTGTGTCACACTAGGGGATGGGATAATGGTTCTCTGGATAAGTGTGTCACACTAGGGGATGGGAGGGGATGATGGGTCTCTAGATAAGTGTGTCACACTAGGGAATGGGATAATGGCTTTCTGGATAAGTGTGCCACACTAGGGGATGGGAGGGGATGATGGTTCTCTGGATAGGTGTGTCACACTAGGGGGTGGGATGATGGTTCTCTGGATAGGTGTGTCACACTAGGGGATGGGATGAATGATGGTTCTCTGGATAGGTGTGTCACACTAGGGGATGGGATGAATGATGGTTCTCTGGATAGGTGTGTCACACTAGGGGATGGGATGAATGATGGTTCTCTGGATAGGTGTGTCACACTAGGGGATGGGATGAATGATGGTTCTCTGGATAGGTGTGTCACACTAGGGGATGGGATGAATGATGGTTCTCTGGATAGGTGTGTCACACTAGGGGATGGGATGAATGATGGTTCTCTGGATAGGTGTGTCACACTAGGGGATGGGATGAATGATGGTTCTCTGGATAGGTGTGTCACACTAGGGGATGGGATGAATGATGGTTCTCTGGATAGGTGTGTCACACTAGGGGATGGGGGTGAATGATGGTTCTCTGGATAAGTGTGTAACACTAGGGGATGGGAGGGGATGTATGATGGTTCTCTGGATAAGTGTGTCACACTAGGGGATGGGAGGGGATGATGGTTCTCTGGATAGGTGTGTCACACTAGGGGATGGGATAATGGCTTTCTGGATAAGTGTGTCACACTAAGGGATGGGATGATGGTTCTCTGGATAGGTGTGTCACACTAGGGGATGGGATGATGGTTCTGTGGATAGGTGTGTCACACTAGGGGATGGGATGATGGTTCTCTGGATAGGTGTGTCACACTAGGGGATGGGATGATGGTTCTCTGGATAGGTGTGTCACACTAGGGGATGGGATGATGGGTCTCTGGATAAGTGTGTCAAACTAGGGGATGGGATGAATTATGGTTATCTGGATAAGTGTGTCACACTAGGGGATGGGAGGGGATGATGGGTCTCTGGATAGGTGTGTCACACTAGGGGATGGGATAATGGTTCTCTGGATAGGTGTGTCAGACTAGGGGATGGGATGATGGTTCTCTGGATAGGTGTGTCACACTAGGGGATGGGATAATGGTTCTCTGGATAAGTGTGTCACACTAGGGGATGGGAGGGGATGATGGGTCTCTGGATAGGTGTGTCACACTAGGGGATGGGAGGGCATGAATTATGGTTCTCTGGATAAGTGTGTCACACTAGGGGATGGGAGGGGATGATGGTTCTCTGGATAGGTGTGTCACACTTGAGGATGGGATGATGGTTCCCTGGATAGGTGTGTCAGACTAGGGGATGGGATGATGGTTCTCTGGATAGGTGTGTCACACTAGGGGATGGGATGATGGTTCTCTGGATAGGTGTGTCACACTAGGGGATGGGATGATGGTTCTCTGGATAGGTGTGTCACACTAGGGGTGGGATGATGGTTCTCTGGATAGGTGTGTCACACTAGGGGATGGGATGATGGTTCTCTGGATAGGTGTGTCACACTAGGGGATGGGATGATGGTTCTCTGGATAGGTGTGTCACACTAGGGGATGGGATGATGGTTCTCTGGATAAGTGTGTCACACTAGGGGGTGGGATGATGGTTCTCTGGATAAGTGTGTCACACTAGGGGATGGGATGATGGTCCTCTGGATAGGTGTGTCACACTAGGGGATGGGATGATGGTTCTCTGGATAGGTGTGTCACACTAGGGGGTGGGATGATGGTTCTCTGGAGAGGTGTGTCACACTAGGGGGCGGGATGATGGTCCTCTGGATAGGTGTGTCACACTAGGGGATGGGATGATGGTTCTCTGGATAGGTGTGTCACACTAGGGGATGGGATGATGGTTCTCTGGATAGGTGTGTCACACTAGGGGGTGGGATGATGGTTCTCTGGAGAGGTGTGTCACACTAGGGGATGGGATGATGGTTCTCTGGATAGGTTTGTCACACTAGAGGGTGGGATGATGGTTCTCTGGATAGGTGTGTCACACTAGAGGGTGGGATGATGGTCCTCTGGATAGGTGTGTCACACTAGGGGGCGGGATGATGGTCCTCTGGATAGGTGTGTCACACTAGGGGATGGGATAATGGCTTTCTGGATAGGTGTGTCACACTAGGGGGTGGGATGATGGTTCTCTGGATAGGTGTGTCACACTAGGGGGTGGGATGATGGTTCTCTGGATAGGTGTGTCACACTAGGGGATGGGATGATGGTTCTCTGGATAGGTGTGTCACACTAGGGGATGGGATGATGGTTCTCTGGATAGGTGTGTCACACTAGGGATGGGATGATGGTTCTCTGGATAGGTGTGTCACACTAGGGGATGGGATGATGGGTCTCTGGATAGGTGTGTCACACTAGGGGATGGGATGATGGTTCTCTGGATAGGTGTGTCACACTAGGGGATGGGATGATGGTTCTCTGGATAGGTGTGTCACACTAGGGGGTGGGATGATGGTTCTCTGGATAGGTGTGTCACACTAGGGGATGGGATGATAAGCAATGATACAGATAACTGTGTCCCCTCACATATCCCTTAGCCTTCTGAGTAGGATCCCGGCCAGCACTCCATTTATAGTCTATCGGGCTTCAATATACAGACAGACACACACTCCATCCTATGGATGCTACACAGGATCGATACAGAACAATAATCATTATAATTATTTACAAGGATGACATGTAATATAATATAAGGTACCATCAGTAGGGTGAAGCAGGTTGCTATGGGTTACCGAAGACCAGGTCACATGACATAACCACGGCGGCCGGCAGAAGACATAGTTCATTTAGATCACTAGAGGCCTGCCTGTCACATGACCTCCGATGTCGGCCTGCGTCCAGGCGGGCGCCATTTTCCCTGAGCCTGGGCTGTATAGGTAGTCTATATGTAGGCTCCAAGAAGATGTCGGGTAGAGAGGACAGTTTGAGCGGGATGTCAGCACGAAGGCGCCTAGGAGGTGACTGAGGAACTAACTGGAGCTCAGGTGAGAATGGCGGCCACAGGGGAAGGTGGTGCTGCAGTCAGGCCTCATTCACACACACGCGGCTTCTGTCCCCGGCCCTGTAAGTGTGAGGACAGGCCGGCAGAACCTGAGCCGTCCATTCATACAGGTCTGTCATAGGGGCCCCCTCCCTCAGAGGTCACACATGGCTCTCCTCTGCGGGTGGTCGGTCCAGTGAGGCCTGATAGGGAGCTATGTATGGGGGGAGGGGGAGATAGAGAGGACACAGGTGTATGGGGGGAGGGGGAGATAGAGAGGACACAGGTGTATGGGGGGGAGGGGGAGATAGAGAGGACACAGGTGTATGGGGGGAGGGGGAGATAGAGAGGACACAGGTGTATGGGGGGAGGGGGAGATAGAGAGGACACAGGTGTATGGGGGGAGGGGGAGATAGAGAGGACACAGGTGTATGGGGGGTGGGGGAGATAGAGAGGACACAGGTGTATGGGGGAGGGGGAGATAGAGAGGACACAGGTGTATGGGGGGAGGAGATAGAGAGGACACAGGTGTATGGGGGGAGGAGATAGAGAGGACACAGGTGTATGGGGGAGGGGGAGATAGAGAGGACACAGGTGTATGGGGGGAGGAGATAGAGAGGACACAGGTGTATGGGGGAGGGGGAGATAGAGAGGACACAGGTGTATGGGGGGAGGGGGGAGATAGAGAGGACACAGGGTATGGGGGGAGGGGGAGATAGAGAGGACACAGGTGTATGGGGGGAGGGGGAGATAGAGAGGACACAGGTGTATGGGGGGAGGGGGAGATAGAGAGGACACAGGTGTATGGGGGGGAGGGGGAGATAGAGAGGACACAGGTGTATGGGGGGAGGGGGAGATAGAGAGGACACAGGTGTATGGGGGGGAGGGGGAGATAGAGAGGACACAGGTGTATGGGGGGAGGGGGAGATAGAGAGGACACAGGTGTATGGGGGGAGGGGGAGATAGAGAGGACACAGGTGTATGGGGGGAGGGGGAGATAGAGAGGACACAGGTGTATGGGGGGGAGGGGGAGATAGAGAGGACACAGGTGTATGGGGGGAGGGGGAGATAAGAGAGGACACAGGTGTATGGGGGGAGGGGGAGATAAGAGAGGACACAGGTGTATGGGGGGAGGGGGAGATAAGAGAGGACACAGGTGTATGGGGGGAGGGGGAGATAAGAGAGGACACAGGTGTATGGGGGGGAGGGGGAGATAAGAGAGGACACAGGTGTATGGGGGGAGGGGGAGATAAGAGAGGACACAGGTGTATGGGGGGAGGGGGAGATAAGAGAGGACACAGGTGTATGGGGGGGGGAGGGGGAGATAAGAGAGGACACAGGTGTATGGGGGGAGGGGGGAGATAAGAGAGGACACAGGTGTATGGGGGGGGGAGGGGGAGATAAGAGAGGACACGGGTGTATGGGGGGGGGGAGGGGGAGATAAGAGAGGACACAGGTGTAATGGGGGGGGAGGGGAGAGGGGAGATAAGAGAGGACACAGGTGTATGGGGGGAGGAGGGGGGAGATAAGAGAGGACACAGGTGTATGGGGGGGGGGGAGGGGGAGAAAGAGAGGACACAGGGAAGAGGACACAGGTGTATGGGGGGAGGAGGGGGGAGATAAGAGAGGACACAGGTGTATGGGGGGAGGGGGGAGATAGAGAGGACACAGGTGTATGGGGGGAGGAGGGGGAGATAAGAGAGGACACAGGTGTATGGGGGGAGGAGGGGGGGGGTAAGAGAGGACACAGGTGTATGGGGGGGGGGGGGGGGGGAGATAAGAGAGGACACAGGTGTATGGGGGGAGGAGGGGGAGATAAGAGAGGACACAGGGTAATGGGGGGAGGAGGGGGGAGATAAGAGAGGACACAGGTGTATGGGGGGGAGGAGGGGGAGATAAGAGAGGACACAGGTGTATGGGGGGAGGAGGGGGAGATAAGAGAGGACACAGGTGTATGGGGGGAGGAGGGGGAGATAAGAGAGGACACAGGTGTATGGGGGGAGGAGGGGGAGATAAGAGAGGACACAGGTGTATGGGGGGGAGGAGGGGGGAGATAAGAGAGGACACAGGTGTAATGGGGGGGAGGAGGGGGGAGATAAAGAGAGGACACGGTGTATGGGGGGGAGGAGGGGGAGATAAGAGAGGACACAGGTGTATGGGGGGAGGAGGGGGAGATAAGAGAGGACAAAACAGGTGTATGGGGGGAGGAGGGGGAGATGAAGAGAGGACACAAACAACAGGTGTATGGGGGGGAGGGAGGGGGAGATAAGAGAGGGACACAGGTGTATGGGGGGGAGGAGGGGGGAGATAAGAGAGGACACAGGTGTATGGGGGGAGGAGGGGGGAGATAAGAGAGGACACAGGTGTATGGGGGGAGGAGGGGGAGATAAGAGAGGACACAGGTGTATGGGGGGAGGAGGGGGAGATAAGAGAGGACACAGGTGTATGGGGGGAGGAGGGGAGATAAGAGAGGACACAGGTGTATGGGGGGAGGAGGGGGAGATAAGAGAGGACACAGGTGTATGGGGGGAGGAGGGGGAGATAAGAGAGGACACAGGTGTATGGGGGGAGGAGGGGGAGATAAAGAGGACAGGTGTATGGGGGAGGAGGGGAGATAAGAGAGGACACAGGTGTATGGGGGGAGGAGGGGGAGATAAGAGAGGACACAGGTGTATGGGGGGAGGAGGGGGAGATAAGAGAGGACACAGGTGTATGGGGGGAGGAGGGGGAGATAAGAGAGGACACAGGTGTATGGGGGGAGGAGGGGGAGATAAGAGAGGACACAGGTGTATGGGGGGAGGAGGGGGAGATAAGAGAGGACACAGGTGTATGGGGGGAGGAGGGGGGAGATAAGAGAGGACACAGGTGTATGGGGGGAGGAGGGGGAGATAAGAGAGGACACAGGTGTATGGGGGGAGGAGGGGGGAGATAAGAGAGGACACAGGTGTATGGGGGGGGAGGGGGAGAGAGAGAGGACACAGGTGTATGGGGGGAGGAGGGGGGAGATAAGAGAGGACACAGGTGTATGGGGGGAGAGGAGGGGGAGATAAGGAGAGGAGGACACGGGGGGGGGTGGAGGGGGAGATAAGGAGAGGAGGACAGGTGTATGGGGGGAGGAGGGGGAGATAAGAGAGGACACAGGTGTATGGGGGGAGGAAGGGGGAGATAAGAGAGGACACAGGTGTATGGGGGGAGGAGGGGGAGATAGAGAGGACACAGGTGTATGGGGGAGGAGGGGGAGATAAGAGAGGACACAGGTGTATGGGGGGAGGAGGGGGGATAAGAGAGGTGGGTTGGGGAGAGATAAGAGAGGACACAGGTGTATGGGGGGAGGAGGGGGAGATAAGAGAGGGACACAGGTGTATGGGGGGAGGAGGGGGAGATAAGAGAGGACACAGGTGTATGGGGGGAGGAGGGGGAGATAAGAGAGGACACAGGTGTATGGGGGGAGGAGGGGGAGATAAGAGAGGACACAGGTGTATGGGGGGAGGAGGGGGAGATAAGAGAGGACACAGGTGTATGGGGGGAGGAGGGGGAGATAAGAGAGGACACAGGTGTATGGGGGGAGGAGGGGGAGATAAGAGAGGACACAGGTGTATGGGGGGAGGAGGGGGAGATAAGAGAGGACACAGGTGTATGGGGGGAGGAGGGGGAGATAAGAGAGGACACAGGTGTATGGGGGGAGGAGGGGGAGATAAGAGAGGACACAGGTGTATGGGGGGAGGAGGGGGAGATAAGAGAGGACACAGGTGTATGGGGGGAGGAGGGGGAGATAAGAGAGGACACAGGTGTATGGGGGGAGGAGGGGGAGATAAGAGAGGACACAGGTGTATGGGGGGAGGAGGGGGAGATAAGAGAGGACACAGGTGTATGGGGGGAGGAGGGGGAGATAAGAGAGGACACAGGTGTATGGGGGGAGGAGGGGGAGATAAGAGAGGACACAGGTGTATGGGGGGAGGAGGGGGAGATAAGAGAGGACACAGGTGTATGGGGGGAGGAGGGGGAGATAAGAGAGGACACAGGTGTATGGGGGGAGGAGGGGGAGATAAGAGAGGACACAGGTGTATGGGGGGAGGAGGGGGAGATAAGAGAGGACACAGGTGTATGGGGGGAGGAGGGGGAGATAAGAGAGGACACAGGTGTATGGGGGGAGGAGGGGGAGATAAGAGAGGACACAGGTGTATGGGGGGAGGAGGGGGAGATAAGAGAGGACACAGGTGTATGGGGGGAGGAGGGGGAGATAAGAGAGGACACAGGTGTATGGGGGGAGGAGGGGGAGATAAGAGAGGACACAGGTGTATGGGGGGAGGAGGGGGAGATAAGAGAGGACACAGGTGTATGGGGGGAGGGGGGGAGATAAGAGAGGACACAGGTGGTATGGGGGGAGGAGGGGGAGATAAGAGAGGACACAGGTGTATGGGGGGAGGAGGGGGAGCTAAGAGAGGACACAGGTGTATGGGGGAGGAGGGGGAGATAAGAGAGGACACCGGTGTATGGGGGGGAGGAGGGGGAGATAAGAGAGGACACAGGTGTATGGGGGGAGGAGGGGGAGATAAGAGAGGACACAGGTGTATGGGGGGAGGAGGGGGAGATAAGAGAGGACACAGGTGTATGGTGGGGAGGAGGGGGAGATAAGAGAGGACACAGGTGTATGGGGGGAGGAGGGGGAGATAGAGAGGACACAGGTGTATGGGGGGAGGAGGGGGAGATAAGAGAGGACACAGGTGTATGGGGGGAGGAGGGGGAGATAAGAGAGGACACAGGTGTATGGGGGGAGGAGGGGGAGATAAGAGAGGACACAGGTGTATGGGGGGAGGAGGGGGAGATAAGAGAGGACACAGGTGTCTGGGGGGAGGAGGGGGAGATAAGAGAGGACACAGGTGTATGGGGGGAGGAGGGGGAGATAAGAGAGGACACAGGTGTATGGGGGGAGGAGGGGGAGATAAGAGAGGACACAGGTGTATGGGGGGAGGAGGGGGAGATAAGAGAGGACACAGGTGTATGGGGGGAGGAGGGGGAGATAAGAGAGGACACAGGTGTATGGGGGGAGGAGGGGGAGATAAGAGAGGACACAGGTGTATGGGGGGAGGAGGGGGAGATAAGAGCAGGACACAGGTGTATGGGGGGAGGAGGGGGAGATAAGAGAGGACACAGGTGTATGGGGGGAGGAGGGGGAGATAAGAGAGGACACAGGTGTATGGGGGGAGGAGGGGGAGATAAGAGAGGACACAGGTGTATGGGGGGAGGAGGGGGAGATAAGAGAGGACACAGGTGTATGGGGGGAGGAGGGGGAGATAAGAGAGGACACAGGTGTATGGGGGGAGGAGGGGGAGATAAGAGAGGACACAGGTGTATGGGGGGAGGAGGGGGAGATAAGAGAGGACACAGGTGTATGGGGGGAGGAGGGGGGAGATAAGAGAGGACACAGGTGTATGGGGGGAGGAGGGGGAGATAAGAGAGGACACAGGTGTATGGGGGGGAGGAGGGGGAGATAAGAGAGGACACAGGTGTATGGGGGGAGGAGGGGGAGATAAGAGAGGACACAGGTGTATGGGGGGAGGAGGGGGAGATAAGAGAGGACACAGGTGTATGGGGGGAGGAGGGGGAGATAAGAGAGGACACAGGTGTATGGGGGGAGGAGGGGGAGATAAGAGAGGACACAGGTGTATGGGGGGAGGAGGGGGAGATAAGAGAGGACACAGGTGTATGGTGGGGAGGAGGGGGAGATAAGAGAGGACACAGGTGTATGGGGGGAGGAGGGGAGATAAGAGAGGACACAGGTGTATGGGGGGAGGAGGGGGAGATAAGAGAGGACACAGGTGTATGGGGGGAGGAGGGGGAGATAAGAGAGGACACAGGTGTATGGGGGGAGGAGGGGGAGATAAGAGAGGACAACAGGTGTATGGGGGGAGGAGGGGGAGATAAGAGAGGACACAGGTGTATGGGGGGAGGAGGGGGAGATAAGAGAGGACACAGGTGTATGGGGGGAGGAGGGGGAGATAAGAGAGGACACAGGTGTATGGGGGGAGGGGGGGGAGATAAGAGAGGACACAGGTGTATGGGGGGAGGAGGGGGAGATAAGAGAGGACACAGGTGTATGGGGGGAGGAGGGGGAGATAAGAGAGGACACAGGTGTATGGGGGGAGGAGGGGGAGATAAGAGAGGACACAGGTGTATGGGGGGAGGAGGGGGAGATAAGAGAGGACACAGGTGTATGGGGGGAGGAGGGGGAGATAAGAGAGGACACAGGTGTATGGGGGGAGGAGGGGGAGATAAGAGAGGACACAGGTGTATGGGGGGAGGAGGGGGAGATAAGAGAGGACACAGGTGTATGGGGGGAGGAGGGGGAGATAAGAGAGGACACAGGTGTATGGGGGGAGGAGGGGGAGATAAGAGAGGACACAGGTGTATGGGGGGAGGAGGGGGAGATAAGAGAGGACACAGGTGTATGGGGGGAGGAGGGGGAGATAAGAGAGGACACAGGTGTATGGGGGGAGGAGGGGGAGATAAGAGAGGACACAGGTGTATGGGGGGAGGAGGGGGAGATAAGAGAGGACACAGGTGTATGGGGGGAGGAGGGGGAGATAAGAGAGGACACAGGTGTATGGGGGGAGGAGGGGGAGATAAGAGAGGACACAGGTGTAGGGGGGAGGAGGGGGAGATAAGAGAGGACACAGGTGTATGGGGGGAGGAGGGGGAGATAAGAGAGGACACAGGTGTATGGGGGGGAGGAGGGGGAGATAAGAGAGGACACAGGTGTATGGGGGGGAGGAGGGGGAGATAAGAGAGGACACAGGTGTATGGGGGGAGGAGGGGGAGATAAGAGAGGACACAGGTGTATGGGGGAGGAGGGGGAGATAAGAGAGGACACAGGTGTATGGGGGAGGAGGGGAGATAAGAGAGGACACAGGTGTCATGGGGGGAGGAGGGGGAGATAGAGAGGACACAGGTGTTTGGGGGGAGGAGGGGGAGATTAAGAGAGGACACAGGTGTACTGGGGGGAGGAGGGGGAGATAAGAGAGGACACAGGTGTATGGGGGGGCAGGGGAGATAAGAGAGGACACAGGTGTAGGGGGGAGGAGGGGGAGATAAGAGAGGACACAGGTGTATGGGGGGAGGAGGGGGAGATAAGAGAGGACACAGGTGTATGGGGGGAGGAGGGGGAGATAAGAGAGGACACAGGTGTATGGGGGGAGGAGGGGGAGATAAGAGAGGACACAGGTGTATGGGGGGAGGAGGGGGAGATAAGAGAGGACACAGGTGTATGGGGGGAGGAGGGGGAGATAAGAGAGGACACAGGTGTATGGGGGGAGGGAGGGGGAGATAAGAGAGGACACAGGTGTATGGGGGGAGGAGGGGGAGATAAGAGAGGACACAGGTGTATGGGGGGAGGAGGGGGAGATAAGAGAGGACACAGGTGTATGGGGGGAGGAGGGGGAGATAAGAGAGGACACAGGTGTATGGGGGGAGGAGGGGGAGATAAGAGAGGACACAGGTGTATGGGGGGAGGAGGGGGAGATAAGAGAGGACACAGGTGTATGGGGGGAGGAGGGGGAGATAAGAGAGGACACAGGTGTATGGGGGGAGGAGGGGGAGATAAGAGAGGACACAGGTGTATGGGGGGAGGAGTTGGGAGATAAGAGAGGACACAGGTGTATGGGGGGAGGAGGGGGAGATAAGAGAGGACACAGGTGTATGGGGGGAGGAGGGGGAGATAAGAGAGGACACAGGTGTATGGGGGGAGGAGGGGAGATAAGAGAGGACACAGGTGTATGGGGGGAGGAGGGGGAGATAAGAGAGGACACAGGTGTATGGGGGGAGGAGGGGGAGATAAGAGAGGACACAGGTGTATGGGGGAGGAGGGGGAGATAAGAGAGGACACAGGTGTATGGGGGGAGGAGGGGGAGATAAGAGAGGACACAGGTGTATGGGGGGAGGAGGGGGAGATAAGAGAGGACACAGGTGTATGGGGGGAGGAGGGGGAGATAAGAGAGGACACAGGTGTATGGGGGGAGGAGGGGGAGATAAGAGAGGACACAGGTGTATGGGGGGAGGAGGGGGAGATAAGAGAGGACACAGGTGTATGGGGGGAGGAGGGGGAGATAAGAGAGGACACAGGTGTATGGGGGAGGAGGGGGAGATAAGAGAGGACACAGGTGTATGGGGGGAGGAGGGGGAGATAAGAGAGGACACAGGTGTATGGGGGGAGGAGGGGGAGATAAGAGAGGACACAGGTGTATGGGGGGAGGAGGGGGAGATAAGAGAGGACACAGGTGTATGGGGGGAGGAGGGGGAGATAAGAGAGGACACAGGTGTATGGGGGGCGGAGGGGGAGATAAGAGAGGACACAGGTGTATGGGGGGAGGAGGGGGAGATAAGAGAGGACACAGGTGTATGGGGGGAGGAGGGGTGAGATAAGAGAGGACACAGGTGTATGGGGGGAGGAGGGGGAGATAAGAGAGGACACAGGTGTATGGGGGGAGGAGGGGGAGATAAGAGAGGACACAGGTGTATGGGGGGAGGAGGGGGAGATAAGAGAGGACACAGGTGTATGGGGGGAGGAGGGGAGATAAGAGAGGACACAGGTGTATGGGGGGAGGAGGGGGAGATAAGAGAGGACACAGGTGTATGGGGGGAGGAGGGGGAGATAAGAGAGGACACAGGTGTATGGGGGGAGGAGGGGGAGATAAGAGAGGACACAGGTGCTATGGGGGGAGGAGGGGGAGATAAGAGAGGACACAGGTGTATGGGGGGAGGAGGGGAGATAAGAGAGGACACAGGTGTATGGGGGGAGGAGGGGGAGATAAGATGAGGACACAGGTGTATGGGGGGAGGAGGGGGAGATAAGAGAGGACACAGGTGTATGGGGGGAGGAGGGGGAGATAAGAGAGGACACAGGTGTATGGGGGGAGGAGGGGGAGATAAGAGAGGACACAGGTGTATGGGGGGAGGAGGGGGAGATAAGAGAGGACACAGGTGTATGGGGGGAGGCGGGGGAGATAAGAGAGGACACAGGTGTATGGGGGGAGGAGGGGAGATAAGAGAGGACACAGGTGTATGGGGGGAGGAGGGGGGGATAAGAGAGGACACAGGTGTATGGGGGGAGGAGGGGGAGATAAGAGAGGACACAGGTGTATGGGGGGAGGAGGGGGAGATAAGAGAGGACACAGGTGTATGGGGGGAGGAGGGGGAGATAAGAGAGGACACAGGTGTATGGGGGGAGGAGGGGGAGATAAGAGAGGACACAGGTGTATGGGGGGAGGAGGGGGAGATAAGAGAGGACACAGGTGTATGGGGGGAGGAGGGGGAGATAAGAGAGGGACACAGGTGTATGGGGGGAGGAGGGGGAGATAAGAGAGGACACAGGTGTATGGGGGAGGAGGGGGAGATAAGAGAGGACACAGGTGTATGGGGGGAGAGGGGGAGATAAGAGAGGACACAGGTGTATGGGGGGAGGAGGGGGAGATAAGAGAGGACACAGGTGTATGGGGGAGGAGGGGGAGATAAGAGAGGACACAGGTGTATGGGGGGAGGAGGGGGAGATAAGAGAGGACACAGGTGTATGGGGGAGGGGGAGAAAAGAGAGGACACAGGAGTATGGGGGGAGGAGGGGGAGATAAGAGAGGACACAGGTGTATGGGGGGAGGAGGGGGAGATAAGAGAGGACACAGGTGTATGGGGGGAGGAGGGGGAGATAAGAGAGGACACAGGTGTATGGGGGAGGAGGGGGAGATAAGAGAGGACACAGGTGTATGGGGGGAGGAGGGGGAGATAAGAGAGGACACAGGTGTATGGGGGGAGGAGGGGGAGATAAGAGAGGACACAGGTGTATGGGGGGAGGAGGGGGAGATAAGAGAGGACACAGGTGTATGGGGGGAGGAGGGGGAGATAAGAGAGGACACAGGTGTATGGGGGGAGGAGGGGGAGATAAGAGAGGACACAGGTGTATGGGGGGAGGAGGGGGAGATAAGAGAGGACACAGGTGTATGGGGGGGGAGGGGGAGATAAGAGAGGACACAGGTGTATGGGGGGAGGAGGGGGAGATAAGAGAGGACACAGGTGTATGGGGGGAGGAGGGGGAGATAAGAGAGGACACAGGTGTATGGGGGGAGGAGGGGAGATAAGAGAGGACACAGGTGTATGGGGGGAGGAGGGGGAGATAAGAGAGGACACAGGTGTTTGGGGGAGGAGGGGGAGATAAGAGAGGACACAGGTGTATGGGGGGAGGAGGGGGAGATAAGAGAGGACACAGGTGTATGGGGGGAGGAGGGGGAGATAAGAGAGGACACAGGTGTATGGGGGGAGGAGGGGGAGATAGAGAGGACACAGGTGTATGGGGGGAGGAGGGGGAGATAGAGAGGACACAGGTGTATGGGGGGAGATAGAGAGGTCACAGTCCTCTCTCTCTCGGGGTGATGACGTCACAGTCCTCTCTCTCGGGGCGATGAGGTCACAGTCCTCTCTCAGGACGATGACGTCACAGTCCTCTCTCTCTCTCTCTCTCTCTCTCTCTCTCTCTCGGGGCGATGAGGTCACAGTCCTCTCTCTCGGGGCGATGAGGTCACAGTCCTCTCTCTCGGGGCGATGAGGTCACAGTCCTCTCTCTCGGGGCGATGAGGTCACAGTCCTCTCTCTCGGGGTGATGAGGTCACAGCCCTCTCAGGATGATGAGGTCACAGTCCTGTCTCTCTCTCTCGGGGTGATGACGTCACGGTCCTCTCTCTCTCTGGGGGTGATGACGTCACAGTCCTCTGTCTCTCTCCTCAGTACACACTATGTTTCCCTCCTGCTTTCGGCTGCACGGTGTCCTTGGTCCCCGGATATGGCGGTCTTCCCCGTCCTCGCTGCGCTTGTATTCGGTGAGTAGCCTCCTCTGCTGTGTTACAGCCAGTAATGACCATGTAGTGACGGGGGTCTCTGCTGTCACAGGTTGGCAGGTCGTCACATGGGCAGCGGGATTACGGTCTACCCAACAGCACCTGGAACCAGCACACACGGGACCTGTATGAGAAGTATGAGGAGCTGAGCAAGAGCGGAGACTGGAAGAGGATCCCCTCCTATAACTGGAGCATGCATCACCTGTCAGGTGACTGACTGCCCCCATAATATACCCCCTATACCTGCCCCATATACCCCTAATACCAAGAGCTGAGAAAGAGCGGAGACTGGAAGAGGATCCCCTCCTATAACTGGAGCATGCATCACCTGTCAGGTGACACCCCCCCCCCCCCCCCCCACACACACACACACACACACACACATACATACCGCCTATACCAGCTCTGTATACCCCTATACCAGAAGCTGAGCAAGAGCGGGGGCTGGAAGAGGATCCCCTCCTATAACTGGAGCATGCATCATCTGTCAGGTGACTGACTCCCCCCATAATATACCCCCTATACCAGGAGCTGAGCAATAGGGGGGGGGGGGGGGGGCTGGAGGAGGATCCCCTCCTATAACTGAAGCTTGCATCATCTGTCAAGTCATCTGACAGCCCCCCCCCATATACCCCCTATATATACCCGCACATAAATGGAGCAAGAATCAGCAGGCCCATATACCATTATACACCCCATACATCATATTAGAGGCGTATACACAGCGCCATTCACCATTTACAGCTGAGCCTCTTGTCTCCCATGACAGATGAGCCCCCGAAGGACAGCCAGGTCACCCGTTTCTTCACCAGGAACATTGACCAGGACGGTCTGGGCTTTGAGTACTGCATGTTCTATAATAAGGCGGAGAAGAGGATGATCTGTATACTCCAGCCGGGCCCCTACCTGGAGGGCCCCCCAGGGTAAGCCCTGACCTATCAACCCCCCATGTCCTCATGTCACCCAGTGCCCCCCCTGTAAGCCCTGCCCCTCTGTGTCCTGGGTGTAACCTCATGACACCCTGTGCACCCCAACCCCCCCACCTCCGTGTCCTGGGCGTGACCTTACGTCACCCTAACCCCA
The DNA here is from genome assembly GCA_027789725.1 of Dendropsophus ebraccatus. Classification (NCBI taxonomy): domain Eukaryota; kingdom Metazoa; phylum Chordata; class Amphibia; order Anura; family Hylidae; genus Dendropsophus; species Dendropsophus ebraccatus. The sequence continues at coordinate 19,590,595 of JAQFWZ010000033.1, forward strand.
TCCCCCCACACCTCTGTGCCCTGGGTGTGACCTCATGTCACCCTAACCCCATCCCCCCCCCACACCTCTGTGCCCTGGGTGTGACTTTACGTCACCCTAACCCCATCCCCCCCACACCTCTGTGCCCTGGGTGTGACCTTACGTCACCCTAACCCCATCCCCCCCACACACCTCTGTTCCCTGGGTGTGACCTTACGTCACCCTAACCCCATCCCCCCACACCTCTGTGCCCTGGGTGTGACCTCATGTCACCCAGTGCCCCTCACCTCCGCTCTCTTCCTCAGGTACACACATGGCGGCTGCATTGCCACCATATTGGACGTCACCCTTGGCGGAATGGCGTTGCACGTCTTTGGACAAATCATGACGGCCAATCTGAATATCACCTACCGCAGGTAAGTGCTGCCCACACCCGGACATGACTCCCATCACCCCCAGCTATGGGCAGCCCCTAACCCCTTTCTTTTCCGCAGTGCGATCCCCTTAGGTTGCACTGTGCTTGTGGACAGTCACATGGAGAGAGTTGAAGGTCGGAAGGTGTTTGCACGTGGCCAGATCCGGAGCCACGACGACCAGACGGTGCACGCGGAGGCCACAGGTAACGGACCTTCTGTATAGCTCCCTGCACACCCCCATCCCCCCGCGCTGGCACCACTGACCACCACTTTTGGTTTTCTAGGTCTCTTCATCAGGTTGAACCCAAGTCTATAGATGGCGACAGGATCAGCCCCTGGGGGTCAGTCACCACCGGTTGTCTCCTGGCACTACTGCGATGATTTCTTCTCAGTACTGCAGATCTATGGAGACGGACATAATTTGGGCTTTGTCTGCTCACCCACAAACATGGTGCGAAGCCGCCACCAAATCCTCGCCATGACATCTCTAAAAGTTGATGAAATATTTGATGCACTTTACACTCGTCATGTCAGACGTTGAGCGCACTTTGATCTTTTTAGTAAATATTAAAAAAATCCTTAGTAGTGTTTAGTGCAATGGTGATGGGGGGCAAGGGGGCAGCAGTGGTGATGGGGGGGCAAGGGGGCAGCAGTGGTGATGGGGGGGGGGGCGAGGGGGCAGCAGTGGTGATGTGGGACACGGGTACCAGCAGGGGTGATGTGGGCGCGGAGGCAGCAGTGGTGATGTGGGACATGGGTACCAGCAGGGGTGATGGGGGGGGGGGGGGCGAGGGGGCAGCAGTGGTGATGTGGGACGCGGGTACCAGCAGGGGTGATGGGGGGCAAGGGGGCAGCAGTGGTGATGTGGGACATGGGTACCAGCAGGGGTGATGGGGGGGGGGGGCGAGGGGGGCAGCAGTGGTGATGTGGGACGCGGGTACCAGCAGGGGTGATGGGGGGCAAGGGGGCAGCAGTGGTGATGTGGGACGCGGGTACCAGCAGGGGTGATGGGGGGCAAGGGGGCAGCAGTGGTGATGGGGGGGCGAGGGGGCAGCAGTGGTGATGTGGGACGCGGGTACCAGCAGGGGTGATGGGGGGCAAGGGGGCAGCAGTGGTGATGTGGGACATGGGTACCAGCAGTGGTGATAGGGGGGCGAGGGGGCAGCAGTGGTGATGTGGGACGCAGGTACCAGCAGGGGTGTTGGGGGGGGGCGAGGGGGCAGCAGTGGTGATGGGGGGCGAGGGGGCAGCAGTGGTGATGTGGGACGCAGGTACCAGCAGGGGTGTTGGGGGGGGGGGGGGGCGAGGGGGCAGCAGTGGTGATGGGGGGGCGAGGGGGCAGCAGTGGTGATGTGGCACGCGGGTACCAGCAGGGGTGTTGGGGGGGGCAAGGGGGGCAGCAGTGGTGATGGGGGGGCGAGGGGGCAGCAGTGGTGATGTGGGACGCAGGTACTGGCAGTAGAGATGGGGGGGGGGGGGCGCGCGGGTAGCAGCAGTGGTGATGGGGGGGCGCGAGTACCGGCAGTGGTGATGGGGGAGGCGGCGCGGGTAGCAGCAGTGGTGATGGGGGGCAGGGAGTGGCAATGGTGATGGGGAGCAGAAGTAGTGAAGCGGCGGAGGGACAGTAGACCCCAGCGCTGGAGCCGGGGAGGTAGGTGCATCTTATGCTCAGCCACAAAAATGCCTCATGTCGGACTTCCCCTTTAACCCCTTAAAAGGGTATTCACTTCCTGGTTTGGGCTTTCCCATGATGCACTTAGTCTCCTGTGATGTCTAACTGACTCTGTAGAACTGTTAGATGGCTTACAGCTTGTTCAGCCAATCAGAGCTGAGCAACCTGTGTCATCTGACAGAGGGAGGCTGGCCTAACAGGGCTTAGACCCACCTCCCTCCTGATGATGTCTCCAAATGGCGCCACAGAACAGCCTGGGTCAACAGTCATTAGGTAAGAATGAGTGTACTTCACTTCCGGGTGGGGGGTTGAGGGGGGAAAGATAGGGAAGGGGGCAGATGGGTGATTGAAGCATATTACAGTTTTATAACTTTAATGTGTTTCAATTACTGGGAAAAAGCTTTTCGCTGGAGTACCCCTTTAACGACGCATGACTGGTATACCCGTCATGCCGCCGTTAAGGAGATGCAGAGATGGCTATCGCCGCCGCCGCCTCTCTGCAGCGCGCGGCACCCGGCTGTTTTGTACAGCCAGGGACTGCGCGCATTAACCACTGCATGATACATTGTAACAGACCCTCAGCACAGGAGGGAGAGTGATACATTGTAACAGACCCTCAGCACAGGAGGGAGAGTGATACATTGTAACAGACCCTCAGCACAGGAGGGAGAGTGATACATTGTAACAGACCCTCAGCACAGGAGGGAGAGTGATGCTGATACATTGTAACAGACCCTCAGCACAGGAGGGAGAGTGATGCTGATACATTGTAACAGACCCTCAGCACAGGAGGGAGAGTGATACATTGTAACAGACCCTCAGCACAGGAGGGAGGGTGATGCTGCTGGTACATTGTAACAGACCCTCAGCACAGGAGGGAGGGTGATGCTGATACATTGTAACAGACCCTCAGCACAGGAGGGAGAGTGATGCTGATACATTGTAACAGACCCTCAGCACAGGAGGGAGGGTGATGCTGCTGGTACATTGTAACAGACCCTCAGCACAGGAGGGAGAGTGATGCTGCTGGTACATTGTAACAGACCCTCAGCACAGGAGGGAGGGTGATGCTGATACATTGTAACAGACCCTCAGCACAGGAGGGAGAGTGATGCTGATACATTGTAACAGACCCTCAGCACAGGAGGGAGAGTGATACACTGTAACAGACCCTCAGCACAGGAGGGAGGGTGATACATTGTAACAGACCCTCAGCACAGGAGGGAGGGTGATGCTGCTGATACATTGTAACAGACCCTCAGCACAGGAGGGAGGGTGATGCTGATACATTGTAACAGACCCTCAGCACAGGAGGGAGAGTGATGCTGATACATTGTAACAGACCCTCAGCACAGGAGGGAGAGTGATACATTGTAACAGACCCTCAGCACAGGAGGGAGGGTGATACATTGTAACAGACCCTCAGCACAGGAGGGAGGGTGATGCTGCTGATACATTGTAACAGACCCTCAGCACAGGAGGGAGAGTGATGCTGATACATTGTAACAGACCCTCAGCACAGGAGGGAGGGTGATGCTGCTGATACATTGTAACAGACCCTCAGCACAGGAGGGAGGGTGATGCTGATACATTGTAACAGACCCTCAGCACAGGAGGGAGAGTGATACATTGTAACAGACCCTCAGCACAGGAGGGAGGGTGATGCTGCTGATACATTGTAACAGACCCTCAGCACAGGAGGGAGAGTGATGCTGATACATTGTAACAGACCCTCAGCACAGGAGGGAGAGTGATACATTGTAACAGACCCTCAGCACAGGAGGGAGGGTGATACATTGTAACAGACCCTCAGCACAGGAGGGAGGGTGATGCTGCTGATACATTGTAACAGACCCTCAGCACAGGAGGGAGGGTGATGCTGATACATTGTAACAGACCCTCAGCACAGGAGGGAGAGTGATACATTGTAACAGACCCTCAGCACAGGAGGGAGGGTGATGCTGATACATTGTAACAGACCCTCAGCACAGGAGGGAGGGTGATGCTGGTACATTGTAACAGACCCTCAGCACAGGAGGGAGGGTGATGCTGATACATTGTAACAGACCCTCAGCACAGGAGGGAGGGTGATGCTGCTGATACATTGTAACAGACCCTCAGCACAGGAGGGAGAGTGATGCTGCTGATACATTGTAACAGACCCTCAGCACAGGAGGGAGAGTGATACACTGTAACAGACCCTCAGCACAGGAGGGAGGGTGATGCTGATACATTGTAACAGAACCTCAGCACAGGAGGGAGAGTGATACATTGTAACAGACCCTCAGCACAGGAGGGAGAGTGATGCTGCTGATACATTGTAACAGACCCTCAGCACAGGAGGGAGAGTGATGCTGCTGATACATTGTAACAGACCCTCAGCACAGGAGGGAGGGTGATGCTGATACATTGTAACAGACCCTCAGCACAGGAGGGAGGGTGATGCTGCTGATACATTGTAACAGACCCTCAGCACAGGAGGGAGGGTGATACATTGTAACAGACCCTCAGCACAGGAGGGAGAGTGATACATTGTAACAGACCCTCAGCACAGAAGGGAGGCTGATGCTGATACATTGTAACAGACCCTCAGCACAGGAGGGAGGGTGATGCTGGTACATTGTAACAGACCCTCAGCACAGGAGGGAGGGTGATGCTGCTGGTACATTGTAACAGACCCTCAGCACAGGAGGGAGGGTGATGCTGATACATTGTAACAGACCCTCAGCACAGGAGGGAGGGTGATGCTGATACATTGTAACAGACCCTCAGCACAGGAGGGAGGGTGATGCTGCTGGTACATTGTAACAGACCCTCAGCACAGGAGGGAGGGTGATGCTGATACATTGTAACAGACCCTCAGCACAGGAGGGAGGGTGATGCTGCTGATACACTGTAACAGACCCTCAGCACAGGAGGGAGGGTGATGCTGCTGATACATTGTAACAGACCCTCAGCACAGGAGGGAGGGTGATACATTGTAACAGACCCTCAGCACAGGAGGGACGGTGATGCTGCTGATACATTGTAACAGACCCTCAGCACAGGAGGGAGAGTGATGCTGGTACATTGTAACAGACCCTCAGCACAGGAGGGAGGGTGATACATTGTAACAGACCCTCAGCACAGGAGGGAGGGTGATACATTGTAACAGACCCTCAGCACAGGAGGGAGGGTGATACATTGTAACAGACCCTCAGCACAGGAGGGAGGGTGATACACTGTAACAGACCCTCAGCACAGGAGGGAGAGTGATGCTGATACATTGTAACAGACCCTCAGCACAGGAGGGAGAGTGATGCTGATACATTGTAACAGACCCTCAGCACAGGAGGGAGGGTGATGCTGGTACATTGTAACAGACCCTCAGCACAGGAGGGAGAGTGATGCTGATACATTGTAACAGACCCTCAGCACAGGAGGGAGAGTGATGCTGGTACATTGTAACAGACCCTCAGCACAGGAGGGACGGTGATGCTGCTGATACATTGTAACAGACCCTCAGCACAGGAGGGAGAGTGATACATTGTAACAGACCCTCAGCACAGGAGGGAGAGTGATACATTGTAACAGACCCTCAGCACAGGAGGGAGGGTGATGCTGATACATTGTAACAGACCCTCAGCACAGGAGGGAGGGTGATACATTGTAACAGACCCTCAGCACAGGAGGGAGAGTGATACATTGTAACAGACCCTCAGCACAGGAGGGAGAGTGATACATTGTAACAGACCCTCAGCACAGGAGGGAGAGTGATACATTGTAACAGACCCTCAGCACAGGAAGGAGATGCTGTGACAGGATACCAGTGTAACGGACCCTCAGCTGTGACTAGTATGGGCTATGCTTTGTGTGGCTGTTCCTGGGTTTGGGGACACACTGATCTCTGCACATAGAAATGTGAGAACAGGAAGAGAGAAGGGACGTGTTCCTGTCCGGAGATGTGACGCCGTCCGTGTATCGGCCGCAGCCGTGATCACCTGATAATCCCATGTGCATACATCCCCGCCACACCTGCCTCATGTACAGGGCCCCGCGCCAGCCATAGAGGAGACAGAATGTGTGCAGGACTATGTGTAATACATATCATCACTATATACAGGCGGCAATGCATGGGGGGGGGGTATTACTGTACCACAGACAGGGACCCCCCTCTATTACTGTACACAGGCAGGGACCCCCCTCTATTACTGTACACACAGGCAGGGACCCCCCCTCTATTACTGTACACAGGCAGGGACCCCCCTCTATTACTATACACAGGCAGGGACTCCCCTCTATTACTGTATACACAGGCAGGGACTCCCCTCTATTACTTTATACACAGGCAGGGACCCCCCTCTATTACTGTACACAGGCAGGGACCCCCCTCTATTACTGTATACACAGGCAGGGACCCCCCTCTATTACTGTACACAGGCAGGGACCCCCCTCTATTACTATACACAGGCAGGGACCCCCCTCTATTACTGTATACACAGGCAGGGACTCCCCTCTATTACTTTATACACAGGCAGGGACCCCCCTCTATTACTGTACACACAGGCAGGGACCCCCCTCTATTACTGTATACACAGGCAGGGACCCCCCTCTATTACTGTATACACAGGCAGGGACCCCCCTCTATTACTGTACACACAGACAGGGACCCCCCTCTATTACTGTACACAGGCAGGGACCCCCCCTCCAATACTGTATACACAGGCAGGGACCCCCCTCTGTTACTGTACACACAGGCAGGGACCCCCCTCTATTACTGTATACACAGGCAGGGACCCCCCTCTATTACTGTACACACAGGCAGGGACCCCCCCTCTATTACTGTATACACAGGCAGGGACCCCCCTCTATTACTGTACACACAGGCAGGGACCCCCCTCTATTACTGTATACACAGGCAGGGACCCCCCTCTATTACTGTACACACAGACAGGGACCCCCCTCTATTACTGTACACAGGCAGGGACCCCCCTCCATTACTGTATACACAGGCAGGGACCCCCCTCTATTACTGTACACACAGGCAGGGACCCCCCTCTATTACTGTATACACAGGCAGGGACCCCCCTCTATTACTGTACACACAGGCAGGGACCCCCCTCTATTACTGTATACACAGGCAGGGACCCCCCTCTATTACTGTATACACAGGCAGGGACCCCCTCTATTACTGTATACACAGGCAGGGACCCCCCTCCATTACTGTATACACAGGCAGGGACCCCCTCTATTACTGTACACACAGGCAGGGACCCCCCTCCATTACTGTACAAACAGGCAGGGACCCCCCTCTATTACTGTACACACAGGCAGGGACCCCCCTCTATTACTGTATACACAGGCAGGGACCCCCTCTATTACTGTATACACAGGCAGGGACCCCCCTCTATTACTGTACACACAGGCAGGGACCCCCCTCTATTACTGTACACACAGGCAGGGACCCCCCCTCTATTACTGTATACACAGGCAGGGACCCCCCTCTATTACTGTATACACAGGCAGGGACCCCCCTCTATTACTGTACACAGGCAGGGACCCCCCTCTATTACTGTATACACAGGCAGGGACCCCCCTCTATTACTGTACACAGGCAGGGACCCCCCTCTATTACTGTACACAGGCAGGGACCCCCTCTATTACTGTATACACAGGCAGGGACCCCCCTCTATTACTGTACACACAGGCAGGGACCCCCCTCTATTACTGTATACACAGGCAGGGACCCCCCTCTATTACTGTATACACAGGTAGGGACCCCCCCTCTATTACTGTATACACAGGCAGGGACCCCCCTCTATTACTGTACACACAGGCAGGGACCCCCCCTCTATTACTGTACACACAGGCAGGGACCCCCCTCTATTACTGTATACACAGGCAGGGACCCCCCTCTATTACTGTACACACAGGCAGGGACCCCCCTCTATTACTGTATACACAGGCAGGGACCCCCCTCTATTACTGTATACACAGGCAGGGACCCCCCTCCGTTACTGTATACACAGGTAGGGACCCCCCTCCGTTACTGTATACACAGGCAGGGACCCCCCTCCGTTACTGTATACACAGGCAGGGACCCCCCTCTATTACTGTATACACAGGCAGGGACCCCCCTCTATTACTGTACACACAGACAGGGACTCCCCTCTATTACTGTATACACAGGCAGGGACCCCCCTCTATTACTGTATACACAGGCAGGGACCCCCCTCTATTACTGTATACACAGGCAGGGACCCCCCTCTATTACTGTATACACAGGCAGGGACCCCCCTCTATTACTGTATACACAGGCAGGGACCCCCCTCTATTACTGTATACACAGGCAGGGACCCCCCTCCATTACTGTATACACAGGCAGGGACCCCCCTCGATTACTGTATACACAGGCAGGGACCCCCCTCCATTACTGTACACACAGGCAGGGACCCCCCTCTATTACTGTACACACAGGCAGGGACCCCCCTCTATTACTGTATACACAGGCAGGGACCCCCCTCTATTACTGTATACACAGGCAGGGACCCCCCTCTATTACTGTACACAGGCAGGGACCCCCCTCCATTACTGTATACACAGGCAGGGACCCCCCTCTATTACTGTATACACAGGCAGGGACCCCCCTCTATTACTGTACACAGGCAGGGACCCCCCTCCATTACTGTATACACAGGCAGGGACCCCCCTCTATTACTGTATACACAGGCAGGGACCCCCCTCTATTACTGTATACACAGGCAGGGACCCCCCTCTATTACTGTATACACAGGCAGGGACCCCCCTCTATTACTGTATACACAGGTAGGGACCCCCCTCTATTACTGTATACACAGGCAGGGACCCCCCTCTATTACTGTATACACAGGCAGGGACCCCCCTCTATTACTGTACACACAGGCAGGGACCCCCTCTATTACTGTATACACAGGCAGGGACCCCCCTCTATTACTGTATACACAGGCAGGGACTCCCCTCCATTACTGTATACACAGGCAGGGACCCCCCTCTATTACTGTATACACAGGCAGGGACCCCCCTCTATTACTGTATACACAGGCAGGGACCCCCCTCTATTACTGTATACACAGGCAGGGACCCCCCTCTATTACTGTATACACAGGCAGGGACCCCCCTCTGTTACTGTATACACAGGTAGGGACCCCCCTCCATTACTGTATACACAGGCAGGGACCCCCTCTATTACTGTACACACAGGCAGGGACCCCCCTCTATTACTGTACACACAGGCAGGGACCCCCCTCTATTACTCTATACACAGGGAGGGACCCCCCTCTATTACTGTATACACAGGCAGGGACCCCCCTCTATTACTGTACACACAGGCAGGGACCCCCCTCTATTACTGTATACACAGGCAGGGACCCCCTCTATTACTGTATACACAGGCAGGGACCCCCCTCTATTACTCTATACACAGGGAGGGACCCCCCTCTATTACTGTACACACAGGCAGGGACCCCCCTCTATTACTGTACACAGGCAGGGACCCCCTCTATTACTGTACACAGGCAGGGACCCCCCTCTATTACTGTACACAGGCAGGGACCCCCTCTATTACTGCATACACAGGCAGGGACCCCCTCTATTACTGTACACAGGCAGGGACCCCCCTCTATTACTGTATACACAGGCAGGGACCCCCCTCTATTACTGTACACACAGGCAGGGACCCCCCTCCATTACTGTATACACAGGCAGGGACCCCCCTCCATTACTGTATACACAGGCAGGGACCCCCCTCTATTACTGTATACACAGGCAGGGACCCCCCTCTATTACTGTACACACAGGCAGGGACCCCCCTCTATTACTGTATACACAGGCAGGGACCCCCCTCTATTACTGTATACACAGGCAGGGACCCCCCTCTGTTACTGTATACACAGGTAGGGACCCCCCTCCGTTACTGTATACACAGGCAGGGACCCCCCTCCATTACTGTATACACAGGCAGGGACCCCCTCTATTACTGTACACACAGGCAGGGACTCCCCTCTATTACTGTACACACAGGCAGGGACTCCCCTCTATTACTGTACACACAGGCAGGGACCCCCCCTCTATTACTGTACACACAGGCAGGGACCCCCCTCTATTACTGTATACACAGGCAGGGACCCCCCTCTATTACTGTACACAGGCAGGGACCCCCTCTATTACTGTACACACAGGCAGGGACCCCCCTCTATTACTGTACACACAGGCAGGGACCCCCCTCTATTACTGTACACACAGGCAGGGACCCCCCTCCAACAGGCAAACAGTCACCCATTTATCTGTAGAAAACCAAAAATATATAAAGTCTCACTTCAGAAATGCGTATAGTTCACTTACAAATATCTGTACGCTCAAAAATGTAACATAAACTTTAGGGGCACTTACTGTCCTGCACGTGTCTGCATGTATATGTTTATATATATTTATATTTTTACATATATTTTTTTATTAAATAACATTTTACAAACTGTATAGTTTTGTTTTTTTTTGTACAGCAAATTCTTTGCCCTGGTAAATTAACATGGAAAACAAAAGTGATGGGAGGGTCCATGTTCTCGTGTGTTAGGTTTCAAGAGGTGTGCAAGTAGAGGAAGGAAATTAAGGGGTTGAGGTATTTAGCCACGCGCACAAAAGAGATTGCAGCAGCAGCATTAAAAATTCAGAGTAGCTCAGAAAATTCCAAAATGTAAAAGAAAAAAAAAGTAATGAATACTAATAACTGATTTGGGGTAAGGTGGTTCCCTATAACGTAGTCCATTCTGCTGAGGCAGCTCATTTCCGCTTTACATGCTGCATAGAGCAGTCCAAGGTGACTGTCTGCACTATAGAGACTAGTTTCTTGCTCGTCCATAGGTGAAACAGAGGCGATGTAAGAAAAAGTAGAACAGAGATTCTTTTCCAAGATCATGCAAAGTATTGCTGTAGTGGCGTTTTTGTCACAAAGATTTGGATCTGTTGACTGACTCAGCGTGTGGAGGATGTCAACAATTCCAATTTCACGAAGCTTGTCTTGTCGTTCTTGTGAACCTTCCTCTTCATTCCGTGTGAGGTTTGTTATGCAGAACACAGCGGCCAGTTGGAGCTTTAGCTTGGAATGACCCACGTGATTTTTTGCAGGATATGATCATTTGTCATAATAAGAGCCTTAGCTGTTGTTCCATCCGCTATGTTTGCTAGAATACACAATGTCTCTTCCTTGACCTCTATATTATGCTCCCCTCCAAGAATGAAGGTCACTGCTTGCATTATCTGCTTCCCATGTGTGCTCATTATCTGGTCTATAACCAAGGTTCTGAGAAGGCCCTACGTCTTCATTAACACATTAACATCCAAATCGGAGAGTAATCGAAACAATTGTTCGGGGCTCAAACCTCTTAAAATGTCCGATTTTATCTTCTGATCAGCTTGAAACGCCATGTTCATAAAAGCCCAGATACCAATGACCCGCAGAGCTGGATTCTCAGACTACACAGCAGTTGTATAGCTCCAGATTCCAGAATAGGCTCTTTACTAGGTTGCCTAATGTTGATGAAGCCACTACCAGAATATCATCGGGGCATTCTGTAAAACCTTCATTAAGGGCTTCCAAACGCCATGATCCTGGAAACTGGTACGGACTTGCTGGACTGATCTGGATAAACTATGTAAACATCTGACTGCAGCTAATCGCACCTTGACACTAGTCTCAGCCATTCACAATCCGGCCCATCATATGCTCAGCCTCAATGATCTTCTTCCGGATGTCTTCATCATTGCCTCCCAGGGATGCATAAAGCTTGAAGGCCGTCTGGCGCAACTCGTGGGCATGTTTTAAATCATGGTCAAGCCTCTTAATATCGGTGATGGCACGAACTGAGCTGGGGTACTTGAAGTAGTCAGCCAGCATGATTAAACAAGATTGTTTGATGATCTGGGGCTTTGCAGCAGTGAGCGAAGATCTGGCAGATGGATTCCTGTGAGTGCAGAGATCTGCTGGGATTACAGTGGCATCTGTATACAACAGTTCCACTGGGGTGACAGGGCTGGTGAAAGTTGTACGGAGGCATGGCAAACGAGCTTCAATGAATCGGAGGTCTGCTGACAGTAGGCCTTGCAGCAGGGCCGGGATTAGGTGACAGTCTAGCACAGGCTGCCCACGACCACAGCACATTCTGTCTTCAATTCTATGCTGAAGTAAATATAATAATCTTGGCACTGCACCCAAAACTATTAGGTTGGCTTTTTGCTTGTTGTTTCCAATAACTGCATTTTTCATATCTATAACTCCCTGCAGAACTTTTTGTGGATGGGGATCAAAAAGTCTGTCCACATAATGTCGACTGCTTGCTGTAACCTCAGACAGCACGCTCATCCGGAGCCGTCTTGGTCATCCCGCCTACAGCCGCACTTTCCACACACATTCTTCTAGACTCATGCGTCCTCCCCGCTAACATGGTGGTACAGTCCTATGTCGCGATGCGATAGGAAATTATTAGATTTTTTTTCTCCGTTATAAGGATTTAATTTTATGTCGGCAGAGACGCGTCAGCCGTGTGGAAAGTGCGGCCGGGAAATGGAGACAGGTTTACTTGAAGTGACAGCTGCCGGGGACGGTGCCAGGCAGGGACCCTACTCTATTACTGTATACACAGGCAGGGACCACCCTCTATTACTGTACACACAGGCAGGGACCCCCCTCTATTACTCTATACACAGGCAGGGACCCCCCTCTATTACTGTACACACAGGCAGGGACCCCCCTCTATTACTGTATTCACAGGCAGGGACCACCCTCTATTACTGTACACACAGGCAGGGACCCCCCTCTATTACTCTATACACAGGCAGGGACCCCCCTCTATTACTGTACACACAGGCAGGGACCCCCCTCTATTACTGTATTCACAGGCAGGGACCCCCCTCTATTACTGTATTCACAGGCAGGGACCCCCCTCTATTACTGTATTCACAGGCAGGGACCCCCCTCTATTACTGTATTCACAGGCAGGGACTCCCCTCTATTACTGTACACACAGGTAGGGACCCCCCTCTATTACTCTATACACAGGCAGGGACCCCCCTCTATTACTGTACACACAGGCAGGGACCCCCCTCTATTACTGTATACACAGGCAGGGACCCCCCTCTATTACTGTACACACAGGTAGGGACCCCCCTCTGTTACTGTATACACAGGCAGGGACCCCCTCTATTACTCTATACACAGACAGGGACTCCCCTCTATTACTGTACACACAGGTAGGGACCCCCCTCTATTACTGTACACACAGGCAGGGACCCCCTCTATTACTGTATACACAGACAGGGACCCCCCTCCAATACTGTATACACAGGCAGGGACCCCCCTCTGTTACTGTATACACAGGCAGGGACCCCCTCTATTACTGTACACACAGGCAGGGACCCCCCTCTATTACTGTATACACAGGCAGGGACCCCCCTCTGTTACTGTATACACAGGCAGGGACCCCCTCTATTACTGTACACACAGGCAGGGACCCCCCTCCATTACTGTATACACAGGCAGGGACCCCCCTCCATTACTGTACACACAGGCAGGGACCCCCCTCCATTACTGTACACACAGGCAGGGACCCCCCTCTATTACTGTATACACAGGCAGGGACCCCCCTCTATTACTGTATACACAGACAGGGACCCCCCTCTATTACTGTATTCACAGGCAGGGACCCCCCTCTATTACTGTATACACAGGCAGGGACCCCCCTCTATTACTGTACACACAGGCAGGGACCCCCCTCTATTACTGTACACACAGGTAGGGACCCCCCTCTATTACTGTACACACAGGCAGGGACCCCCTCTATTACTGTATACACAGACAGGGACCCCCCTCCAATACTGTATACACAGGCAGGGACCCCCCTCTGTTACTGTATACACAGGCAGGGACCCCCTCTATTACTGTATACACAGACAGGGACCCCCCTCCAATACTGTATACACAGGCAGGGACCCCCCTCTGTTACTGTATACACAGGCAGGGACCCCCCTCTGTTACTGTATACACAGGCAGGGACCCCCTCTATTACTGTACACACAGGCAGGGACCCCCCTCCATTACTGTATACACAGGCAGGGACCCCCCTCCATTACTATACACACAGGCAGGGACCCCCCTCCATTACTGTACACACAGGCAGGGACCCCCCTCTATTACTGTATACACAGGCAGGGACCCCCCTCTATTACTGTATACACAGACAGGGACCCCCCTCCAATACTGTATACACAGGCAGGGACCCCCTCTATTACTGTATACACAGGCAGGGACCCCCCTCTAATACTGTATACACAGGCAGGGACCCCCCTCTATTACTGTATACACAGGCAGGGACCCCCCTCTATTACTGTACACACAGGCAGGGACCCCCCTCCTTTACTGTACACACAGGCAGGGACCCACCTCCATTACTGTACACACAGGCAGGGACCCCCCTCTAATACTGTATACACAGGCAGGGACCCCCCTCTATTACTGTACACACAGGCAGGGACCCCCCTCTATTACTGTATACACAGACAGGGACCCCCCTCCAATACTGTATACACAGGCAGGGACCCCCTCTATTACTGTATACACAGGCAGGGACCCCCCTCTAATACTGTATACACAGGCAGGGACCCCCCTCTATTACTGTATACACAGGCAGGGACCCCCCTCTATTACTGTATACACAGGCAGGGACCCCCCTCTATTACTGTATACACAGGTAGGGACCCCCCTCTATTACTGTATACACAGGCAGGGACCCCCCTCCATTACTGTATACACAGGCAGGGACCCCCCTCTATTACTGTATACACAGGCAGGGACCCCCTCTAATACTGTATACACAGGCAGGGACCCCCCTCTATTACTTCATACACAGGCAGGGACCCCCCTCTATTACTGTATACACAGGCAGGGACCCCCCTCTATTACTGTATACACAGGTAGGGACCCCCCTCTATTACTGTACACACAGGCAGGGACCCCCCTCTATTACTGTATACACAGGTAGGGACCCCCCTCTATTACTGTATACACAGGCAGGGACCCCCCTCCATTACTGTATACACAGGCAGGGACCCCCCTCTATTACTGTACACACAGGCAGGGAACCCCCTCTATTACTGTATACACAGGCAGGGACCCCCCTCTATTACTGTACACACAGGCAGGGACCCCCCTCTATTACTGTATACACAGGCAGGGACTCCCCTCTATTACTCTTTACACAGGCAGGGACCCCCCTTTATTACTGTATACACAGGAAGGGACCCCCCTCTATTACTGCATACACAGGCAGGGACTCCCCTCTATTATTGTACACACAGGCAGGGACCCCTCTCTATTACTGTATACACAGGCAGGGACTCCCCTCTATTATTGTACACACAGGCAGGGACCCCTCTCTATTACTGTACACACAGACAGGGACCCCTCTCTATTATTGTACACTCAGGCAGGGACCCCCCTCTATTACTGTACACACAGGCAGGGACCCCCCCTCTATTACTGTATACACAGGCAGGGACCCCCCTCCATTACTGTATACACAGGCAGGGACCCCCCTCTATTACTGTATACACAGGCAGGGACCCCCCTCCATTACTGTACACACAGGCAGGGACCCCCCTCTATTACTGTACACACAGGCAGGGACCCCTCTCTATTACTATACACACAGGAAGGGACCCCCTCTATTACTGTACACATGGGCAGGGACCCCCCTCTATTACTATACACACAGGAAGGGACCCCCCTCTATTACTGTATACACAGGCAGGGACTCCCTCTATTACTGTATACACAGGCAGGGACTCCCTCCATTACTGTATACACAGGCAGGGACCCCCCTCCGTTACTGTATACACAGGCAGGGACCCCCCTCGATTACTGTATACACAGGTAGGGACCCCCCTCCATTACTGTATACACAGGCAGGGACCCCCCTCCGTTACTGTATACACAGGCAGAGACCCCCCTCCATTACTGTATACACAGGCAGAGACCCCCCTCTATTACTGTATACACAGGCAGGGACCCCCCTCCATTACTGTATACACAGGCAGGGACCCCCCTCCGTTACTGTATACACAGGCAGAGACCCCCCTCCATTACTGTATACACAGGCAGGGACCCCCCTCTATTACTGTATACACAGGCAGGGACCCCTCTCTATTACTGTATACACAGGCAGGGACCCCCTCTATTACTGTATACACAGGCAGAGACCCCCCTCTATTACTGTATACACAGGCAGGGACCCCCTCTATTACTGTATACACAGGCAGGGACCCCCCTCTATTACTGTATACACAGGCAGGGACCCCCCTCTATTACTGTATACACAGGCAGGGACCCCCCTCTATTACTGTACACACAGGCAGGGACCCCCCTCCATTACTGTACACACAGGCAGGGACCCCCCTCCATTACTGTACACACAGGCAGGGACCCCCCTCTATTACTGTACACAGGCAGGGACTCCCCTCTATTACTGCATACACAGGCAGGGACCCCCCTCCATTACTGTACACACAGGCAGGGACCCCCCTCCATTACTGTACACACAGGCAGGGACCCCCCTCTATTACTGTATACACAGGCAGGGACCCCCCTCTATTACTGTATACACAGGCAGGGACCCCCCTCTGTTACTGTATACACAGGTAGGGACCCCCCTCCGTTACTGTATACACAGGCAGGGACCCCCCTCCATTACTGTATACACAGGCAGGGACCCCCCTCTATTACTGTATACACAGACAGGGACTCCCCTCTATTACTGTATACACAGGCAGGGACCCCCCTCTATTACTGTATACACAGGCAGGGACCCCCCTCTATTACTGTATACACAGGCAGGGACCCCCCTCCATTACTGTATACACAGGCAGGGACCCCCCTCTATTACTGTATACACAGGCAGGGACCCCCCTCCATTACTGTACACACAGGCAGGGACCCCCCTCTATTACTGTACACACAGGCAGGGACCCCCCTCTGTTACTGTATACACAGGCAGGGACCCCCCTCTATTACTGCACACACAGGCAGGGACCCCCCTCTATTACTGCACACACAGGCAGGGACCCCCCTCTATTACTGTACACACAGGCAGGGACCCCCCTCTAATACTGTATACACAGGTAGGGACCCCCCTCTATTACTGTACACACAGGCAGGGACCCCCCTCTATTACTGTATACACAGGTAGGGACCCCCCTCTATTACTGTATACACAGGCAGGGACCCCCCTCTATTACTGTACACACAGGCAGGGACCCCCCTCTATTACTGTACACACAGGAAGGGACCCCCTCTATTACTGTACACATGGGCAGGGACCCCCCTCCATTACTGTACACACAGGCAGGGACCCCCCTCTATTACTGTACACACAGGCAGGGACCCCCCTCTATTACTGTACACATGGGCAGGGACCCCCCTCTGTTACTGTATACACAGACAGGGACCCCCCTATTGCACGGGGGAGGATGTTACTGCATACACAGCAATATGATGGAGTATAGGGGAACCCCCCCCCCCATGTGATGTTCGGACAGCCCGGGCTGGGATGTCCCCGTTCCTGTAATAGCCACGTGGCGCAGTATTTCCTGGTGCAGGACGTACAGTACATGCAGTCATCCCCACACTTCCTGCAGCTGCTGCCAGGAGCACGTGGTCACCGCCGCTGCCCTGTCCCGTGCTGTCATCCCGCTCAGCCTCTGTCCTCACCAATAGGGAGGTGGCTATGGAGGCTGCAGGGCTAGCTGGTTGTTGTAGTGTCACTGTTGTATCACAGGTCAGAGGGGTAATTCCACATAACCTTGTCACACAGCTGTCCCCTTGGTGCAGTGTGTAAGCAACGGACGTCCAGCAGGATCCTGGATCAACTGAAGGTTACTGAACAGTCTTCTGCTAACAATCCAGAACGATCCCTCTCTCCTGAGGGTGTGCTATAGAGATATAGGGGAGCAGGATCTCCTCTCTCCTGGAGGTGTGCTATAGAGATATAGGGGGGCAGGATCTCCTCTCTTCTGTGTGCTATAGAGATATAGGGGAGCAGCATCTCCTCTCTCCTGAGCGTGTGCTATAGAGATATAGGGGAGCAGGATCTCCTCTTCTGAGGGTGTGCTATAGAGATATAGGGGAGCAGGATCTCCTCTCTCCTGGGGGTGTGCTATAGAGATATAGGGGAGCAGGATCTCCTCTCTTCTGAGGGTGTGCTATAGAGATATAGGAGGACAGGATCTCCTCTTCTGAGGGTGTGCTATAGAGATATAGGGGAGCAGGATCTCCTCTCTTCTGAGAGTGTGCTATAGAGATATAGGGGAGCAGGATCTCCTCTTCTGAGGGTGTGCTATAGAAATATAGGGGAGCAGGATCTCCTTTCTTCTGAGGGTGTGCTATAGAGATATAGGGGAGCAGGATCTCCTCTCTCCTAAGCGTGTGCTATAGAGATATAGTGGAGCAGGATCTCCTCTTTTCTGAGCGTGTACTATAGAGATATAGGGGAGCAGGATCTCCTCTCTCCTGAGCGTGTGCTATAGAGATATAGGGGGGCAGGATCTCCTCTCTCCTGAGCGTGTGCTATAGAGATATAGTGGAGCAGGATCTCCTCATTTCTGAGGGTGTGCTATAGAGATATAGGGGAGCAGGATCTCCTCTATTCTGAAGGTGTGCTATAGAGATATAGAGGAGCAGGATCTCCTCTATTCTGAGGGTGTACTATAGAGATATAGGGAGCAGGATCTCCTCTCTTCTGAGGGTGTGCTATAGAGATATAGGGGAGCAGGATCTCCTCTCTTCTGAAGGTGTGCTATAGAGATATAGGGGAGCAGGATCTCCTCTTCTGAGGGTGTGCTATAGAGATATAGGGGAGCAGGATCTCCTCTCTCCTGAGCGTGTGCTATAGAGATATAGGGGAGCAGGATCTCCTCTCTTCTGAAGGTGTGCTATAGAGATATAGGGGAGCAGGATCTCCTCTCTCCTGAGCGTGTGCTATAGAGATATAGGGGAGCAGGATCTCCTCTCTTCTGAAGGTGTGCTATAGAGATATAGGGGAGCAGGATCTCCTCTATTCTGAGGGTGTACTATAGAGATATAGGGGAGCAGGATCTCCTCTCTTCTGAAGGTGTGCTATAGAGATATAGGGGAGCAGGATCTCCTCTTCTGAGGGTGTGCTATAGAGATATAGGGGAGCAGGATCTCCTCTCTCCTGAGGGTGTGCTATAGAGATATAGGGGAGCAGGATCTCCTCTCTCCTGAGGGTGTGCTATAGAGATATAGGGGAGCAGGATCCTCTCTCCTGAGGGTGTGCTATAGAGATATAGGGGAGCAGGATCTCCTCTCTCCTGAGCGTGTGCTATAGAGATATAGGGGAGCAGGATCTCCTCTCTTCTGAGGGTGTGCTATAGAGATATAGGGGAGCAGGATCTCCTCTCTCCTGAGCGTGTGCTATAGAGATATAGGGGAGCAGGATCTCCTCTCTTCTGAGGGTGTGCTATAGAGATATAGGGGAGCAGGATCTCCTCTCTCCTGAGCGTGTGCTATAGAGATATAGGGGGGCAGGATCTCCTCTCTCCGGAGCGTGTGCTATAGAGATATAGGGGAGCAGGATCTCCTCTATTCTGAAGGTGTGCTATAGAGATATAAGGGAGCAGAATCCTCTCTCCTGAGCGTGTGCTATAGAGATATAGGGGGGCAGGATCTCCTCTCTCCTAAGCGTGTGCTATAGAGATATAGTGGAGCAGGATCTACTCTATTCTAAAGGTGTGCTATAGAGATATAGGGGAGCAGGATCTCCTCTTCTGGGGGTGTGCTATAGAGATATAGGGGAGCAGGATCTCCTCTCTTCTGAGGGTGTGCTATAGAGATATAGGGGAGCAGGATCTCCTCTCTCCTGAGCGTGTGCTATAGAGATAAAGGGGGGGGGGCAGGATCTCCTCTCTCGTGAGCGTGTGCTATAGAGATATAGTGGAGCAGGATCTTCTCTCTTCTGAGGGTGTGCTATAGAGATATAGGGGAGCAGGATCTCCTCTATTCTGAAGGTGTGCTATAGAGATATAGGGGAGCAGGATCCTCTCTCCTGAGCATGTGCTATAGAGATCTAGTGGAGCAGGATCTCCTCTCTTCTGAGGGTGTGCTATAGAGATATAGGGGAGCAGGATGTCCTCTATTCTGAAGGTGTGCTATAGAGATATAGGGGAGCAGGATCTCCTCTCTCCTGAGCGTGTGCTATAGAGATATAGGGGGGCAGGATCTCCTCTCTCCTGAGCGTGTGCTATAGAGATATAGTGGAGCAGGATCTCCTCATTTCTGAGGGTGTGCTATAGAGATATAGGGGAGCAGGATCTCCTCTATTCTGAAGGTGTGCTATAGAGATATAGGGGAGCAGGATCTCCTCTTCTGAGGGTGTGCTATAGAAATATAGGGGAGCAGGATCTCCTTTCTTCTGAGGGTGTGCTATAGAGATATAGGGGAGCAGGATCTCCTCTCTCCTAAGCGTGTGCTATAGAGATATAGTGGAGCAGGATCTCCTCTTTTCTGAGGGTGTACTATAGAGATATAGGGGAGCAGGATCTCCTCTCTCCTGAGCGTGTGCTATAGAGATATAGGGGGGCAGGATCTCCTCTCTCCTGAGCGTGTGCTATAGAGATATAGTGGAGCAGGATCTCCTCATTTCTGAGGGTGTGCTATAGAGATATAGGGGAGCAGGATCTCCTCTATTCTGAAGGTGTGCTATAGAGATATAGGGGAGCAGGATCTCCTCTATTCTGAGGGTGTACTATAGAGATATAGGGAGCAGGATCTCCTCTCTTCTGAGGGTGTGCTATAGAGATATAGGGGAGCAGGATCTCCTCTCTTCTGAAGGTGTGCTATAGAAATATAGGGGAGCAGGATCTCCTCTTCTGAGGGTGTGCTATAGAGATATAGGGGAGCAGGATCTCCTCTCTCCTGAGCGTGTGCTATAGAGATATAGGGGAGCAGGATCTCCTCTCTTCTGAAGGTGTGCTATAGAGATATAGGGGAGCAGGATCTCCTCTATTCTGAGGGTGTACTATAGAGATATAGGGGAGCAGGATCTCCTCTCTTCTGAAGGTGTGCTATAGAGATATAGGGGAGCAGGATCTCCTCTTCTGAGGGTGTGCTATAGAGATATAGGGGAGCAGGATCTCCTCTCTCCTGAGGGTGTGCTATAGAGATATAGGGGAGCAGGATCTCCTCTCTCCTGAGGGTGTGCTATAGAGATATAGGGGAGCAGGATCCTCTCTCCTGAGGGTGTGCTATAGAGATATAGGGGAGCAGGATCTCCTCTCTCCTGAGCGTGTGCTATAGAGATATAGGGGAGCAGGATCTCCTCTCTTCTGAGGGTGTGCTATAGAGATATAGGGGAGCAGGATCTCCTCTCTCCTGAGCGTGTGATATAGAGATATAGGGGAGCAGGATCTCCTCTCTTCTGAGGGTGTGCTATAGAGATATAGGGGAGCAGGATCTCCTCTCTCCTGAGCGTGTGCTATAGAGATATAGGGGGGCAGGATCTCCTCTCTCCTGAGCGTGTGCTATAGAGATATAGGGGAGCAGGATCTCCTCTATTCTGAAGGTGTGCTATAGAGATATAAGGGAGCAGAATCCTCTCTCCTGAGCGTGTGCTATAGAGATATAGGGGGGCAGGATCTCCTCTCTCCTGAGCGTGTGCTATAGAGATATAGTGGAGCAGGATCCACTCTATTCTGAAGGTGTGCTATAGAGATATAGGGGAGCAGGATCTCCTCTTCTGGGGGTGTGCTATAGAGATATAGGGGAGCAGGATCTCCTCTCTTCTGAGGGTGTGCTATAGAGATATAGGGGAGCAGGATCTCCTCTCTCCTGAGCGTGTGCTATAGAGATAAAGGGGGGGGCAGGATCTCCTCTCTCGTGAGCGTGTGCTATAGAGATATAGTGGAGCAGGATCTTCTCTCTTCTGAGGGTGTGCTATAGAGATATAGGGGAGCAGGATCTCCTCTATTCTGAAGGTGTGCTATAGAGATATAGGGGAGCAGGATCCTCTCTCCTGAGCATGAGCTATAGAGATCTAGTGGAGCAGGATCTCCTCTCTTCTGAGGGTGTGCTATAGAGATATAGGGGAGCAGGATGTCCTCTATTCTGAAGGTGTGCTATAGAGATATAGGGGAGCAGGATCTCCTCTTCTGAGGGTGTGCTATAGAGATATAGGGGAGCAGGATCTCCTCTCTTCTGAGGGTGTACTATAGAGATATAGGGGAGCAGGATCTCCTCTCTCCTGAGCGTGTGCTATAGAGATATAGGGGGGCAGGATCTCCTCTCTCCTGAGCGTGTGCTATAGAGATATAGTGGAGCAGGATCTCCTCATTTCTGAGGGTGTGCTATAGAGATATAGGGGAGCAGGATCTCCTCTATTCTGAAGGTGTGCTATAGAGATATAGGGGAGCATGATCTCCTCTTCTGAGGGTGTGCTATAGAAATATAGGGGAGCAGAATCTCCTTTCCTCTGAGGGTGTGCTATAGAGATATAGGGGAGCAGGATCTCCTCTCTCCTAAGCGTGTGCTATAGAGATATAGTGGAGCAGGATCTCCTCTTTTCTGAGGGTGTGCTATAGAGATATAGGGGAGCAGGATCTCCTCTTCTGACGGTGTGCTATAGAGATATAGGGGAGCAGGATCCTCTCTTCTGAGGGTGTGCTATAGAGATATAGGGGAGCAGGATCCTCTCTCCTGAGTGTGTGCTATAGAGATATAGTGGAGCAGGATCTCCTCTCTTCTGAGGGTGTGCTATAGAGATATAGGGGAGCAGGATCTCCTTTATTCTGAAGGTGTGCTATAGAGATATAGGGGGCAGGATCTCCTCTTCTGAGGGTGTGCTATAGAGATATAGGGGAGCAGGATCTCCTCTCTCGTGAGCGTGTGCTATAGAGATATAGTGGAGCAGGATCCTCTCTCCTGAGCGTGTGCTATAGAGATATAGGGAACAGGATCTCCTCTATTCTGAATGTGTGCTATAGAGATATAGGGGAGCAGGATCTCCTCTCTTCTGAGGGTGTACTATAGAGATATAGGGGAGCAGAATCTCCTCTCTCCTCAGGGTGTGCTATAGAGATATAGGGGGTCAGGATCTCCTCTCTCCTGAGCGTGTGCTATAGAGATATAGGGGAGCAGGATCTCCTCTCTTCTGAGGGTGTGCTATAGAGATATAGGGGAGCAGGATCTCCTCTATTCTGAAGGTGTGCTATAGAGATATAGGGGAGCAGGATCTCCTCTTCTGAGGGTGTGCTATAGAGATATAGGGGAGCAGGATCTCCTCTCTTCTGAGGGTGTGCTATAGAGATATAGGGGAGCAGTATCTCCTCTATTTTGAAGGTGTGCTATAGAAATATAGGGGAGCAGGATCTCCTCTCTTCTGAGGGTGTACTATAGAGATATAGGGGAGCAGGATCTCCTCTCTCCTGAGCGTGTGCTATAGAGATATAGTGGAGCGTGATCTCGTCTTTTCTGAGGGTGTGCTATAGAGATATAGGGGAGCAGGATCTCCTCTATTCTGAGGGTGTGCTATAGAGATATAGGGGAGCAGGATCTCCTCTATTCTGAGGGTGTGCTATAGAGATATAGGGGGGCAGGATCTCCTCTCCTGAGCGTGTGCTATAGAGATATAGGGGAGCAGGATCTCCTCTCTCCTGAGCGTGTGCTATAGAGATATAGGGGAGCAGGATCCTCTTCTGAGGGTGTGCTATAGAGATATAGGGGAGCAGGATCCTCTTCTGAGGGTGTGCTATAGAGATATAGGGGAGCAGGATCTCCTCTCTCCTGAGGGTGTGCTATAGAGATATAGGGGAGCAGGATCTCCTCTATTCTGAAGGTGTGCTATAGAGATATAGGGGGCAGGATCTCCTCTTCTGAGGGTGTGCTATAATGATATAGGGGAGCAGGATCTCCTCTCTTCTGAGGGTGTGCTATAGAGATATAGGGGGGCATGATCTCCTCTCTTCTGAGGGTGTGCTATAAAGATATAGGGGAGCAGGATCTCCTCTCTTCTGAGGGTGTGCTATAGAGATATAGGGGAGCAGTATCCTCTCTTCTGAGGGTGTGCTATAGAGATATAGGGGAGCAGGATGTCCTCTTCTGAGGGTGTACTATAGAGATTTAGGGGGCAGGATCTCCTCTCTTCTGAGGGTGTGCTATAGAGATATAGGGGAGCAGGATCCTCTCTTCTGAGGGTGTGCTATAGAGATATAGGGGAGCAGGATCCTCTCTTCTGAGGGTGTGCTATAGAGATATAGGGGAGCAGGATCTCCTCTATTCTGAAGGTGTGCTATAGAGATATAGGGGAGCAGGATCTCCTCTTCTGAGGGTGTGCTATAGAAATATAGGGGAGCAGGATCTCCTCTCTTCTGAGGGTGTGCTATAGAGATATAGGGGAGCAGGATCTCCTCTCTCCTAAGCGTGTGCTATAGAGATATAGTGGAGCAGGATCTCCTCTTTTCTGAGGGTGTGCTATAGAGATATAGGGGAGCAGGATCTCCTCTCCTGAGGGTGTGCTATAGAGATATAGGGGAGCAGGATCCTCTCTCCTGAGCGTGTGCTATAGAGATATAGTGGAGCAGGATCTCCTCTCTTCTGAGGGTGTGCTATAAAGATATAGGGGAGCAGGATCTCCTTTATTCTGAAGGTGTGCTATAGAGATATAGGGGAGCAGGATCTCCTCTCCTGAGGGTGTGCTATAGAGATATAGGGGAGCAGGATCCTCTCTCCTGAGCGTGTGCTATAGAGATATAGTGGAGCAGGATCTCCTCTCTTCTGAGGGTGTGCTATAAAGATATAGGGGAGCAGGATCTCCTTTCCTCTGAGGGTGTGCTATAGAGATATAGGGGAGCAGGATCTCCTCTCTCCTAAGCGTGTGCTATAGAGATATAGTGGAGCAGGATCTCCTCTTTTCTGAGGGTGTGCTATAGAGATATAGGGGAGCAGGATCTCCTCTTCTGACGGTGTGCTATAGAGATATAGGGGAGCAGGATCCTCTCTTCTGAGGGTGTGCTATAGAGATATAGGGGAGCAGGATCCTCTCTCCTGAGTGTGTGCTATAGAGATATAGTGGAGCAGGATCTCCTCTCTTCTGAGGGTGTGCTATAGAGATATAGGGGAGCAGGATCTCCTTTATTCTGAAGGTGTGCTATAGAGATATAGGGGGCAGGATCTCCTCTTCTGAGGGTGTGCTATAGAGATATAGGGGAGCAGGATCTCCTCTCTCGTGAGCGTGTGCTATAGAGATATAGTGGAGCAGGATCCTCTCTCCTGAGCGTGTGCTATAGAGATATAGGGGAGCAGGATCTCCTCTATTCTGAATGTGTGCTATAGAGATATAGGGGAGCAGGATCTCCTCTCTTCTGAGGGTGTACTATAGAGATATAGGGGAGCAGAATCTCCTCTCTCCTCAGGGTGTGCTATAGAGATATAGGGGGTCAGGATCTCCTCTCTCCTGAGCGTGTGCTATAGAGATATAGGGGAGCAGGATCTCCTCTCTTCTGAGGGTGTGCTATAGAGATATAGGGGAGCAGGATCTCCTCTATTCTGAAGGTGTGCTATAGAGATATAGGGGAGCAGGATCTCCTCTTCTGAGGGTGTGCTATAGAGATATAGGGGAGCAGGATCTCCTCTCTTCTGAGGGTGTGCTATAGAGATATAGGGGAGCAGTATCTCCTCTATTTTGAAGGTGTGCTATAGAAATATAGGGGAGCAGGATCTCCTCTCTTCTGAGGGTGTACTATAGAGATATAGGGGAGCAGGATCTCCTCTCTCCTGAGCGTGTGCTATAGAGATATAGTGGAGCAGGATCTCCTCTTTTCTGAGGGTGTGCTATAGAGATATAGGGGAGCAGGATCTCCTCTATTCTGAGGGTGTGCTATAGAGATATAGGGGAGCAGGATCTCCTCTATTCTGAGGGTGTGCTATAGAGATATAGGGGGGCAGGATCTCCTCTCCTGAGCGTGTGCTATAGAGATATAGGGGAGCAGGATCTCCTCTCTCCTGAGCGTGTGCTATAGAGATATAGGGGAGCAGGATCCTCTTCTGAGGGTGTGCTATAGAGATATAGGGGAGCAGGATCCTCTTCTGAGGGTGTGCTATAGAGATATAGGGGAGCAGGATCTCCTCTCTCCTGAGGGTGTGCTATAGAGATATAGGGGAGCAGGATCTCCTCTATTCTGAAGGTGTGCTATAGAGATATAGGGGGCAGGATCTCCTCTTCTGAGGGTGTGCTATAGTGATATAGGGGAGCAGGATCTCCTCTCTTCTGAGGGTGTGCTATAGAGATATAGGGGGGCATGATCTCCTCTCTTCTGAGGGTGTGCTATAGAGATATAGGGGAGCAGGATCTCCTCTCTTCTGAGGGTGTGCTATAGAGATATAGGGGAGCAGTATCCTCTCTTCTGAGGGTGTGCTATAGAGATATAGGGGAGCAGGATGTCCTCTTCTGAGGGTGTACTATAGAGATTCAGGGGGCAGGATCTCCTCTCTTCTGAGGGTGTGCTATAGAGATATAGGGGAGCAGGATCCTCTCTTCTGAGGGTGTGCTATAGAGATATAGGGGAGCAGGATCCTCTCTTCTGAGGGTGTGCTATAGAGATATAGGGGAGCAGGATCTCCTCTATTCTGAAGGTGTGCTATAGAGATATAGGGGAGCAGGATCTCCTCTTCTGAGGGTGTGCTATAGAAATATAGGGGAGCAGGATCTCCTCTCTTCTGAGGGTGTGCTATAGAGATATAGGGGAGCAGGATCTCCTCTCTCCTAAGCGTGTGCTATAGAGATATAGTGGAGCAGGATCTCCTCTTTTCTGAGGGTGTGCTATAGAGATATAGGGGAGCAGGATCTCCTCTCCTGAGGGTGTGCTATAGAGATATAGGGGAGCAGGATCCTCTCTCCTGAGCGTGTTCTATAGAGATATAGTGGAGCAGGATCTCCTCTCTTCTGAGGGTGTGCTATAAAGATATAGGGGAGCAGGATCTCCTTTATTCTGAAGGTGTGCTATAGAGATATAGGGGGCAGGATCTCCACTTCTGAGGGTGTGCTATAGAGATATAGGGGGGCAGGATCTCCTCTCTTCTGAGGGTGTGCTATAGAGATATAGGGGGCAGGATCTCCTCTTCTGAGGGTGTGCTATAGAGATATAGTGGAGCAGGATCCTCTCTCCTGAGCGTGTGCTATAGAGATATAGGGGAGCAGGATCTCCTCTATTCTGAAGGTGTGCTATAGAGATATAGGGGAGCAGGATCTCCTTCTGAGGGTGTGCTATAGAGATATAGGGGAGCAGGATCTCCTCTCTTCTGAGGGTGTACTATAGAGATATAGGGGAGCAGAATCTCCTCTCCTCAGGGTGTGCTATAGAGATATAGGGGAGCAGGATCTCCTCTCTTCTGAGGGTGTACTATAGAGATATAGGGGGTCAGGATCTCCTCTCTCCTGAGCGTGTGCTATAGAGATATAGGGGAGCAGGATCTCCTCTCTTCTGAGGGTCTGCTATAGAGATATAGGGGAGCAGGATCTCCTCTATTCTGAAGGTGTGCTATAGAGATATAGGGGAGCAGGATCCTCTCTTCTGAGGGTGTGCTATAGAGATATAGGGGAGCAGGATCCTCTCTTCTGAGGGTGTGCTATAGAGATATAGGGGAGCAGGGTCTCCTCTTCTGAGGGTGTGCTATAGAGATGTAGGGGAGCAGGATCTCCTCTCTTCTGAGGGTGTGCTATAGAGATATAGGGGAGCAGGATCTCCACTCTTCTGTGTGTGCTATAGAGATATAGGGGAGCAGGATCTCCTCTCTCCTGAGGGTGTGCTATAGAGATATAGGGGAGCAGGATCCTCTCTTCTGAGGGTGTGCTATAGAGATATAGGGGAGCAGGATCCTCTCTTCTGAGGGTGTGCTATAGAGATATAGGGGAGCAGGATCTCCACTCTTCTGTGTGTGCTATAGAGATATAGGGGAGCAGGATCTCCTCTCTCCTGAGGGTGTGCTATAGAGATATAGGGGGGCAGGATCTCCTCTCTTCTGAGGGTGTGCTATAGAGATATAGGGGAGCAGGATCTTCTCTGCTGAGGGTGTGCTATAGAGATATAGGGGAGCAAGATCTCCTCTATTCTGAGGGTGTGCTATAGAGATATAGGGGAGCAGGATCTCCTCTATTCTGAGGGTGTGCTATAGAGATATAGGGGAGCAGGATCTCCTCTATTCTGAGGGTGTGCTAGAGAGATATAGGGGAGCAGGATCTCCTCTATTCTGAGGGTGTGCTATAGAGATATATGGGAGCAGGATCTCCTCTCTTCTGAGGGTGTACTATAGAGATATAGGGGAGCAGGATCTCCTTTTTAAAAATAAAAATAAAAAATGGGTGTCCCATAACAATCAGTGGATATAAGGTACATAGGTGCAGTGATAACACCATGTGATTACTTGAGGGTAACATTGTGACGTCGGCGACTACATTTCTGTGTCCTGGTAGGTGAATCCTGGAGGAAGATCCTTGAGCAGGTGACCAAACGTGGATACGACATCCGACAGCTGAGACATTTTCTGGGTGACAGCTTTTTAGGGGTTGGGACAGCTAGTGACAGCTTTTTAGGGGTTGGGACAGCTAGTGACAGCTTTTTAGGGGGTTGGGACAGCTAGTGACAGCTTTTTAGGGCTTGTGACAGCTAGTGACAGCTTTTTAGGGGTTGGGACAGCTAGTGACAGCTTTTTAGGGGTTGGGACAGCTACTGACCGCTTTTTAGGGGTTGGGACAGTTAGTGACAGCTTTTTAGGGGTTGGGACAGCTAGTGACAGCTTTTTAGGGGGTTGGGACAGCTAGTGACAGCTTTGTAGGGGTTGGGACAGCTAGTGACAGCGTTTTAGGGGTTGGGACAGCTAGTGACAGCTTTTTAGGGGGTTGGGACAGCTAGTGACAGCTTTTTAGGGGTTGGAACAGCTAGTGACAGCGTTTTAGGGGTTGGGACAGCTAGTGACAGCTTTTTAGGGGTTGGGACAGCTAGTGACAGCTTTTTAGGGGTTGGGACAGCTAGTGAGAGCTTTTTAGGGGTTGGGACAGCTAGTGACAGCTTTTTAGGGGGTTGGGACAGCTATTGACAGCTTTTTAGGGGGTTGTGACAGCTAGAGCTAGTGACAGCTTTTTAGGGGTTGGGACAGCTAGTGACAGCTTTTTAGGGGTTGGGACAGCTAGTGACAGCTTTTTAGGGGTTGGGACAGCTAGTGACAGCTTTTTAGGGCTTGTGACAGCTAGTGACAGCTTTTTAGGGGTTGGGACAGCTAGTGACAGCTTTTTAGGGGTTGGGACAGCTACTGACCGCTTTTTAGGGGTTGGGACAGTTAGTGACAGCTTTTTAGGGGGTTGTGACAGCTAGTGACAGCTTTTTAGGGGTTGGGACAGCTAGTGACAGCTTTTTAGGGGGTTGGGACAGCTAGTGACAGCTTTGTAGGGGTTGGGACAGCTAGTGACAGCGTTTTAGGGGTTGGGACAGCTAGTGACAGCTTTTTAGGGGGTTGGGACAGCTAGTGACAGCTTTTTAGGGGTTGGAACAGCTAGTGACAGCGTTTTAGGGGTTGGGACAGCTAGTGACAGCTTTTTAGGGGTTGGGACAGCTAGTGACAGCTTTTTAGGGGTTGGGACAGCTAGTGACAGCTTTTTAGGGGTTGGGACAGCTAGTGACAGCTTTTTAGGGGTTGGGACAGCTAGTGCACAATATTGATGCACTACGATGATATTTTGCAGATTGCAAAAAAAAAAGCTAATCAGGTTGGAGGTGAGAAAGGAAATGTCAGGGACGCAGTGTGTGTTGGGGTTGTGGTGTGTTGG
This sequence comes from Dendropsophus ebraccatus, assembly GCA_027789725.1. Classification (NCBI taxonomy): domain Eukaryota; kingdom Metazoa; phylum Chordata; class Amphibia; order Anura; family Hylidae; genus Dendropsophus; species Dendropsophus ebraccatus. Next base: position 19,620,549 of record JAQFWZ010000033.1, read on the forward strand.
AGTTGTGGTGTGTTGGACATGGTGTGTGTTGAGGATGTAGCATCTCATGTGTATTAGTGACATGGTGTGTGTTGTGGATGTGGTGTGTGTTGGGGACACAGTGGCTCGGTGTTTGTTAGGGACACAGTGTCTCGGTGTGTGTTGGGGATGTGGTGTGTGTTAGGGACACAGTGTCTCGGTGTGTGTTGGGGATGTGGTGTGTGTTAGGGATACAGTGTCTCGGTGTGTGTTGGGGATGTGGTGTGTGTTAGGGACACAGTGTCTCGGTGTGTGTTGGGGATGTGGTGTGTGTTAGGGACACAGTGTCTCGGTGTGTGTTGGGGTTGTGGTGTGTGTTGGGGACACAGTGTCTCGGTGTGTGTTGGGGATGTGGTGTGTGTTGGGGACACAGTGTCTCGGTGTTTGTTAGGGTTGTGGTGTGTGTTGTGGATGTGGTGTGTGTTGGGGACACAGTGTCTCGGTGTGTTGTGGATGTGGTGTGTGTTGTGGATGTGGTGTGTGTTGGGGATGTGGTGTGTGTTGGGGACACAGTGTCTCTGTGTTTGTTGGGGATGTGGTGTGTGTTAGGGACACAGTGTCTCGGTGTGTGTTAGGGACACAGTGTCTCAGTGTGTGTTGGGGATGTGGTGTGTGTTAGGGACACAGTGTCTCGGTGTGTGTTGGGGTTGTGGTGTGTGTTAGGGACACAGTGTCTCGGTGTTTGTTAGGGTTGTGGTGTGTGTTGTGGATGTGGTGTGTGTTGGGGACACAGTGTCTCGGTGTGTTGTGGATGTGGTGTGTGTTGTGGATGTGGTGTGTGTTGGGGATGTGGTGTGTGTTAGGGACACAGTGTCTCGGTGTGTGTTGGGGATGTGGTGTATGTTGGGGACACAGTGTCTCTGTGTTTGTTGGGGATGTGGTGTGTGTTAGGGACACAGTGTCTCGGTGTGTGTTAGGGACACAGTGTCTCAGTGTGTGTTGGGGATGTGGTGTGTTTGGGGACACAGTGTCTCGGTGTTTGTTGGGGATGTGGTGTGTGTTAGGGACACAGTGTCTCGGTGTGTGTTGGGGTTGTGGTGTGTGTTAGGGACACAGTGTCTCGGTGTTTGTTAGGGTTGTGGTGTGTGTTGTGGATGTGGTGTGTGTTGGGGACACAGTGTCTCGGTGTGTTGTGGATGTGGTGTGTGTTGGGGATGTGGTGTGTGTTGGGGACACAGTGTCTCAGTGTATTGGGGATGTGGTGTGTGTTGGGGACACAGTGTCTCGGGGTGTGTTGTGGATGTGGTGTGTGTTGGGGACACAGTGTCTCGGTGTGTGTTGTGGATGTGGTGTGTGTTGGGGACACAGTGTCTCGGTGTCACATGGGTCCTGGTGTGTGTTGGTGACATGGGTCCTGGTGTGTGTGTTGGAGACATGGGTCCTGGTGTGTGTTGGAGACATGGGTCCTGGTGTGTGTGTTGGTGACATGGGTCCTGGTGTGTGTGTGTTGGAGACATGGGTCCTGGTGTGTGTTGGAGACATGGGTCCTGGTGTGTGTGTGTTGGAGACATGGGTCCTGGTGTGTGTTGGAGACATGGGTCCTGGTGCGTGTTGGTGACATGGGTCCTGGTGTGTGTTGGAGACATGGGTCCTGGTGTGTGTTGGTGACATGGGTCCTGGTGTGTGTTGGAGACATGGGTCCTGGTGTGTGTTGGTGACATGGGTCCTGGTGTGTGTTGGAGACATGGGTCCTGGTGCGTGTTGGTGACATGGGTCCTGGTGTGTGTTGGAGACATGGGTCCTGGTGTGTGTTGGGGACACAGTGTCTCGGTGTGTGTTGTGGATGTGGTGTGTGTTGGGGACACAGTGTCTCGGTGTCACATAGGTCCTGGTGTGTGTTGGAGACATGGGTCCTGGTGTGTGTTGGAGACATGGATCCTGGTGTGTGTTGGAGACATGGGTCCTGGTGTGTGTTGGAGACATGGGTCCTGGTGTGTGTTGGAGACATGGGTCCTGGTGCGTGTTGGTGACATGGGTCCTGGTGTGTGTTGGAGACATGGGTCCTGGTGTGTGTTGGGGACACAGTGTCTCGGTGTGTGTTGTGGATGTGGTGTGTGTTGGGGACACAGTGTCTCGGTGTCACATAGGTCCTGGTGTGTGTTGGAGACATGGGTCCTGGTGTGTGTTGGAGACATGGATCCTGGTGTGTGTTGGAGACATGGGTCCTGGTGTGTGTGTTGGAGACATGGGTCCTGGTGTGTGTTGGAGACATGGGTCCTGGTGTGTGTTGGAGACATGGGTCCTGGTGTGTGTGTTGGAGACATGGGTCCTGGTGTGTGTGTTGGTGACATGGGTCCTGGTGTGTGTGTTGGAGACATGGGTCCTGGTGTGTGTTGGAGACATGGGTCCTGGTGTGTGTGTTGGTGACATGGGTCCTGGTGTGTGTGTGTTGGAGACATGGGTCCTGGTGTGTGTTGGAGACATAGGTCCTGGTGTGTGTTGGAGACATGGGTCCTGGTGTGTGTTGGAGACATGGGTCCTGGTGTGTGTTGGAGACATGGGTCCTGGTGTGTGTTGGAGACATGGGTCCTGGTGTGTGTTGGTGACATGGGTCCTGGTGTGTGTTGGAGACATGGGTCCTGGTGAGTGTTGGTGACATGGGTCCTGGTGTGTGTTGGAGACATGGGTCCTGGTGTGTGTTGGTGACATGGGTCCTGGTGTGTGTTGGAGACATGGGTCCTGGTGCGTGTTGGTGACATGGGTCCTGGTGTGTGTTGGAGACATGGGTCCTGGTGTGTGTTGGGGACACAGTGTCTCGGTGTGTGTTGTGGATGTGGTGTGTGTTGGGGACACAGTGTCTCGGTGTCACATAGGTCCTGGTGTGTGTTGGAGACATGGGTCCTGGTGTGTGTTGGAGACATGGATCCTGGTGTGTGTTGGAGACATGGGTCCTGGTGTGTGTTGGAGACATGGGTCCTGGTGTGTGTTGGAGACATGGGTCCTGGTGTGTGTTGGTGACATGGGTCCTGGTGTGTGTTGGAGACATGGGTCCTGGTGCGTGTTGGTGACATGGGTCCTGGTGTGTGTTGGAGACATGGGTCCTGGTGTGTGTTGGGGACACAGTGTCTCGGTGTGTGTTGTGGATGTGGTGTGTGTTGGGGACACAGTGTCTCGGTGTCACATAGGTCCTGGTGTGTGTTGGAGACATGGGTCCTGGTGTGTGTTGGAGACATGGGTCCTGGTGTGTGTTGGAGACATGGGTCCTGGTGTGTGTGTTGGAGACATGGGTCCTGGTGTGTGTTGGAGACATGGGTCCTGGTGTGTGTGTTGGAGACATGGGTCCTGGTGCGTGTTGGAGACATGGGTCCTGGTGTGTGTTGGAGACATGGGTCCTGGTGTGTGTGTTGGAGACATGGGTCCTGGTGTGTGTTGGAGACATGGGTCCTGGTGTGTGTGTTGGTGACATGGGTCCTGGTGTGTGTGTGTTGGAGACATGGGTCCTGGTGTGTGTTGGAGACATGGGTCCTGGTGTGTGTTGGAGACATGGGTCCTGGTGTGTGTTGGAAACATGGGTCCTGGTGTGTGTTGGAGACATGGGTCCTGGTGTGTGTTGGAGACATGGGTCCTGGTGCGTGTTGGTGACATGGGTCCTGGTGTGTGTTGGAGACATGGGTCCTGGTGTGTGTTGGGGACACAGTGTCTCGGTGTGTGTTGTGGATGTGGTGTGTGTTGGGGACACAGTGTCTCGGTGTCACATAGGTCCTGGTGTGTGTTGGAGACATGGGTCCTGGTGTGTGTTGGAGACATGGATCCTGGTGTGTGTTGGAGACATGGGTCCTGGTGTGTGTGTTGGAGACATGGGTCCTGGTGTGTGTTGGAGACATGGGTCCTGGCGTGTGTGTTGGAGACATGGGTCCTGGTGCGTGTTGGAGACATGGGTCCTGGTGTGTGTTGGAGACATGGGTCCTGGTGTGTGTGTTGGAGACATGGGTCCTGGTGTGTGTGTTGGTGACATGGGTCCTGGTGTGTGTGTTGGAGACATGGGTCCTGGTGTGTGTTGGAGACATGGGTCCTGGTGTGTGTTGGAGACATGGGTCCTGGTGTGTGTTGGAGACATGGGTCCTGGTGTGTGTTGGAGACATGGGTCCTGGTGTGTGTTGGAGACATGGGTCCTGGTGTGTGTGTTGGTGACATGGGTCCTGGTGTGTGTAGGAGACATGGGTCCTGGTGTGTGTTGGAGACATGGGTCCTGGTGTGTGTTGGAGACATGGGTCCTGGTGTGTGTTGGAGACATGGGTCCTGGTGTGTGTTGGAGACATGGGTCCTGGTGTGTGTTGGTGACATGGGTCCTGGTGTGTGTGTGTTGGAGACATGGGTCCTGGTGTGTGTTGGAGACATGGGTCCTGGTGTGTGTTGGAGACATAGGTCCTGGTGTGTGTTGGAGACATGGGTCCTGGTGTGTGTTGGAGACATGGGTCCTGGTGTGTGTTGGAGACATGGGTCCTGGTGCGTGTTGGTGACATGGGTCCTGGTGTGTGTTGGAGACATGGGTCCTGGTGTGTGTTGGAGACATGGGTCCTGGTGCGTGTTGGTGACATGGGTCCTGGTGTGTGTTGGAGACATGGGTCCTGGTGTGTGTTGGGGACACAGTGTCTCGGTGTGTGTTGTGGATGTGGTGTGTGTTGGGGACACAGTGTCTCGGTGTCACATAGGTCCTGGTGTGTGTTGGAGACATGGGTCCTGGTGTGTGTTGGAGACATGGATCCTGGTGTGTGTTGGAGACATGGGTCCTGGTGTGTGTGTTGGAGACATGGGTCCTGGTGTGTGTTGGAGACATGGGTCCTGGTGTGTGTGTTGGAGACATGGGTCCTGGTGCGTGTTGGAGACATGGGTCCTGGTGTGTGTTGGAGACCTGGGTCCTGGTGTGTGTGTTGGAGACATGGGTCCTGGTGTGTGTGTTGGTGACATGGGTCCTGGTGTGTGTGTTGGAGACATGGGTCCTGGTGTGTGTTGGAGACATGGGTCCTGGTGTGTGTTGGAGACATGGGTCCTGGTGTGTGTTGGAGACATGGGTCCTGGTGTGTGTGTTGGTGACATGGGTCCTGGTGTGTGTTGGAGACATGGGTCCTGGTGTGTGTTGGAGACATGGGTCCTGGTGTGTGTTGGAGACATGGGTCCTGGTGTGTGTTGGAGACATGGGTCCTGGTGTGTGTGTTGGAGACATGGGTCCTGGTGTGTGTTGGAGACATGGGTCCTGGTGTGTGTGTTGGTGACATGGGTCCTGGTGTGTGTGTTGGAGACATGGGTCCTGGTGTGTGTTGGAGACATGGGTCCTGGTGTGTGTGTTGGTGACATGGGTCCTGGTGTGTGTGTGTTGGAGACATGGGTCCTGGTGTGTGTTGGAGACATGGGTCCTGGTGTGTGTTGGAGACATGGGTCCTGGTGTGTGTTGGAGACATGGGTCCTGGTGTGTGTTGGAGACATGGGTCCTGGTGCGTGTTGGTGACATGGGTCCTGGTGTGTGTTGGAGACATGGGTCCTGGTGTGTGTTGGGGACACAGTGTCTCGGTGTGTGTTGTGGATGTGGTGTGTGTTGGGGACACAGTGTCTCGGTGTCACATAGGTCCTGGTGTGTGTTGGAGACATGGGTCCTGGTGTGTGTTGGAGACATGGATCCTGGTGTGTGTTGGAGACATGGGTCCTGGTGTGTGTGTTGGAGACATGGGTCTTGGTGTGTGTTGGAGACATGGGTCCTGGTGTGTGTGTTGGAGACATGGGTCCTGGTGCGTGTTGGAGACATGGGTCCTGGTGTGTGTTGGAGACATGGGTCCTGGTGTGTGTGTTGGAGACATGGGTCCTGGTGTGTGTTGGAGACATGGGTCCGGGTGTGTGTGTTGGTGACATGGGTCCTGGTGTGTGTGTGTTGGAGACATGGGTCCTGGTGTGTGTTGGAGACATGGGTCCTGGTGTGTGTTGGAGACATGGGTCCTGGTGTGTGTTGGAGACATGGGTCCTGGTGTGTGTTGGAGACATGGGTCCTGGTGTGTGTTGGAGACATGGGTCCTGGTGCGTGTTGGTGACATGGGTCCTGGTGTGTGTTGGAGACATGGGTCCTGGTGTGTGTTGGGGACACAGTGTCTCGGTGTGTGTTGTGGATGTGGTGTGTGTTGGGGACACAGTGTCTCGGTGTCACATAGGTCCTGGTGTGTGTTGGAGACATGGGTCCTGGTGTGTGTTGGAGACATGGATCCTGGTGTGTGTTGGAGACATGGGTCCTGGTGTGTGTGTTGGAGACATGGGTCCTGGTGTGTGTTGGAGACATGGGTCCTGGTGTGTGTGTTGGAGACATGGGTCCTGGTGCGTGTTGGAGACATGGGTCCTGGTGTGTGTTGGAGACATGGGTCCTGGTGTGTGTGTTGGAGACATGGGTCCTGGTGTGTGTGTTGGTGACATGGGTCCTGGTGTGTGTGTTGGAGACATGGGTCCTGGTGTGTGTTGGAGACATGGGTCCTGGTGTGTGTTGGAGACATGGGTCCTGGTGTGTGTTGGAGACATGGGTCCTGTTGTGTGTTGGAGACATGGGTCCTGGTGTGTGTTGGAGACATGGATCCTGGTGTGTGTTGGAGACATGGGTCCTGGTGTGTGTGTTGGTGACATGGGTCCTGGTGTGTGTTGGAGACATGGGTCCTGGTGTGTGTTGGAGACATGGGTCCTGGTGTGTGTTGGAGACATGGGTCCTGGTGTGTGTTGGTGACATGGGTCCTGGTGTGTGTGTTGGTGACATGGGTCCTGGTGTGTGTTGGAGACATGGGTCCTGGTGTGTGTTGGAGACATGGGTCCTGGTGTGTGTTGGAGACATGGGTACTGGTGCGTGTTGGTGACATGGGTCCTGGTGTGTGTGTTGGAGACATGGGTCCTGGTGCGTGTTGGAGACATGGGTCCTGGTGTGTGTGTTGGAGACATGGGTCCTGGTGCGTGTTGGTGACATGGGTCCTGGTGTGTGTTGGAGACATGGGTCCTGGTGTGTGTTGGTGACATGGGTCCTGGTGTGTGTGTTGGAGACATGGGTCCTGGTGTGTGTTGGAGACATGGGTCCTGGTGTGTGTTGGAGACATGGGTCCTGGTGTGTGTTGGTGACATGGGTCCTGGTGCGTGTTGGAGACATGGGTCCTGGTGTGTGTTGGAGACATGGGTCCTGGTGTGTGTTGGAAACATGGGTCCTGGTGTGTGTTGGAGACATGGGTCCTGGTGCATGTTGGTGACATGGGTTCTGGTGTGTGTTGGAGACATGGGTCCTGGTGTGTGTTGGGGACACAGTGTCTCGGTGTGTGTTGTGGATGTGGTGTGTGTTGGGGACACAGTGTCTCGGTGTCACATGGGTCCTGGTGCGTGTTGGAGACATGGGTCCTGGTGCGTGTTGGTGACATGGGTCCTGGTGTGTGTTGGAGACATGGGTCCTGGTGTGTGTTGGGGACACAGTGTCTCGGTGTGTGTTGTGGATGTGGTGTGTGTTGGGGACACAGTGTCTCGGTGTCACATGGGTCCTGGTGTGTGTTGGAGACATGGGTCCTGGTGTGTGTTGGAGACATGGATCCTGGTGTGTGTTGGAGACATGGGTCCTGGTGTGTGTGTTGGAGACATGGGTCCTGGTGTGTGTTGGAGACATGGGTCCTGGTGTGTGTTGGTGACATGGGTCCTGGTGTGTGTGTTGGAGACATGGGTCCTGGTGTGTGTGTTGAAGACATGGGTCCTGGTGTGTGTTGGAGACATGGGTCCTGGTGTGTGTTGGAGACATGGGTCCTGGTGTGTGTTGGAGACATGGGTCCTGGTGTGTGTTGGAGACATGGGTCCTGGTGTGTGTTGGTGACGTAGTGTGTTTCGGACACAGTGTGTGTTGGGGTTGCACAGTGTAAATGCAGTTGTGATGTATGCTAGAGGTGTGTTTCAGGAAGATGGTGTCTCCGTGTTGGGGATGAAGCGTGTTGTGGGGGTGGCGGTGTGTTGGATGCGGCATCTTGGTGTGTGTTGGGGATGTAGTGTCTCAGTGTGTGTTTGGGATGTGGAATGTGTTGAGGACATGGTGTTTGTTGTGGATATTAAGTATATGTTGGGGATGCAGTACGTAGGGGATACAGGGAATGTGGTATGTGTTGGGGCCAAGAATATAGGGAATGCAGGGAGTGTCAGTGACAAGGTGTCTTGGTGTGTGTTGGGTTAGTGGTGGCTCAGTGTGTATAGGGGACATGGTGTGTGTTAGGGATGCAGTGTGTGTTGGGGATGGGGTGTCTTGGTGTATGTTGGGGAAACAGTGTCTTGGTGTGTGTTGGGGACACAATGTGTGTTGGGAATTCAGTGTGTGTCAGGGACGTGGTGTCTCGGTGTGTTGGGGACATATTGTGTTGGTGTGTGTTGGAAATGCAGTGTCTCTTGTGTATTAGGGATGTGGTGCAAGTTGGGGTCGCGGTTTGTGTTGGAGATGCGATGTGCCTTGAGGATGTGATGTCTCAGTGTGTTGGGGTTGCAGTGTATGTTAGGGAAGCAGTGTGTTGGGGATGTGGTGTCTCGGCGTGTTGGACACAGTGTCACCTGTTAGGTACACAGTGTGTTGGGGTCATGGTGTCTTGGTGTGTGTTGGAGATGCAGGGTCTCTTTGTGTGTTGGGGGCAGGGTGTCTTGGTGTGTGTTGGAGTCATGGTGTCTTGGTGTTTGTTGGGGACGTAGTGTCTTGTGTGTGTTGAGGCTGTGGTACTGTATATCGGTTTGTGTTGGGGATGTAGTGTGTGTTGGAAATGCAGTATGTTTCAGGGACATGGTGTCTCGGTGTGTGTTTGAGACGCAGTGTTTCAGGGTGTGTTCAGATGGGGTGTCTCACTGTGTGTTAGGGACTCGGTATGTGTTGGGATATGCAATGTCTTGGTGTGTCTTGGGAACACAATGTGTGTTGGGGATGCAGTATGTGAGGAACGTGGTGTCTCAACGTATTGAGGATATTTATGTCTTGATGTGTGTTAGAGATGCAGGGTCTCGGTGTGTATTGGGGGCAGGGTGTGTCAGTGTGTGTTGGGCATGCAGTGTGTTGGTGTGTGTTGGGAACACAAGGTGTGTTGGAGATGCAGTATCTGTGTGTGTTGGGGACATTGTGTGTTGGGGACGCAGTGTCTCAGTGTATGTTGGGGATGCAGTGTCTTGTTTTGTGGTGGGAACACAAGGTTTGTTGGGAATTTAGTGTATGTCACTAGTGTATGTGTTTCGGGGATGCAATGTCTGTGTGTGTTGGGAACATGACGTGTGTTGGGGTTGCATTGTGTGTCAGGGATGTGATGTCTCAGTGTGTTGGGGACATAATGTCTCGGTGTTTGTTGGGGATGTGGTGTGTGTTGGGGATGCAGTCTTTTGGAGTGTGTTGGGGACGGGTTGTCTCAGTGTGTGTTGGGGACGCAGTGTATTGGTGTGAGTTTTGAACACAATATATGTTGGGGTTGCAATGTGTGTCAGGGAGATGGTGACACAGATGGGGGCGCAGTGTTTCCGAGTGTGTTGGGAACATAATGTCTATTGGGGATGAAGTGTCTCGGTGTGTTGGGGATGCAGTATGAATTGGGGACGTACACTCACCGGCCACTTTATTAGATACACCTGTCCAGCTGCACGTTACTACTTAATTTCTAATCAGCCAATCACATGGCGGCAACTCAGTGCATTTAGGCATGTAGACATGGTCAAGACAATCTCCTGCAGTTCAAACCGAGCATCAGTATGGGGAAGAAAGGTGATTTGAGGCCTTTGAACGTGGCATGGTTGTTGGTGCCAGAAGGGCTGGTCTGAGTATTTCAGAAACTGCTGATCTACTGGCATTTTCACGCACAACCATCTCTAGGGTTTACAGAGAATGGTCCGAAAAAGAAAAACCATCCAGTGAGCGGCAGTTCTGTGGGCGGAAATGCCTTGTTGATGCCAGAGGTCAGAGGAGAATGGGCAGACTGGTTTGAGCTGATAGAAAGGCAACAGTGACTCAAATAGCCAACCGTTACAGCCAAGGTAGGCAGAAGAGCATCTCTGAGCGCACAGTACGGCCAACTCTGAGGCAGATGGGCTACAGCAGCAGAAGACCACCCGTTACCAGCATGGTGTACCTAATAAAGTGGCCGGTGAGTGTAGTTTTTCATGTGAGTTGAAGATGCAGTGTATCTGTGTTGGGGACGTGGTGCGTGTTGAGATCACGGTATGTGTTGAAGATGCAGGGTCCCAGTGTTTTAGGGATGTGGTATATGTTGGGGACGTAGTGTTTTGTGTGTGTTGGGTATGCAGTGTCTCGTTATTGGGGATGTGGTGTGTGTTGGGGATGCAACGTGCGTTGAGGATGTGGTGTCTGGGTGTGTATTGGGGTTGTGGTGTGGGTTGGGGTTGCGGTGTGTTGGGGTTGTAGTGTGTGGGGGTTAAGGTCATGGTGTGTGTTGGGGTTGGGGTCGTGGTGTGTGTTGGGGTCGTGGTGTGTGTTGGGGTTGGGCTCATGGTGTGTGTTGGGAATGGGATCGTGGTGTGTGTTGGGGTTGGGCTCGTGGTGTGTGTTGGGCTCGTGGTGTGTGTTGGGGATGCAATGTGCATTGAGGATGTGGTGTCTGGGTGTGTGTTGGGGTTGTGGTGTGTGTTGGAGTTGGGTTCGTGGTGTGTGTTGGGGTTGGGGTGTGTGTTGAGGGTTGGGCTCGTGGTGTGTGTTAGGGTTGGGCTCGTGGTGTGTGTTGGGGTTGGGGTGTGTGTTAGGGTTGGGCTCATGGTGTGTGTTGGGGTGTGTGTTGGGGTTGGGCTCGTGGTGTGTGTTGGGGATGCAATGTGCGTTGAGGATGTGGTGTCTGGGTGTGTGTTGGCGTTGTGGTGTGTGTTGGGGTGTGTGTTAGGGTTGGGCTCATGGTGTGTGTTGGGGTTGGGGTGTGTGTTGGGGTTGGGCTCGTGGTGTGTGTTGGGGATGCAATGTGCGTTGAGGATGTGGTGTCTGGGTGTGTGTTGGGGTTGTGGTGTGTGTTGGGGCGTGTGTTAGGGTTGGGCTCATGGTGTGTGTTGGGGTTGGGGTGTGTGTTAGGGTTGGGCTCATGGTGTGTGTTGGGGTTGGGGTGTGTGTTGGGGTTGGGCTCGTGGTGTGTGTTGGGGATGCAATGTGCGTTGAGGATGTGGTGTCTGGGTGTGTGTTGGGGTTGGGCTCGTGGTGTGTGTTGGGGGGGTGTTGGGGTTGGGCTCGTGGTGTGTGTTGGGGATGCAATGTGCGTTGAGGATGTGGTGTCTGGGTGTGTGTTGGGGTTGGGCTCGCGGTGTGTGTCAGGGAAGCAGTGTGCTGGGAATGTGGTGTCTTTATGCGTGTTGGGGATGTGGTGCTACAGTGTGTTGGGGACGAGGTGTGTGTTCTGAACGTGGTGTCTCAGCGTTTGCTCTCCACCTTGTATTCTATGTGTGGTGGAGCACGTGTGTTTGTGTTTGCCTGGTGTCTTCCTCATTGTTGCACTGTTTTGCCAGCTCTGAGCCTCGTGCTTAGTAATGTGAGATTAAACCAAGGAACCAGGAACAGATCAGGAGTGACAGGAGCAGCGATGCGAGCAGAGACTACGGTGGGGGCGCTGCATCGGAATGAGGAGAGATGAGTCACTAAAAGTATATGGACATCAGTCACACAGACCCTGCAGTGAGGGGGCATCAGTCACACAGACCCTGCAGTGAGGGGGCATCAGTCATACAGACCCTGCAGTGAGGGGGCATCAGTCATACAGACCCTGCAGTGAGGGGGGCATCAGTCATACAGACCCTACAGTGAGGGGGCATCAGTCACACAGACCCTGCAGTGAGGGGACATCAGTCACACTGACCCTGCAGTGAGGGGCATCAGTCATACAGACCCTACAGTGAGGGACATCAGTCACAGACCCTGCAGTGAGGGGACATCAGTCATACAGACCCTGCAGGGAGGGGGCATCAGTCACACTGACCCTGCAGTGAGGGGACATCAGTCATACAGACCCTGCAGTGAGGGGACATCAGTCATACAGACCCTGCAGGGAGGGGGCATCAGTCACAGACCCTGCAGTGAGGGGGGCATCAGTCATACAGACCCTGCAGTGAGGAGACATCAGTCATACTGACCCTACAGTGAGGGGGCATCAGTCACACAGACCCTGCAGTGAGGGGGCATCAGTCACAGACCCTGCAGTGAGGGGGCATCAGTCACACAGACCCTGCAGTGAGGGGGCATCAGTCACACAGACCCTGCAGTGAGGGGGCATCAGTCATACAGACCCTGCAGTGAGGGGACATCAGTCATACAGACCCTGCAGTGAGGGGGCATCAGTCATACAGACCCTGCAGTGAGGGGGCATCAGTCCTACAGACCCTGCAGTGAGGAGACATCAGTCACACAGACCCTGCAGTGAGGGGGCATCAGTCATACAGACCCTGCAGTGAGGGGGCATCAGTCACACAGACCCTGCAGTGAGGGGGCATCAGTCACACAGACCCTGCAGTGAGGGGGCATCAGTCATACAGACCCTGCAGTGAGGGGGCATCAGTCATACAGACCCTGCAGTGAGGGGGCATCAGTCATATAGACCCTGCAGTGAGGGGGCATCAGTCATACAGACCCTGCAGTGAGGGGGCATCAGTCATATAGACCCTGCAGTGAGGGGGCATCAGTCATACTGACCCTACAGTGAGGGACATCAGTCACACAGACCCTGCAGTGAGGGGACATCAGTCATACAGACCCTGCAGTGAGGGGGCATCAGTCATTCTGACCCTGCAGTGAGGGGGCATCAGTCACACTGACCCTGCAGTGAGGGGACATCAGTCACACAGACCCTACAGTGAGGGGGCATCAGTCATACTGACCCTGCAGTGAGGGGGCATCAGTCATACTGACCCTGCAGTGAGGGGGGCATCAGTCACACAGACCCTGCAGTGAGGGGGCATCAGTCACACAGACCCTGCAGTGAGGGGGCATCAGTCATACAGACCCTGCAGTGAGGGGGCATCAGTAATATAGACCCTGCAGTGAGGGGGCATCAGTCATACAGACCCTGCAGTGAGGGGACATCAGTCATACTGACCCTACAGTGAGGGACATCAGTCACACTGACCCTGCAGTGAGGGGGCATCAGTCACACAGACCCTGCAGTGAGGGGGCATCAGTCACACAGACCCTGCAGTGAGGGGACATCAGTCATACAGACCCTGCAGTGAGGGGGCATCAGTCCTACTGACCCTGCAGTGAGGGGGCATCAGTCACACTGACCCTGCAGTGAGGGGACATCAGTCACACAGACCCTACAGTGAGGGGGCATCAGTCATACTGACCCTGCAGTGAGGGGACATCAGTCATACTGACCCTGCAGTGACAGGGCATCAGTCATACAGACCCTGCAGTGAGGGGGCATCAGTCATACAGACCCTGCAGTGAGGGGGCATCAGTCATACTGACCCTGCAGTGAGGGGGCATCAGTCATACTGACCCTGCAGTGAGGGGGCATCAGTCACACAGACCCTGCAGTGAGGGGGCATCAGTCATACAGACCCTGCAGTGAGGGGGCATCAGTCATACTGACCCTTCAGTGAGGGACATCAGTCATACTGACTCTGCAGTGAGGGGGCATCAGTCATACTGACCCTGCAGTGAGGGGGCATCAGTCATACAGACCCTACAGTGAGGGACATCAGTCATACTGACCCTGCAGTGAGGGACATCAGTCATACTGACCCTGCAGTGAGGGGGCATCAGTCATACTGACCCTACAGTGAGGGACATCAGTCATACTGACCCTGCAGTGAGGGGGCATCAGTCATACTGACCCTGCAGTGAGGGGGCATCAGTCATACTGACCCTACAGTGAGGGACATCAGTCATACTGACCCTACAGTGAGGGACATCAGTCATACTGACCCTGCAGTGAGGGGGCATCAGTCATACAGACCCTGCAGTGAGGGGGCATCAGTCATACAGACCCTGCAGTGAGGGGGCATCAGTCATACTGACCCTGCAGTGAGGGGGCATCAGTCATACTGACCCTGCAGTGAGGGGGCATCAGTCACACAGACCCTGCAGTGAGGGGGCATCAGTCATACAGACCCTGCAGTGAGGGGGCATCAGTCATACTGACCCTTCAGTGAGGGACATCAGTCATACTGACTCTGCAGTGAGGGGGCATCAGTCATACTGACCCTGCAGTGAGGGGGCATCAGTCATACAGACCCTACAGTGAGGGACATCAGTCATACTGACCCTGCAGTGAGGGACATCAGTCATACTGACCCTGCAGTGAGGGGGCATCAGTCATACTGACCCTACAGTGAGGGACATCAGTCATACTGACCCTGCAGTGAGGGGGCATCAGTCATACTGACCCTGCAGTGAGGGGGCATCAGTCATACTGACCCTACAGTGAGGGACATCAGTCATACTGACCCTGCAGTGAGGGACATCAGTCATACTGACCCTGCAGTGAGGGGGCATCAGTCATACTGACCCTGCAGTGAGGGGGCATCAGTCATACAGACCCTGCAGTGAGGGGGCATCAGTCACACTGACCCTACAGTGAGGGACATCAGTCATACTGACCCTACAGTGAGGGACATCAGTCATACTGACCCTGCAGTGAGGGGGCATCAGTCACACAGACCCTGCAGTGAGGAGACATCAGTCACACAGACCCTGCAGTGAGGGGGCATCAGTCACACAGACCCTGCAGTGAGGGGGGCATCAGTCATACAGACCCTGCAGTGAGGGGGCATCAGTCATACAGACCCTGCAGTGAGGGACATCAGTCACATAGGCCTTAGCTGTGAGGGGCATCAGTCATACAGACCCTGCAGTGAGGGGGGCATCAGTCACACAGACCCTGCAGTGAGGGGGCATCAGTCATACTGACCCTACAGTGAGGGACATCAGTCACATAGGCCTTAGCTGTGAGGAGTATTGGCATGTTCACATCTATTTCGGTACAATGTGCCTCATATACATTGCAGTCTGCCCATAAGGACAGATAGACTGACCGTGGCCTCTACGTCATCGCTCTATGAATTTTATAGAATGGCGTAATCTACGGTGCTATATAGTGACGTATAAGAGCCACATGGGGCAGATAACATGTACAGCGGGCCTATGAGTCACTGTAACACAGGGGATACCTGGGGACCCCAGTATATGATGCTGGTACGGGCAGCGTTATGGCTCCTTGTCGCCTTCGCACCTGGATCCCCGCTCGCTCTCTTCCCATTCATCTGGGGCCTTTGATGGCTGCACGTCTGAAGTGGGGGAGTATCATCAATAGCGGCTCTATACGTTACTAGGAGATGGCGGTATTATTATGGAGACTCATTATACTAAGTATAGACAGTAATCAGCTGCTGGGGGCTGGGACACTGTGCACATTAACCATCACAAACAGGCGGAAGGGGGGGGAGTATTGTGATATTTACTGGACCTGAAGAAGAGGAGAGTGATAGCGGTTCTAACCTGGTGCTGCACTACAGGAGCATGGGGCTGCCTACCCACCGGGGCAGGGGTGCGAGATGCTGCCCCATACAGACTGAGCCCTGGTATTATTCATAGAACTGCTCAGCGGCTTCACCAGGAAAGTGCAAGGTTATATAATATTAATATTTAACTCTTGGTGAGAAGGAACTAACAACCCCCTGGGGCAGATAGTGAGGGGAGGGGGGCAGGGGTGGGGTTAGGGATCTCCAAGGGAAAGACGGGGAAATGGGATGTGCGGGCAGCTGTGCCACATTTGGAGAGGCAGCGGCTCATAAGATGTGATTCAACAAGTGACGTCAGAGAGAGAGAGAGAGAGAGAGAGAGAGAGAGAGAGAGAGAGAGAGAGAGAGAGAGAGAGAGAGAGCCTATAAAAGGTGCCAGACCCGACACCGGCACAGACGAGACAAGCCGACAGCGGAGCAAAGGAGCTGACACCGACACACAGTGAAGGCACTGCATGTATACAGGTGAGAGATGCGGAGGGTACTGCATGTATACAGGTGAGAGATGCGGAGGGTACTGCATGTATACAGGTGAGAGATTCGGAGGGTACTGCATGTATACAGGTGAGAGATGAGGAGGGTACTGCATGTATACAGGTGAGAGATGAGGAGGGTACTGCATGTATACAGGTGAGAGATGCGGAGGGTACTGCATGTATACAGGTGAGAGATGCGGAGGGTACTGCATGTATACAGGTGAGAGATTCGGAGGGTACTGCATGTATACAGGTGAGTGATGCGGAGGGTACTGCAGGTATACAGGTGAGAGATGCGGAGGGTACTACATGTATACAGGTGAGAGATGAGGAGGGTACTGCAGGTATACAGGTGAGTGATGAGGAGGGTACTGCATGTATACAGGTGAGTGATGAGGGTACTGCATGTATACAGGTGAGAGATGAGGAGGGTACTGCATGTATACAGGTGAGAGATGTGGAGGGTACTGCATGTATACAGGTGAGAGATCAGGAGGGTACTGCATGTATACAGGTGAGTAATGAGGAGGGTACTGCATGTATACAGGTGAGAGATGAGGAGGGTACTGCATGTATACAGGTGAGAGATTAGGATGAGGAGGGTACTGCATGTATACAGGTAAGAAATGCGGAGGGTACTGCATGTATACAGGTGAGAGATGTGGAGGGTACTGCATGTATACAGGTGAGAGATGAGGAGGGTACTGCATGTATACAGGTGAGAGATGAGGATGAGGAGGGTACTGCATGTATACAGGTGAGTGATGAGGGTACTGCATGTATACAGGTGAGTGATGAGGAGGGTACTGCATGTATACAGGTGAGTGATGGGGGTGAGGAGGGTACTGCATGTATACAGGTGAGTGATGAGGATGAGGAGGGTACTGCATGTATACAGGTGAGTGATGGGGGTGAGGAGGGTACTGCATGTACACAGGTGAGCGATGGGGTGAGGAGGGTACTGCATGTATACAGGTGAGAGATAAGGGTGAGGAAGGTACTGCATGTACACAGGGGAAAGATGGGGATGAGGAGGGTACTGCATGTATACAGGTGAGTGATGGGGGTGAGGAGGGTACTGCATGTATACAGGTGAGTGATGGGGGTGAGGAGGGTACTGCATGTATACAGGTGAGTGATGGGGGTGAGGAGAGTACTGCATGTATACAGGTGAGAGACAGGAGTAAGGAGGGTACTGCATGTATACAGGTGAGTGATGGGGGTGAGGAGAGTACTGCATGTATACAGGTGAGTGATGGGGAGGGTACTGCATGTATACAGGTGAGAGATGAGGAGGGTACTGCATGTATACAGGTGAGTGATGAGGGTACTGCATGTATACAGGTGAGAGATGAGGAGGGTACTGCATGTATACAGGTGAGAGATGAGGAGGGTACTGCATGTATACAGGTGAGAGATTAGGATGAGGAGGGTACTGCATGTATACAGGTGAGAGATGCGGAGGGTACTGCATGTATACAGGTGAGAGATGCGGAGGGTACTGCATGTATACAGGTGAGAGATGAGGAGGGTACTGCATGTATACAGGTGAGAGATGAGGAGGGTACTGCATGTATACAGGTGAGAGATGCGGAGGGTACTGCATGTATACAGGTGAGAGATGAGGAGGGTACTGCATGTATACAGGTGAGAGATGCGGAGGGTACTGCATGTATACAGGTGAGAGATCAGGAGGGTACTGCATGTATACAGGTGAGAGATGAGGATGAGGAGGGTACTGCATGTATACAGGTGAGTAATGAGGAGGGTACTGCAGGTATACAGGTGAGAGATGAGGATGAGGAGGGTACTGCATGTATACAGGTGAGAGATGCGGAGGGTACTGCATGTATACAGGTGAGAGATTAGGATGAGGAGGGTACTGCATGTATACAGGTAAGAAATGCGGAGGGTACTGCATGTATACAGGTGAGAGATGTGGAGGGTACTGCATGTATACAGGTGAGAGATGGGGAAGGTACTGCATGTATACAGGTGAGAGATGAGGATGAGGAGGGTACTGCATGTATACAGGTGAGAGATGAGGAGGGTACTGCATGTATACAGGTGAGAGATGTGGAGGGTACTGCATGTATACAGGTGAGTGATGAGGAGGGTACTGCAGGTATACAGGTGAGAGATGAGGAGGGTACTGCATGTATATAGGTGAGAGATGAGGGTACTGCATGTATACAGGTGAGTGATGAGGAGGGTACTGCAGGTATACAGGTGAGAGATGAGGAGGGTACTGCATGTATACAGGTGAGAGATGAGGGTACTGCATGTATACAGGTGAGTGATGAGGAGGGTACTGCATGTATACAGGTGAGAGATGAGGATGAGGAGGGTACTGCATGTATACAGGTGAGAGATGAGGATGAGGAGGGTACTGCATGTATACAGGTGAGTGATGAGGAGGGTACTGCATGAACAGAGGTAAGTGATGGGGATGAGGAGGGTACTGCATGTACACAGGTGACTGATGGGAATGAGGAGGGTACTGCATGTATACAGGTGAGTGATGGGGGTGAGGAGGGTACTGCATGTATACAGGTGAGTGATGGAGGTGAGGAGAGTACTGCATGTATACAGGTGAGTGATGGGGAGGGTACTGCATGTATACAGGTGAGAGACAGGAGTAAGGAGGGTACTGCATGTATACAGGTGAGTGATGGGGATGAGGAGGGTACTGCATGTATACAGGTGAGTGATGGGGGTGAGGAGGGTACTGCATGTATACAGGTGAGTGATGGGGGTGAGGAGAGTACTGCATGTACACAGGTGAGTGATGGGGATGAGGAGGAGGGTACTGCATGTACACAGGTGAGAGATGGGGGTGAGGAGGGTACTGCATGTACACAGGTGAGTGATAAGGATCAGGGAGGTACTGCATGTACATAGGTGAGTGATGGGGTAAGGAGGGTACTGCATGTACACAGGTGAGTGATGGGGTAAGGAGGGTACTGCATGTACACAGGTGAGTGATGGGGGTGAGGATGGTACTGCATGTATACAGGTGAGTGATGAGGATGAGGATGGTACTGCATGTACACAGGTGAGAGATGAGGATGAGGATGGTACTGCATGTACACAGGGGAGTTATGGGGGTGAGGAGGGTACTGCATGTACACAGGTGAGTGATGGGGTGAGGAGGGTACTGCATGTATACAGGTGAGTGATGAGGGTACTGCATGTATACAGGTGAGAGATGAGGAGGGTACTGCATGTATACAGGTGAGAGATGAGGAGGGTACTGCATGTATACAGGTGAGAGATTAGGATGAGGAGGGTACTGCATGTATACAGGTGAGAGATGCGGAGGGTACTGCATGTATACAGGTGAGAGATGCGGAGGGTACTGCATGTATACAGGTGAGTGATGAGGAGGGTACTGCATGTATACAGGTGAGAGATGCGGAGGGTACTGCATGTATACAGGTGAGAGATGCGGAGGGTACTGCATGTATACAGGTGAGAGATTAGGATGAGGAGGGTACTGCATGTATACAGGTAAGAAATGCGGAGGGTACTGCATGTATACAGGTGAGAGATGTGGAGGGTACTGCATGTATACAGGTGAGAGATGGGGAAGGTACTGCATGTATACAGGTGAGAGATGAGGATGAGGAGGGTACTGCATGTATACAGGTGAGAGATGAGGAGGGTACTGCATGTATACAGGTGAGAGATGTGGAGGGTACTGCATGTATACAGGTGAGTGATGAGGAGGGTACTGCATGTATATAGGTGAGAGATGAGGGTACTGCATGTATACAGGTGAGTGATGAGGAGGGTACTGCAGGTATACAGGTGAGAGATGAGGAGGGTACTGCATGTATACAGGTGAGAGATGAGGGTACTGCATGTATACAGGTGAGTGATGAGGAGGGTACTGCATGTATACAGGTGAGAGATGAGGATGAGGAGGGCACTGCATGTATACAGGTGAGAGATGGGGATGAGGAGGGTACTGCATGTACACAGGTGAGAGATGAGGATGAGGAGGGTACTGCATGTACACAGGTGAGTGATGAGGAGGGTACTGCATGTATACAGGTGAGTGATGAGGAGGGTACTGCATGAACAGAGGTAAGTGATGGGGATGAGGAGGGTACTGCATGTACACAGGTGACTGATGGGAATGAGGAGGGTACTGCATGTATACAGGTGAGTGATGGGGGTGAGGAGGGTACTGCATGTATACAGGTGAGTGATGGAGGTGAGGAGAGTACTGCATGTATACAGGTGAGTGATGGGGAGGGTACTGCATGTATACAGGTGAGAGACAGGAGTAAGGAGGGTACTGCATGTATACAGGTGAGTGATGGGGATGAGGAGGGTACTGCATGTATACAGGTGAGTGATGGGGGTGAGGAGGGTACTGCATGTATACAGGTGAGTGATGGGGGTGAGGAGGGTACTGCATGTATACAGGTGAGTGATGGGGGTGAGGAGAGTACTGCATGTACACAGGTGAGTGATGGGGATGGGGAGGGCACTGCATGTACACAGGTGAGTGATGGGGATGAGGAGGGTACTGCATGTATACAGGTGAGTGATGGGGATGAGGAGGGTACTGCATGTATACAGGTGAGTGATGGGGGTGAGGAGGGTACTGCATGTATACAGGTGAGTGATGGGGGTGAGGAGAGTACTGCATGTACACAGGTGAGTGATGGGGATGAGGAGGAGGGTACTGCATGTATACAGGTGAGTGATGGGGATGAGGAGGGTACTGCACGTACACAGGTGAGTGATGGGGGTGAGGAGGGTACTGCATGTACACAGGTGAGAGATGGGGGTGAGGAGGGTACTGCATGTACACAGGTGAGTGATAAGGATCAGGGAGGTACTGCATGTACACAGGTGAGTGATGGGGTAAGGAGGGTACTGCATGTACACAGGTGAGTGATGAGGATGAGGATGGTACTGCATGTACACAGGTGAGTGATGGGGTAAGGAGGGTACTGCATGTATACAGGTGAGAGATGGGGGTGAGGATGGTACTACATGTACACAGGTGAGTGATGGGGGTGAGGATGGTACTGCATGTATACAGGTGAGTGATGAGGATGAGGATGGTACTGCATGTATACAGGTGAGTGATGAGGATGAGGATGGTACTGCATGTACACAGGTGAGTGATGGGGTGAGGAGGGTACTGCATGTATACAGGTGAGATATTGGGGTGAGGAGGGTACTGCATGTACACAGGGGAGTTATGGGGGTGAGGAGGGTACTGCATGTATACAGGTGAGTGATGGGGGTGAGGATGTTACTGCATGTACACAGGTGAGTGATGGGGGTGAGGAGGGTACTTCATGTATACAGGTGAGTGATGGTGATGAGGAGGGCACTGCATGTATACAGGTGAGTGATGGGGTAAGGAGGGTACTGCATGTATACAGGTGAGTGATGGGGTAAGGAGGGTGCTGCATGTATACAGGTGAGTTATGGGGGTGAGGAGGGTACTGCATGTACACAGGTGAGTGATGGGAATGAGGAGGGCACTGCATGTACACAGGTGAGTGATGTGGATGAGGAGGAGGGTACTGCATGTACACAGGTGAGTGATAAGGATCAGGGAGGTACTGCATGTACACAGGTGAGAGATTGGTATGAGGAGGGTACTGCATTTACACAGGTGAGTTTGGGGGGTGAGGAGGGTACTGCATGTATACAGGTGAGTGATGGGGTGAGGAGGGTACTGCATGTACTCAGGTGAGTGATGGGAGTAAGGACGTTACTGCATATACACAGGTTAGTGACGGGGGTGAGGAGGGCACTGCATGTATACAGGTGAGTGATGTGGATGAGGAGGGTACTGCATGTATACAGGTGAGAGATGCGGAGGGTACTGCATGTACACAGGTGAGTGATGGGGATGAGGAGGGTACTGCATGTACACAGGTGAGTGATGGGGATTAGGAAGGTACTGCATGTATACAGGTGAGAGATAAGGGTGAGGAAGGTACTGCATGTACACAGGTGAGTGATGGGGATGAGGAGGGTACTGCATGTATACAGGTGAGTGATGGGGGTGAGGATGGTACTGCATGTACACAGGGGAGTTATGGGGGTGAGGATGGTACTGCATGTATACAGGTGAGTGATGAGGAGGGTACTGCATGTATACAGGTGAGTGATGAGGAGGGTACTGCATGTATACAGGTGAGAGATGGGGGTGAGGATGGTACTGCATGTACACAGGTGAGAGATGGGGATGAGGAGGGTACTGCATGTACACAGGTGAGCGATGAGGATGAGGAGGGTACTGCATGTACACAGGTGAGTGATGGGGGCATGAAGAGATTACAGGATAGATATATGTATTACTTTCTGGTATCAGCCATGTCAGGCTGTGGGGGGGGGGGTAGGACAGGTATATACAATCTATTGCTCTCTGGTATCAGCCATGTCAGGCTGTGGGGGGGGGGGGGGGGGGGGGGTAGGACAGGTATATACAATCTATTACTATCTGGTATCAGCCATGTCAGGCTGGGGGGGGGGGGAGTGTAGGACAGGTATATACATCCTATTACTCTCTGGTATCAGCCATGTCAGGCTGGGGGGGAGTTGACTGTAGGACAGGTATATACAATCTATTACTCTCTGGTATCAGCCATGTCAGGCTGGGGGGGGGGATGACTGTAGGACAGGTATATACAATCTATTACTCTCTGGTATCAGCCATGTCAGGCTGGGGGGGAGTTGACTGTAGGACAGGTATATACAATCTATTACTCTCTGGTATCAGCCATGTCAGGCTGGGGGGGGGATGACTGTAGGACAGGTATATACAATCTATTACTCTCTGGTATCAGCCATCTCAGGCTGGGGGGGGGGGTGACTGTAGGACAGGTATATACAATCTATTACTCTCTGGTATCAGCCATGTCAGGCGGGGGGGGGGGGGGGGGGGGTTACTGTAGGACAGGTATATACAATCTATTACTCTCTGGTATCAGCCATGTCAGGCTGGGGGGGAGTTGACTGTAGGACAGGTATATACAATCTATTACTCTCTGGTATCAGCCATGTCAGGCTGGGGGGGGGATGACTGTAGGACAGGTATATACAATCTATTACTCTCTGGTATCAGCCATCTCAGGCTGGGGGGGGGGGGGTGACTGTAGGACAGGTATATACAATCTATTACTCTCTGGTATCAGCCATGTCAGGCGGGGGGGGGGGGGGTTACTGTAGGACAGGTATATACAATCTATTACTCTCTGGTATCAGCCAGACTCCTTATCCTAGAAAAACTACTCTTAAGTCTTGCCCACTAGGTGTCCACTGCCTGTTGTCAGGAAGAGGTAGCATTTAGTATGTGCCTGGGCCTGTGTTCTCCCTAGAGAGGATCCACACTATTCCTGGAAGGTAAATGACGGCTTCCCTCTCATCTCTGACCACCCTTAAAGCTCGGGGCAGCTGTCCCTTGTGTGAGGACCCTCTGGCACAGTATCAGCTCAGTGCCAGTGTAACCCTTTCCATGCTGTTTCCTTACTTTCTGTCCAGTGCCTTAGGGTTCTTCTCCTCTGCACGTGCCATCTATCATACTGTACTCACTCCCTGCAGTGTAATGGGATATAGCTGATCACAATGGAGGAGACTCTCAGGGGCTTAATAACCGCAGTGACAGCAGTAACATCCTGTAAGTGCCCTGGAGGGCCAATATAACACATTCAGGCAGGTTTACAACCTAGATAGAGGGTGAGGAGGGCACAAAGGGGTCTGGAGGGAAAGAGGGGCATGGAGAAGGGACAGAAGAGTCTAGAGGGGACAGAGGATTGTGGAGAAGGGACAGAAGAGTCTAGAGGGGGAAGAGGGACGTGGAGAAGGGACAGAAGAGTCTAGAGGGGGAAGAGGGACGTGGAGAAGGGACAGAAGAGTCTAGAGGGGGAAGAGGGACCTGGAGGAGAGACAGAAGAGTCTAGAGGGGGAAGAGGGACGTGGAGGAGGGACAGACTAATCTGGAAGTGACAGAGGGGTGTGAAGGAGGAACAGAAGAGTCTGGAGGAAGAGAAGGGTGTGGAGGAGGGACAGAAGAGTCTAGAGGGTACAGAGGGACGTGGTGGAGGGACAGAAGAGTCTAGAGGGGACAGAGGGACGTGGAGAAGGGACAGAAGAGTCTAGAGGGGACAGAGGGACGTGAATAAGGAACAGAAGAGTCTAGAGGGGGACAGAGGGACGTGGAGAAGGGACAGAAGAGTCTAGAGGGGACAGAGGGACAAGGAGAAGGGACAGAACAGTCTAGAGGGGACAGAGGGACGTGGAGGAGGGACAGAAGAGTCTAGAGGGGACAGAGGGATGTGGAGAAGGGACAGAGGAGTCTAGAGGGGGACAGAGGGACGTGGAGGAGAGACAGAAGAGTCTGGAGGGGGAAGAGGGACGTGGAGCAGAGACAGAAGAGTCTGGAGGGGACAGAGGGACGTGGAGGAAGGACAGAAGAGTCTTGGGGGGACAGAGGGACGTGGAGGAAGGACAGACGAGTCTGGAAGTGACAGAGGGGTGTGAAGGAGGGATAGAAGAGTCTGGAGGAAGAGAAGGGTGTGGAGGAGGGACAGAAGAGTCTGGAGGGTACAGAGGGATGTGGAGAAGGGACAGAAGAGTCTAAAGGGGACAGAGGGACATGGAGAAGGGACAGAAGAGTCTAGAGGGGGAAGAGGGACGTGGAGAAGGGACAGAAGAGTCTAGAGGGGGAAGAGGGACGTGGAGGAGAGACAGAAGAGTCTAGAGGGGGAAGAGGGACGTGGAGGAGGGACAGACTAATCTGGAAGTGACAGAGGGGTGTGAAGGAGGAACAGAAGAGTCTGGAGGAAGAGAAGGGTGTGGAGGAGGGACAGAAGAGTCTAGAGGGTACAGAGGGACGTGGTGGAGGGACAGAAGAGTCTAGAGGGGACAGAGGGACGTGGAGAAGGGACAGAAGAGTCTAGAGGGGACAGAGGGACGTGAATAAGGAACAGAAGAGTCTAGAGGGGGACAGAGGGACGTGGAGAAGGGACAGAAGAGTCTAGAGGGGACAGAGGGACAAGGAGAAGGGACAGAAGAGTCTAGAGGGGACAGAGGGACAAGGAGAAGGGACAGAACAGTCTAGAGGGGACAGAGGGACGTGGAGGAGGGACAGAAGAGTCTAGAGGGGACAGAGGGATGTGGAGAAGGGACAGAGGAGTCTAGAGGGGGACAGAGGGACGTGGAGGAGAGACAGAAGAGTCTGGAGGGGGAAGAGGGACGTGGAGCAGAGACAGAAGAGTCTGGAGGGGACAGAGGGACGTGGAGGAAGGACAGAAGAGTCTTGGGGGGACAGAGGGACGTGGAGGAAGGACAGACGAGTCTGGAAGTGACAGAGGGGTGTGAAGGAGGGATAGAAGAGTCTGGAGGAAGAGAAGGGTGTGGAGGAGGGACAGAAGAGTCTGGAGGGTACAGAGGGATGTGGAGAAGGGACAGAAGAGTCTAAAGGGGACAGAGGGACATGGAGAAGGGACAGAAGAGTCTAGAGGGGGTAGAGGGACGTGGAGAAGGGACAGAAGAGTCTAGAGGGGGAAGAGGGACGTGGAGGAGAGACAGAAGAGTCTCGAGGGGGAAGAGGGACGTGGAGGAGGGACAGACTAATCTGGAAGTGACAGAGGGGTGTGAAGGAGGAACAGAAGAGTCTGGAGGAAGAGAAGGGTGTGGAGGAGGGACAGAAGAGTCTAGAGGGTACAGAGGGACGTGGAGAAGGGACAGAAGAGTCTAGAGGGGGAAGAGGGACGTGGAGAAGGGACAGAAGAGTCTAGAGGGGACAGAGGGACGTGAATAAGGAACAGAAGAGTCTAGAGGGGGACAGAGGGACGTGGAGAAGGGACAGAAGAGTCTAGAGGGGACAGAGGGACAAGGAGAAGGGACAGAACAGTCTAGAGGGGACAGAGGGACGTGGAGGAGGGACAGAAGAGTCTAGAGGGGACAGAGGGATGTGGAGAAGGGACAGAGGAGTCTAGAGGGGGACAGAGGGACGTGGAGGAGAGACAGAAGAGTCTGGAGGGGGAAGAGGGACGTGGAGCAGAGACAGAAGAGTCTGGAGGGGACAGAGGGACGTGGAGGAAGGACAGAAGAGTCTTGGGGGGACAGAGGGACGTGGAGGAAGGACAGACGAGTCTGGAAGTGACAGAGGGGTGTGAAGGAGGAATAGAAGAGTCTGGAGGAAGAGAAGGGTGTGGAGGAGGGACAGAAGAGTCTGGAGGGTACAGAGGGACGTGAATAAGGAACAGAAGAGTCTAGAGGGGACAGAGGGGTGTGGAGGAGGGACAGAAGAGTCTAGAGGGGACAGAGGGACGTGGAGAAGGGACAGAAGAGTCTAGAGGGGACAGAGGGACGTAGAGAAGGGACAGAAGAGTCTAGAGGGGACAGAGGGACGTAGAGAAGGGACAGAAGAGTCTAGAGGGGACAGAGGGACGTGGAGAAGGGACAGAAGAGTCTAGAGGGGACAAAAGAACGTGGTGGAGGGACAGACGAGTCTAGAGGGGACAGAGGATTGTGGAGAAGGGACAGAACAATCTAGTGGGGACAGAGGGATGTGGAGAAGGGACAGAAGAGTCTAGAGGGGGAAGAGGGACGTGGAAGAGAGACAGAAGAGTCTGAAGGGAAAGAGGGGCATGGAGGAGGGACAGAAGAGTCTAGAGGGGGAAGAGGGACGTGGAGGAGAGACAGAAGAGTCTGGAGGATACAGAGGGACGTGGAGAAGGGACAGAACAGTCTAGAGGGGACAGAGGGATGTGGAGAAGGGACAGAAGAGTCTAGAGGGGCAAGAGGGACGTGGAGGAGAGACAGAAGAGTCTGGAGGGGGAAGAGGGACGTGGAGGAAGGACAGACTAATCTGGAAGTGACAAAGGGGTGTGAAGGAGGAACAGAAGAGTCTGGAGGAAGAGAAGGGTGTGGAGGAGGGACAGAAGAGTCTAGAGGGTACAGAGGGACGTGAAGGAGGGACAAAAGAGTCTAGAGGGGACAGAGGGGTGTGGAGGAGGGACAGAAGAGTCTAGAGGGTACAGAGGGACGTGAAGGAGGGACAAAAGAGTCTAGAGGGGACAGAGGGGTGTGGAGGAGGAACAGAAGAGTCTAGAGGGTACAGAGGGACGTGGAGAAGGGACAGAAGAGTCTAGAGGGGACAGAGGGACGTGGAGGAGGGACAGAAGAGTCTAGAGGGGACAGAGCGAAATGGAGAAGGGACAGAAGAGTCTAGAGGGGATAGAGGGACGTGAATAAGGAACAGAAGAGTCTAGAGGGGACAGAGGGGTGTGGAGGAGGGACAGAAGAGTCTGGAGGGAACAGAGGAATGTGGAGGAGGGACAAAAGAGTCTAGAGGGGACAGAGGGACGTGGAGAAGGGACAGAAGAGTCTAGAGGGGACAGAGGGACGTGGAGGAAGGACAGACGAGTCTAGAAGTGACAGAGGGGTGTGAAGGAGGAACAGAAGAGTCTGGAGGAAGAGAAGGGTGTGGAGGAGGGACAGAAGAGTCTGGAGGGTACAGAGGGACATGGAGAAGGAACAGAAGAGTCTAGGGGACAGAGGGATGTGGTGGAGGGACAGAAGAGTCTAGAGGGGACAGAGGGATGTGGAGAAGGGACAGAAGAGTCTGGAGGGGACAGAGGGACGTGGAGGAAGGACAGACGAGTCTAGAAGTGACAGAGGGGTGTGAAGGAGGAACAGAAGAGTCTGGAGGAAGAGAAGGGTGTGGAGGAGGGACAGAAGAGTCTGGAGGGTACAGAGGGACATGAATAAGGAACAGAAGAGTCTAGAGGGGACAGAGGGGTGTGGAGGAGGGACAGAAGAGTCTGGAGGGAACAGAGGAATGTGGAGGAGGGACAAAAGAGTCTAGAGGGGACAGAGGGACGTGGAGAAGGGACAGAAGAGTCTAGAGGGGACAGAGGGACGTGGAGAAGGGACAGAACAGTCTAGAGGGGACAGAGGGACATGGAGAAGGAACAGAAGAGTCTAGGGGACAGAGGGATGTGGAGAAGGGACAGAAGAAGAAGAAGAGTCTGGGGGGGACAGAGGGACGTGGTGGAGGGACAGAAGAGGCTAGAGGGGACAGAGGGGCGTGGAGGAGGGACAGAAAAGTCTACAGGGGGCAGAGGGACGTGGAGAAGGGACAGAAGAGTCTGGGGGGGACAGAGGGACGTGGAGGAGAGACAGAAGAGTCTGGGGGGAACAGAGGAATGTGGAGGAAGGACAGAAGAGTCTGGAGGGAACAGAGGAATGTGGAGGAGGGACAAAAGAGTCTAGAGGGGACAGAGGGACGTGGAGAAGGGACAGAAGAGTCTAGAGGGGACAGAGGGACATGGAGAAGGAACAGAAGAGTCTAGGGGACAGAGGGATGTGGTGGAGGGACAGAAGAGTCTAGAGGGGACAGAGGGATGTGGAGAAGGGACAGAAGAGTCTGGAGGGGACAGAGGGACGTGGAGGAAGGACAGACGAGTCTAGAAGTGACAGAGGGGTGTGAAGGAGGAACAGAAGAGTCTGGAGGAAGAGAAGGGTGTGGAGGAGGGACAGAAGAGTCTGGAGGGTACAGAGGGACGTGAATAAGGAACAGAAGAGTCTAGAGGGGACAGAGGGGTGTGGAGGAGGGACAGAAGAGTCTGGAGGGAACAGAGGAATGTGGAGGAGGGACAGAAGAGTCTAGAGGGGGCAGAGGAACGTGGAGAAGGGACAGAAGAAGAAGAAGAGTCTGGGGGGGACAGAGGGACGTGGTGGAGGGACAGAAGAGGCTAGAGGGGACAGAGGGGCGTGGAGGAGGGACAGAAAAGTCTACAGGGGGCAGAGGGACGTGGAGAAGGGACAGAAGAGTCTGGGGGGGACAGAGGGACGTGGAGGAGAGACAGAAGAGTCTGGGGGGGACAGAGGGACGTGGAGAAGGGACAAAACAGTCTAGAGGGGACAGAGGGATGTGGAGAAGGGACAGAAGAGTCTAGAGGGGGAAGAGGGACGTGGAGGAGAGACAGAAGAGTCTGGAGGGGACAGAGGGATGTGGAGGAAGGACAGACGAGTCTGGAGGGAACAGAGGAATGTGGAGGAGGGACAGAAGAGTCTAGAGGGGACAGAGGAACGTGGAGGAAGCACAAAAGAGTCTAGAGGGGACAGAGGGCGTGGAGGAGGGACAGAAGAGTCTAGAGGGGACAGAGGGACGTGAATAAGGAACAGAAGAGTCTAGAGGGGACAGAGGGACGTGGAGGAGGGACAGAAGAGTCTAGAGGGGACAGAGGGACGTGGAGGAGGGACAGAAGAGTCTAGAGGGGACAGAGGGACGTGGAGAAGGGACAGAAGAGTCTAGAGGGGACAGAGGGACGTGGAGAAGGGACAGAAGAGTCTAGAGGGGACAGAGGGACGTAGAGAAGGGACAGAAGAGTCTAGAGGGGACAGAGGAACGTGGTGGAGGGACAGAAGAGTCTAGAGGGGACAGAGGATTGTGGAAAAGGGACAGAACAATCTAGTGGGGACAGAGGGATGTGGAGAAGGGACAGAAGAGTCTAGAGGGGGAAGAGGGACGTGGAGGAGAGACAGAAGAGTCTGAAGGGAAAGAGGGGCATGGAGGAGGGACAGAAGAGTCTAGAGGGGGAAGAGGGACGTGGAGGAGAGACAGAAGAGTCTGGAGGGTACAGAGGGACGTGGAGAAGGGACAAAACAGTCTAGAGGGGACAGAGGGACGTGGAGAAGGGACAGAAGAGTCTAGAGGGGGAAGAGGGACGTGGAGGAGAGACAGAAGAGTCTGGAGGGGACAGAGGGATGTGGAGGAAGGACAGAAGAGTCTAGAGGGGACAGAGGGATGTGGAGGAGGGACAGAAGAGTCTAGAGGGGACAGAGGAACGTGGAGCAAGCACAAAAGAGTCTAGAGGGGACAGAGGGGTGTGGAGGAGGGACAGAAGAGTCTAGAGGGGACAGAGGGACGTGGAGAAGGGACAGAAGAGTCTAGAGGGGACAGAGGGACGTAGAGAAGGGACAGAAGAGTCTAGAGGGGACAGAGGGACGTGAATAAGGAACAGAAGAGTCTAGAGGGGACAGAGGATTGTGGAGAAGGGACAGAACAATCTAGTGGGGACAGAGGGATGTGGAGAAGGGACAGAAGAGTCTAGAGGGGGAAGAGGGACAAGGAGAAGGGACAGAAGAGTCTGAAGGGAAAGAGGGGCATGGAGGAGAGACAGAAGAGTCTGGAGGGTACAGATGGACGTGGAGAAGGGACAAAACAGTCTAGAGGGGACAGAGGGACGTGGAGAAGGGACAGAACAGTCTAGAGGGGACAGAGGGATGTGGAGAAGGGACAGAAGAGTCTAGAGGGGGAAGAGGGACGTGGAGGAGAGACAGAAGAGTCTGGAGGGGACAGAGGGACGTGGAGGAAGGACAGACTAATCTGGAAGTGACAAAGGGGAGTGAAGGAGGAACAGAAGAGTCTGGAGGAAGAGAAGGGTGTGGAGGAGGGACAGAAGAGTCTAGAGGGTACAGAGGGACGTGAAGGAGGAACAGAAGAGTCTAGAGGGTACAGAGGGACGTGGAGAAGGGACAGAAGAGTCTAGAGGGGACAGAGGGACGTGGATAAGGAACAGAAGAGTCTAGAGGGGACAGAGCGAAATGGAGAAGGGACAGAAGAGTCTAGAGGGGACAGAGGGGTGTGGAGGAGGGACAGAAGAGTCTAGAGGGGACAGAGGGACGTGGAGAAGGGACAGAACAGTCTAGAGGGGACAGAGGGACATGGAGAAGGAACAGAAGAGTCTAGGGGACAGAGGGACGTGGTGGAGGGACAGAAGAGTCTAGAGGGGGAAGAGGGACGTGGAGGAGAGACAGAAGAGTCTGGAGGGGACAGAGGGATGTGGAGGAAGGACAGAAGAGTCTAGAGGGGACAGAGGGATGTGGAGGAGGGACAGAAGAGTCTAGAGGGGACAGAGGAACGTGGAGGAAGCACAAAAGAGTCTAGAGGGGACAGAGGGGCGTGGAGGAGGGACAGAAGAGTCTAGAGGGGACAGAGGGACGTGAATAAGGAACAGAAGAGTCTAGAGGGGACAGAGGGATGTGGAGGAGGGACAGAAGAGTCTAGAGGGGACAGAGGGACGTGGAGAAGGGACAGAAGAGTCTAGAGGGGACAGAGGGACGTAGAGAAGGGACAGAAGAGTCTAGAGGGGACAGAGGAACGTGGTGAAGGGACAGAAGAGTCTAGAGGGGACAGAGGATTGTGGAGAAGGGACAGAACAATCTAGTGGGGACAGAGGGATGTGGAGAAGGGACAGAAGAGTCTAGAGGGGGAAGAGGGACAAGGAGAAGGGACAGAAGAGTCTGAAGGGAAAGAGGGGCATGGAGGAGAGACAGAAGAGTCTGGAGGGTACAGAGGGACGTGGAGAAGGGACAAAACAGTCTAGAGGGGACAGAGGGACGTGGAGAAGGGACAGAACAGTCTAGAGGGGACAGAGGGATGTGGAGAAGGGACAGAAGAGTCTAGAGGGGGAAGAGGGACGTGGAGGAGAGACAGAAGAGTCTGGAGGGGACAGAGGGACGTGGAGGAAGGACAGACTAATCTGGAAGTGACAAAGGGGAGTGAAGGAGGAACAGAAGAGTCTGGAGGAAGAGAAGGGTGTGGAGGAGGGACAGAAGAGTCTAGAGGGTACAGAGGGACGTGGAGAAGGGACAGAACAGTCTAGAGGGGACAGAGGGACATGGAGAAGGAACAGAAGAGTCTAGAGGGGACAGAGGGACGTGAAGGAGGAACAGAAGAGTCTAGAGGGTACAGAGGGACGTGGAGAAGGGACAGAAGAGTCTAGAGGGGACAGAGGGACGTGGATAAGGAACAGAAGAGTCTAGAGGGGACAGAGCGAAATGGAGAAGGGACAGAAGAGTCTAGAGGGGACAGAGGGGTGTGGAGGAGGGACAGAAGAGTCTAGAGGGGACAGAGGGACGTGGAGAAGGGACAGAACAGTCTAGAGGGGACAGAGGGACATGGAGAAGGAACAGAAGAGTCTAGGGGACAGAGGGACGTGGTGGAGGGACAGAAGAGTCTAGAGGGGACAGAGGGATGTGGAGAAGGGACAGAAGAGTCTAGAGGGGACAGAGGGACGTGGAGGAGAGACAGAAGAGTCTGGAGGGGACAGAGGGATGTGGAGGAAGGACAGAAGAGTCTGGAGTGAACAGAGGAATGTGGAGGAGGGGCAGAAGAGTCTAGAGGGGGCAGAGGAACGTGGAGAAGGGACAGAAGAAGAAGAAGAGTCTGGGGGGGACAGAGGGACGTGGTGGAGGGACAAGAGGCTAGAGGGGACAGAGGGGCGTGGAGGAGGGACAGAAGAGTCTAGAGGGGACAGAGGGATGTGGAGGAGAGACAGAAGAGTCTGGAGGGGACAGAGGGATGTGGAGGAAGGACAGAAGAGTCTAGAGGGGACAGAGGGATGTGGAGAAGGGACAGAAGAGTCTAGAGGGGACAGAGGGATGTGGAGAAGGGACAGAAGAGTCTAGAGGGGGAAGAGGGACGTGGAGGAGAGACAGAAGAGTCTGGAGGGGACAGAGGGACGTGGAGGAAGGACAGACTAATCTGGAAGTGACAAAGGGGAGTGAAGGAGGAACAGAAGAGTCTGGAGGAAGAGAAGGGTGTGGAGGAGGGACAGAAGAGTCTAGAGGGTACAGAGGGACGTGAAGGAGGAACAGAAGAGTCTAGAGGGTACAGAGGGACGTGGAGAAGGGACAGAAGAGTCTAGAGGGGACAGAGGGACGTGGATAAGGAACAGAAGAGTCTAGAGGGGACAGAGCGAAATGGAGAAGGGACAGAAGAGTCTAGAGGGGACAGAGGGGTGTGGAGGAGGGACAGAAGAGTCTAGAGGGGACAGAGGGACGTGGAGAAGGGACAGAACAGTCTAGAGGGGACAGAGGGACATGGAGAAGGAACAGAAGAGTCTAGGGGACAGAGGGACGTGGTGGAGGGACAGAAGAGTCTAGAGGGGACAGAGGGATGTGGAGAAGGGACAGAAGAGTCTAGAGGGGACAGAGGGACGTGGAGGAGAGACAGAAGAGTCTGGAGGGGACAGAGGGATGTGGAGGAAGGACAGAAGAGTCTGGAGTGAACAGAGGAATGTGGAGGAGGGGCAGAAGAGTCTAGAGGGGGCAGAGGAACGTGGAGAAGGGACAGAAGAAGAAGAAGAGTCTGGGGGGGACAGAGGGACGTGGTGGAGGGACAAGAGGCTAGAGGGGACAGAGGGGCGTGGAGGAGGGACAGAAGAGTCTAGAGGGGACAGAGGGATGTGGAGGAGAGACAGAAGAGTCTGGAGGGGACAGAGGGATGTGGAGGAAGGACAGAAGAGTCTAGAGGGGACAGAGGGATGTGGAGAAGGGACAGAAGAGTCTAGAGGGGACAGAGGGACGTGGAGGAGAGACAGAAGAGTCTGGAGGGGACAGAGGGATGTGGAGGAAGGACAGACGAGTCTGGAAGTGACAGAGGGGTGTGGAAGTGGGACAGAAGAGTCTGGAGGGGACAGAGGAACGTGGAGGAAGCACAAAAGAGTCTAGAGGGGACAGAGGGGCGTGGAGGAGGGACAGAAGAGTCTAGAGGGGGCAGAGGGACGTGGAGAAGGGACAGAAGAGTCTGGGGGGACAGAGGGACGTGGAGGAGAGACAGAAGAGTCTAGAGGGGACTGAGGGGTGTAGAGGAGGGACAGAAGAGTCTGGGGGGACAGATTGGTGCAGAGCAGGGGACAGAAGAGTCTGGAAAGTACAGAGCGGTGCAGAGGAGGGGACAGAGGAGTCTGGAGGGTACAGAAAGGTGCAGAGGAGGGGACAGAAGAATCTTCAGAGTCCGTGGGGTGTGGAGGAGGAGACAGAAGATTCTAGAGGGGGCAGAAGAGTTTGAAGGGGCTTAGAGGAGTCTGAAGAGGACAGAAGAGTCTTATGGAGTGAACAAAGGAATCTGGTAGGGAGCAGAAGAGCCTGAAGGGGCACAGAAAGTCTGAAGAAGACAGAGTGGTCTGGAGGAAGGATAGAGGAGTCTGAAGGGGACATGAGTCTAAAGGGGCCAGAGGAGTCTGGAGGGAACAGAGGCTTCTAAGGGTACTATTACACGGAACGATAATTATTATTGTTCCAGGTAATAAATACAACGATCAGCCGATGACAACGATCATCGGCTGATCGTTGATATATGTTCTGACCTATTTTTGTCGGGCGCCGACCGCGCACCGCTACGTGTAATAGCGGTGGCTGGCGGCGACTAACGATATACTGTACATTACCAATCCATGTTCCAGGGCGGCTGCTGCAGTCTTCTTCTCCCCGGGTCCCACGCACTGTAACATCAGAGTGGCCTGTCAGCTGACAGGCTGCCCGGCCAATCACAGACCGCGGCGTTTCCGGCCTGTGATAGGCTGAGTGGCCTGTTAGCTGACCGGCCATTCTGACGTAACAGCGTCAAGACCCGGGGAGAAGAGGACCGCAGCAGCAGGCCTGGAACGTGGATGGGTAATGTATATAGTTATGCAAGGGCTGCAAGGACATCGGTAACGATGTCCATGCAGCCCTTGTTTAACGATTATCGGGCCGTGTAATAGGCCCAGTAAACGAGCGGCGATCTAGCAGATCGCTGCTCATTTACAGGTATTATCGGGCCTTGCTCGGCCCATGTAATACCACCCTAAGGGTCCATTTACACAGAAAGATTATCTGCCAGATTATCTGCCAAAGATTTGAAGCCAAAGCCAGAGATCAGGTCATAAAGGAAAGCCTGAAATTTTTCCTCTTTTCAAATCCATTCCTGGCTTTGGCTTTAAATCTTTGGCAGATAATCTGTCAGATAATCTTTCTGTGTAAATGGACCCTAAGGTAGTGGACAGAGGAGTTTGGATGAAGTAGAGGGGTCTGGAGAAGAGTAGACTGGAGGGAGGATCAATATGGAGGAGGTGGAGGAGGCAGAGAAGTCTGGAGGGGACAGAGGAGTTTGGATGAAGTAGAGGGGTCTGGAGAAGAGTAGACTGGAGGAAGGATCAAAGAATATGGAGGAGGTGGAGGAGGCAGAGGAGTCTGGAGGGAACAGAGGAGTTTGGATGAAGTAGAGGGGTCTGGAGAAGAGTAGACTGGAGGGAGGATCAATATGGAGGAGGCAGAGGAGTCTGGAGGGAATAGAGGAGTTTGGATGAAGTAGAGGGGTCTGGAGAAGAGTAGACTGGAGGGAGGATCAATATGGAGGAGGTGGAGGAGGCAGAGGAGTCTGGAGGGGACAGAGGAGTCTGGCAGCAGCATGTTTGCCTTTAACCATTCCTTGGTGGTGACTTGCTGCAGACAGTCCGTGCCCCGGGGAGGTAACATGAATCCCTCACATGTCGGATGTTGACTGTATTTGTCTTCCTTGTCATCTTGTGAGGGATTCTTGGGAATCTCCCGTCCAGGTTCTGCCTCGTGCTCCTGTATTTCCTTCATATATATAAATCCCAGCATTATGTCATTCCTATGTCCCTGGGGGCTGTGCACCGCAGCCATTGTGATAGAGCACCCGGCTCTCCTGCCCATCCATCATGTAAGGGCATATTACACGGCAGTGGTAGAGAGCTTCTATATGGCCACCAATGACTCCTAGTAATATAAAGGCCCCGTATATGGCCCCGACCTGGACCCTCCACAGTGTGAGGCTTGTCAATGACTTTTATATAAGTACCAAATTTTATACTAATTAAAAAAAATTCAGTAATTTTTTAAAAATTTTTCAATTTCTCAAAACCTCTGCTTGCTATCAGTGGACAGACGATGACCTATCCTAAGGTCCTGTGCCGATCAGCAGTACCTCACTATGCAATCCAGATCAGTCCTGAGTCACGTTCATTTTTCCGTTATCTTAAAGCAAGCCGAGATCGAGGATTTTTCAGCAGTCTGACAACACAATACTTTTTAGTAAATCCAATCTTTCTGTCCTTAGTTTCAGGATTGGCGTCTTCTTCTTGAGGATACAACCTAAGTCTCCTTCCAGATGTTTTGCTCCAAGAAAAAGCTTCTGCCCTCATGTCCGAATATTCTCACCCCAGATAAAATCCCCAAGTTCTTTATACCTCCTAAACTGTCCTCTGTCCCGGATGGAGGGGGTCATGTGGGAAAGTGGCTCCAAAAGAAACCCTCCGATAATGGATCCAGATCTTCTCCAAGAGCCTTGATGAGATCAGCAAGCCGCCACATTATCCAGGTAGAGGATGTTGAGCAAGAGGCGGACACTTCAGGACAGAGGTCCCATCAGTCCATGGCCTCCAGTATCCTGGGGAGCCCGTACCTGTCAGAGAGCCCGCACACTCGGAGGAGGGAGTCTCTTTTCCATCAGATGCGTCACGCACATGGTCCTTGTGACTTAAAGCCACTGTCCCCATTAGACCCCGACCATATTCTGAACTGGAAAACATCTTCTCAGGATCTGCATCTCCAGAGGTTTTCTTGCGGAGTCTTGGACAGTGACACAACGTCCTCAGCAGAGTCCTCTCCCTTTGGTTCTCCCCTTTTAAATCGTTCTCCAGAAGGAGGTCCGGTTATTCCCGATGTTGTCAACCATCGCTATTATTGTCGCACTCCGACAGCTAACATCTTGACTCGAACTAACTCATTGTCCACTGAAGAAACAAGCTCCACAGACACCAGTCCCAACCTGCCTACCAAGCAAAACCACTCCAGTCCCAGGGCCTCCATGATGCATCTGGTGCCTCCTCCCATCTTACACCTGGACTTTATTTGCTGTCAGGAGCGCTTGACCAGAGAGACGGAGGTAATGCTTAGTAAAGGGGGTCTCCTCCGCCTATCTATGGAGTACATGAAAGAGTTGGGCCGTCTAAGGGTAAAACTGGTCAATGCTGAGAACTTGTACCCCTTGTATCAGGATCCCCGCAACATCAGTTCTTGTGTGGTCATGTATCTAATGCCCGGAAAGCTACAGAAGCAACGAAGCACCGTCATTCGCCGGAGCAGGAACCCCATTTTCAATGAGGATTTTTACTTTGAAGGGGTAGAAAAAGGAGAACTGGATAATCTAAGGCTTAAAGTGAAAGTTATTAACAGAGGAACGGGCATGAAGCTGGACCAGACGCTGGGGACCAGTGAGCTGTGGCTGTCCGCTATCCTACCCCTTTAATGTCTATGGAGTGGAGAACACTCCACGGTCCTCTATAGTCACATAGCTCCCGCCAAAACCACATTTAACTCTCTTCTCAGTTCTAAAGAGTCGCTCACAAAAGTGAAGACAGGGTTAACCCGAAAAGGCAAAGAAAAATGGAAGGAAGACTGGACTTCTCCAGCTGTTCGGACATTCATGAACTCATGAGCAAATGTTTACGATGGTTCATAGATCATTCTGTGCCCTTGGTATACTGATAGGGGGAACCACAAGCCCAACATATAAGGTACCAAGTGCCCCGATGAGTCTGCGACTAGGAATATTGTACGTTCACGTCACCTGTAATCTGAATAACTGAAAAGCACATTGCAATGTATCGCCTGCTCCCATAGACTTTACCTGGAAAGCTGCAGGAGAAAAGCAAACACTTTGGACGACATGTTGCCTTGTTTCCATCTTCTGCTCTTTGTGAGATGGAACAGTGTAACACGCTTCTCTATCCTCCATGAGAAATGTATACCTGAAGTACAGGAGTCAATGGGAAATGAGCAGTACATGAAGTTGCGTAGGTTTTCTACATTTCACCTATACTCTAAATGAGCGTTCAAACTGTAACGTAAACAGCAATGGTGTTCGCCAACCTGCGACTCTCCAGCCTCTCCAAGACTGCAACTCCCAGCATGCCCTGCTGAGAGTTATAGTTTTACAGCAACTTTAGGGCCACAGGCTTGGGAATGCTGTTGGCGGATGGGAGAGTTTGTATGATCTGTTATAAGAGGGGATGTGTATTTATTGTACGTATGTATGGATGATTCTTCTAGTAGTAGTCATGTATGTGATGAATAAAGTGAAGTTATACTTACCGCATGAGGCCTCTTCTTTGTCCTGGTGTAATCCCTGGCCTGGCAGCCTGGTTTCAGCAGCTTAAAGCAATCGAGTGGAGATTTGATGGATGGATCAATGCAGTACATATGTACAGCATTGTTCCCTATGAGCAATCATGATATTGGTCACAGGACTATAAAAGAGTGTAAAAAAATATTTTTCTCTATAAATCCATCTAATAGTAAAAGTTCAAATCACTTTTCCTATTTTCCAAATAAAAAAATGTAAACAAAAATAAATACACATTTGATATTGTCATGTGTGGAACTATTAAATGATCAGATTCCTGATCTTACCCAGTTATCGGCATAAGAGCAAACAAAAAAAAACTGCTGATTTGTGATCCCAGAAAAAATAGAATAAAAAGTCAGCAAAAAGTCGCACATATGCAAAAGAGCTACTGATGAAAAGTACAGATCATGGCATGGAACATGGAAAACATGGAAAAATAAAGTGTGTCATTACAAAATACAATCGCAAAAGAAAGGACTTCATGTGGGTCTGTAGGTCGGAACAAAGGAAAAGGGCTGGGGCCTTCAAACACGAGGAGGGAGAACAAAAGTGCAAAAACGAGAACTGGCCGTGACATGAAGGGGTTAATGTGGCAGGAAATGTATCCAAATATTTAGAAAATGTCGGCATGAAACGAGTCCCCTGGCAGATTCTGAATCACGCTATATCAGGGCTTTATATATGTCCTCCCTATCAGGAATAACCCGGTAAGTGCTGCAGCTGTGCGGCCACAAAGTCCAAGGCTTTGGATCTGCTGGACCACCATCATCCTCTACCCGCTGCCGAGACTCCAATCTAATACCAGGATGGTGAGTCTCCAGCCCTTCCCATCATTCCCAGGTTGGGTGTCTTTTAGGATACCCATAGGTGGCGCTACTCGACACCAGACGATAAGCAGATTAGCAGCAGTTGGAATGTCCCAGGTTTGGGGAACACCGCTCCTAGTGAACTTGACGGTGGCATGATGGGAGTTGTAGTTGTACAACAACTGGAAAATGGCAGGTTAGGAAACACTGATATATGGACATATGCTATAGAAATGTCCTGTTATACATGGTTCATCCAGTAGATGGCACTCTGCCCCAACACAAAACACAGGGAATTCTAGTTCTCCCTCTGAGAACCAGGGGCAGATACTGATATAAGACGACCGCACAGCAATGTTGGCTTATGTCCCCGAAATGCTGCAATAATAATAATAATAATAACAGATAATAATAGACAATAATAATAACAAATAATACTACTACTAATAATAATAACAGATGATACTAATACTAATACTAATAACAACAAATAATAATAATACCAAACGATAATAATAATAATACCAGACGATAATAAGAATAAGAATACTAATACCAGACAATAATAATAATAATCATAACAAATAATAATACCAGACGATGATGATGATAATAATAATAATAAAGAAATGCCACATCATGACCATTACTAATAATACCACCACACCATGACCAATATACCACTATATAGTTACAGAATAATGTAGTGTTACCAATAATACCACCACACCATGGCCATTATACCACTATATAGTTACAGAATAATGTAGTGTTACTTATAATACCACCACACCATGACCAATATACCACTATATAGTTACAGAATAATGTAGTGTTACCAATAATACCACCACACCATGGCCATTATACCACTATATAGTTACAGAATAATGTAGTGTTACCAATAATACCACCACACCATGGCCATTATACCACTATATAGTTACAGAATAATGTAGTGTTACTTATAATACCACCACACCATGGCCATTATACCACTATATAGTTACAGAATAATGTAGTGTTACTTATAATACCACCACACCATGGCCATTATACCACTATATAGTTACAGAATAATGTAGTGTTACTTATAATACCACCACACCATGACCAATATACCACTATATAGTTACAGAATAATGTAGTGTTACCAATAATAACACCACACCATGGCCATTATACCACTATATAGTTACAGAATAATGTAGTGTTACCAATAATACCACCACACCATGACCATTATACCACTATATAGTTACAGAATAATGTAGTGTTACCAATAATACCACCACACCATGGCCATTATACCACTATATAGTTACAGAATAATGTAGTGTTACCAATAATACCACCACACCATGGCCATTATACCACTATATAGTTACAGAATAATGTAGTGTTACCAATAATACCACCACACCATGGCCATTATACCACTATATAGTTACAGAATAATGTAGTGTTACCAATAATAACACCACACCATGGCCATTATACTACTATATAGTTACAGAATAATGTAGTGTTACCAATAATACCACCACACCATGGCCATTATACCACTATATAGTTACAGAATAATGTAGTGTTACCAATAATACCACCACACCATGGCCATTATACCACTATATAGTTACAGAATAATGTAGTGTTACTTATAATACCACCACACCATGACCATTATACCACTATATAGTTACAGAATAATGTAGTGTTACTTATAATACCACCACACCATGGCCATTATACCACTATATAGTTACAGAATAATGTAGTGTTACTTATAATACCACCACACCATGGCCATTATACCACTATATAGTTACAGAATAATGTAGTGTTACTTATAATACCACCACACCATGGCCATTATACCACTATATAGTTACAGAACCATATACTGTTACCAATAATACCACCACACCATGGCCATTATACCACTATATAGTTACAGAATAATGTAGTGTTACTTATAATACCACCACACCATGACCATTATACCACTATATAGTTACAGAATAATGTAGTGTTACTTATAATACCACCACACCATGACCATTATACCACTATATAGTTACAGAATAATGTAGTGTTACTTATAATACCACCACACCATGGCCATTATACCACTATATAGTTACAGAATAATGTAGTGTTACCAATAATACCACCACACCATGGCCATTATACCACTATATAGTTACAGAATAATGTAGTGTTACTTATAATACCACCACACCATGACCAATATACCACTATATAGTTACAGAATAATGTAGTGTTACTTATAATACCACCACACCATGGCCATTATACCACTATATAGTTACAGAATAATGTAGTGTTACTTATAATACCACCACACCATGGCCATTATACCACTATATAGTTACAGAATAATGTAGTGTTACCAATAATACCACCACACCATGGCCATTATACCACTATATAGTTACAGAATAATGTAGTGTTACTTATAATACCACCACACCATGGCCATTATACCACTATATAGTTACAGAATAATGTAGTGTTACTTATAATACCACCACACCATGGCCATTATACCACTATATAGTTACAGAATAATGTAGTGTTACTTATAATACCACCACACCATGGCCATTATACCAATTTGGGCTCACTTAGGTCATATTACACGGAGCGATTTTTACCAATTAACGACTAACGATAAACGATCGCAAATGAGATTGTTTATCGTTAACCTGAAATCGTTCACCATATTACACAGAACGATGGTCGATAGATACGATTGTTATTGTGATTGTTTATTCCTTCTGATCTCAGGAAAACAATGGGCAATGTGCTATTACACTGAGCGATTAGTGAAAAAATGTGGAATTTGAGCGAATGAACGTGGAATTACAGCGAACGATTAACGATAATTTTAGGTTCAGATCTAAATCAACGACATACGAACGATTTTTCGATCATTGCCTGCAATTACACAGAACGATTATCGTTTAAATTCGAACAATATAACAATTTTTTGCATGATAATCGTCCCGTGTAATAGGGCCCTTAGTGTAATTAAGTGTCCCCATATTGTAGTTATCTACCTTTCTATCAACATAGTGTAATAACATTGTAATTAGGCCCCTCCCCATATTGTAGTCAGGCCCCGCCTTTGTATCGACATACTGTAATATTATTGTAAATAGGCCCCTCCCCATATTGTAGTTAATCCCCCCTTTTACCCCATATTAGAATCAGTTAATCCTCTGTCCCTCCATATTGTAGTCAGGTCCCCCTCTGTCCCTCCATATTGTAGTCAGGTCCCCCTCTGTCCCTCCATATTGTAGTCAGGTCCCCCTCTGTCCCTCCATATTGTAGTCAGGTCCCCCTCTGTCCCTCCATATTGTAGTCAGACCCTCCTCTGTCCCTCCATATTGTAGTCAGGTCCCCCTCTGTCCCTCCATATTGTAGTCAGGCCCTCCTCTGTCCCTCCATATTGTAGTTAAGCCCCCCTCTGTCCCTCCATATTGTAGTCAGGCCCTCCTCTGTCCCTCCATATTGTAGTCAGGTCCCCCTCTGTCCCTCCATATTGTAGTCAGACCCTCCTCTGTCCCTCCATATTATAGTCAGGTCCCCCTCTGTCCCTCCATATTGTAGTCAGACCCTCCTCTGTCCCTCCATATTGTAGTCAGGCCCTCCTCTGTCCCTCCATATTGTAGTCAGGTCCCCCTCTGTCCCTACATATTGTAGTCAGACCCTCCTCTGTCCCTCCATATTATAGTCAGGTCCCCCTCTGTCCCTCCATATTGTAGTCAGGCCCTCCTCTGTCCCTCCATATTGTAGTCAGGTCCCCCTCTGTCCCTCCATATTGTAGTCAGGTCCCCCTCTGTCCCTCCATATTGTAGTCAGATCCTCCTCTGTCCCTCCATATTATAGTCAGGTCCCCCTGTGTCCCTCCATATTGTAGTCAGGTACCCCTGTGTCCCTCCATATTGTAGTCAGACCCTCCTCTGTCCCTCCATATTGTAGTCAGGTCCCCCTCTGTCCCTCCATATTGTAGTCAGGCCCTCCTCTGTCCCTCCATATTGTAGTCAGACCCTCCTCTGTCCCTCCATATTGTAGTCAGGTCCCCCTCTGTCCCTCCATATTGTAGTCAGACCCTCCTCTGTCCCTCCATATTGTAGTCAGGTCCCCCTCTGTTCCTCCATATTGTAGTCAGGTCCCCCTCTGTCCCTCCATATTGTAGTCAGGCCCTCCTCTGTCCCTCCATATTGTAGTCAGACCCTCGTCTGTCCCTCCATATTGTTGTCAGGTCCCCCTCTGTCCCTCCATATTGTAGTCAGGTCCCCCTCTGTCCCTCCATATTGTAGTCAGGTCCCCCTCTGTCCCTCCATATTGTAGTCAGGTCCCCCTCTGTCCCTCCATATTGTAGTCAGACCCTCCTCTGTCCCTCCATATTGTAGTCAGATCCCCCTCTGTCCCTCTATAATGTAGTCAGGTCCCCTCTGTCCCTTCATATTGTAGTCAGGTCCCCCTCTGTCCCTCCATATTGTAGTCAGACCCTCCTCTGTCCCTCCATATTGTAGTCAGACCCTCCTCTGTCCCTCCATATTGTAGTCAGGTCCCCCTCTGTCCCTCCATATTGTAGTCAGGTCCCCCTCTGTCCCTCCATATTGTAGTCAGGCCCTCCTCTGTCCCTCCATATTGTAGTCAGACCCTCGTCTGTCCCTCCATATTGTTGTCAGGTCCCCCTCTGTCCCTCCATATTGTAGTCAGGTCCCCCTCTGTCCCTCCATATTGTAGTCAGGTCCCCCTCTGTCCCTCCATATTGTAGTCAGACCCTCCTCTGTCCCTCCATATTGTAGTCAGGTCCCCCTCTGTCCCTCCATATTGTAGTCAGACCCTCCTTTGTCCCTCCATATTGTAGTCAGGTCCCCCTCTGTCCCTCCATATTGTAGTCAGGTCCCCCTCTGTCCCTCCATATTGTAGTCAGGTCCCCCTCTGTCCCTCCATATTGTAGTCAGACCCTCCTCTGTCCCTACATATTGTAGTCAGGTCCCCCTCTGTCCCTCCATATTGTAGTCAGACCCTCCTCTGTCCCTCCATATTGTAGTCAGACCCTCCTCTGTCCCTCCATATTGTAGTCAGGTCCCCCTCTGTCCCTCCATATTGTAGTCAGGCCCTCCTCTGTCCCTCCATATTGTAATTAGGCCCCCCTCTGTCCCTCCATATTGTAGTCAGGTCCCCCTCTGTCCCTCCATATTGTAGTCAGGCCCTCCTCTGTCCTTCAATGTTGTAGTCAGGTCCTCCTTTGTCCCTCCATGTTGTAGTTTGACCCTCCTCTGTTCCTCCATGTTGTAGTCAGACCCTCCTCTGTCCCTCCATATTGTAGTCATGTCCTCCTTTGTCCCTCCATGTTGTAGTTTGACCCTCCTCTGTTCCTCCATGTTGTAGTTAGCCTCCCAGTGTCTCCCATATTGTTTTCAGGCCCCCTTGTGCCCTTACAATGTAATTAGGGGAATGAAACCCAATGCACTTGCCTCTCCTCTTGCCCACAGCACTGGTCCCTATCTCTGTTCCACAGAGTCCAGGCAGCTGATGCAGTGATATTGTATAAGTATTCAGAGCAGCATCAGGTGAAGGCCCTGTGGCAGTGATTCCGGACTCCGGTCTTAGGATGCCACAAAGTTTACACCTGGATTCGGGAATGTTTGTCCATTCCTCTCTGCAGATCCTCTCCCGCTGTCAGACTGGATGGGGGCCAGTGGTGGACCCCATTATTAGGTGAGTACAAGGCTCTGGCTAGGCCACTTAAGCCCATTCACAGTTGCCCCTATTCTGCTCCTCCTGTGGTCCTGG
The DNA here is from genome assembly GCA_027789725.1 of Dendropsophus ebraccatus. Taxonomy (NCBI): domain Eukaryota; kingdom Metazoa; phylum Chordata; class Amphibia; order Anura; family Hylidae; genus Dendropsophus; species Dendropsophus ebraccatus. The sequence goes on from JAQFWZ010000033.1 coordinate 19,665,104, forward strand.
CTATGCCCTCCAGGACATTGTCTTGTTGGGAGGTGAACCTCTGAGGCTTAGTCTGAGGTCCTGAGCACTCTGAAACAGGATTTCATTACTTTACTCTGCACATTTAGCTTAAAATTGAGGCCAAAAAGTTCAGTCTTGTTCCTCGGGGTCCTTTAGCTCCTTCTGTGTAAACTCCCGGTGGCTTTCATGTGACTATTACTGGGGAGGGTTTTCATTCTGACCACTCTGCCATAAACCCCCGATTGGTGGAGGCTGCAGCGATGGCGGACCTTCTAGAAGTTTCTCCCAACTACATATTTGGAGCTCAGAGTGATCCTATGTTCTTGATGGCCACTCTTATCCTTCTCCCCTGATCCCGTAGTCTGGTGGGGTGGCAGCTCTAGGAAGAGTCCTGGTTCTTCCATCTTCTTCCTTGTAAGAATCATAGAAACTGCTGTGCTTGGGAAACTTTCTGCAGATGTGTGTCTCCTCCACACAATTTTTTGCTAAATTTCAATTTCTTGTTTCACATTCTCACTATGGGGTATTGAGGGCGGAATCGTGGGTGAAAACGCCAAGCCGAGTGATTTCAGACTAAATATATATGACAGAGTGACGAAATATGGGAAAACATATAGGGGTAAATGCAGTGGGGAAAGTAAGTATCTGATTCACTGCACAGAATAGGGGGGTAATATTTCTGGTCAGAAACTACACCAAAGAGACAGAATCTATAGAACATTCCAGATAATCACATTGTAGGATTTATAAATAATTATTTTCTTTTTTATTCCATGAAATCACTGAGGGACCAGCAGGAATTCTGTCCCTCACAGAGCTGGTAGTTTCTCTATAAGAACCCCCCCCCCCCTTTGCCCTCATTACCTGGGTTACCTGCACCTGTGTCATCTCATCAACTGTATAATAATCACCTGTCCACACACTACAACCTCTTCACCATGGTCAAGACCAAAGGCCAAGATAAGACTGTAGACTTGCACAAGGCTGGCATGGGCTACAGGACAATAGGCAGCAGCTTGGTTAGAAGGCAGGAACTGTTGGCGCAATTATTAGAAAATAGAAGAAACACCAGATGACTGCCAATCTTCCTTGGTCTGGGGCTCCATGCAGGATCTCACCTTGTGGGGTAGGGATAGTTCTGATAGAGGTCAGGAATAGAGGGATAGAGGTCAGGCCCAGAATGTCGTCATGGATTATAATCCTGCAGGACACACCAGGTCCCCCTGCTCACACCAACACACGTCCAGGCCTGTGTGAAGCTCGCAGTGACCATCTGGATGATCTAGAGGAGACATGGGAGAAGGTCATGTGGTTAGATGAGACCAAAATACAACTTTTTGTTACCAGCTCCATATGCTTTCATAAGTTCGCAGCTTTCTGTTACACTTTGGACGACTTTATCAGGTCCATTACATTATATCTGGATAGAAAGTCATTATATATCCTGGTTTCGGAGAAACACATGGGAGTGGGGGGGGGGGGGGGTGAATACTTTTGCACAGCATTATACCTACAACTGGTTGGTTTTCCCATCGCGACTACAACAAGTCCATGTGGTTTGATGTTGCGAAAGAAATTGAAGGAAGGAAGTTCTCCATCATATGCAGACATCAATGGAAAGTCACCACCTCATAGACTCGTCTGGTCGCCCACTATTAACCTTTCTTCATTTTCTGCAGATTATATGGTATTAAATTTGGGCATTAACCCTGTGGTACAAATCGTGTTGTAAGGGGCCCTCGTGTGTGTTTCCTGGGGGGCCCAGCTGTACCTGGGAAGGGGCCACATGTTAATAAGAAGGTGAGGGGGAGATGTGAGTGTGGTTTCCCTCATGTCGTGTGACACTGTCTGTGGTGGTGATAGCCGAGTGCAGCATTTTCCGCCTGACATTGCGCTGCAGAGCAGAGAGACGTGATAACATCTGATGCCTGAGTGATGAGAACACGACACAACAGTCAATGGTCAGATGGAGGGGCCCCGGATATATGGACCCTAAGACACCCTGTCACCCAGAGACATGGACCCTAACATACCCTGTCACCCAGAGACCCTAACATACCCTGTCACCCAGAGACATGGACCCTAACATACCCTGTCACCCAGAGGCATGGACCCTAACATACCCTGTCACCCAGAGACATGGACCCTAACATACCCTGTCACCCAGAGACATGGACCCTAACATACCCTGTCACCCAGAGACATGGACCCTAAGACACCCCGTCACCCAGAGACATGGACCCTAACATACCCTGTCACCCAGAGACATGGACCCTAACATACCCTGTCACCCAGAGACATGGACCCTAACATACCCTGTCACCCAGAGACATGGACCCTAACATACCCTGTCACCCAGAGACATGGACCCTAACATACCCTGTCACCCAGAGACATGGACCCTAACATACCCTGTCACCCAGAGACATGGACCCTAACATACCCTCTCACCCAGAGACATGGACCCTAACATACCCTGTCACCCAGAGACATGGACCCTAACATACCGTCACCCAGAGACATGGACCCTAACATACCCTGTCACCCAGAGACATGGACCCTAACATACCGTCACCCAGAGACATGGACCCTAACATACCCTGTCACCCAGAGACATGGACCCTAACACACCCTGTCACCTAGACACATGGACCCGAACATACCCTGTCACCCAGAGACATGGACCCTAACACACCCTGTCACCTAGACACATGGACCCTAACATACCCTGTCACCCAGAGACATGGACCCTAACACACCCTGTCACCTAGACACATGGACCCTAACACACCCTGTCACCCAGAGACATGGACCCTAACATACCGTCACCCAGAGACATGGACCCTAACATACCCTGTCACCCAGAGACATGGACCCTAACATACCCTGTCACCCAGAGACATGGACCCTAACACACCCTGTCACCCAGAGACATGGACCCTAACATACCCTGTCACCCAGAGACATGGACCCTAAGACACCCTGTCACCCAGAGACATGGACCCTAAGACACCCCGTCACCCAGAGACATGGACCCTAACATACCCTGTCACCCAGACACATGGACCCTAACATACCCTGTCACCCAGAGACATGGACCCTAACATACCCTGTCACCCAGAGACATGGACCCTAACATACCCTGTCACCCAGAGACATGGACCCTAACATACCCTGTCACCCAGAGACATGGACCCTAAGACACCCTGTCACCCAGAGACATGGACCCTAACATACCCTGTCACCCAGAGACATGGACCCTAACATACCCTCTCACCCAGAGACATGGACCCTAACATACCCTGTCACCCAGACACATGGACCCTAACATACCCTGTCACCCAGAGACATGGACCCTAACATACCCTGTCACCCAGAGACATGGACCCTAACATACCCTGTCACCTAGACACATGGACCCTAACATACCCTGTCACCCAGAGACATGGACCCTAACATACCCTGTCACCTAGACACATGGACCCTAACATACCCTGTCACCAGAGACATGGACCCTAACATACCCTGTCACCCAGAGACATGGACCCTAACATACCGTCACCCAGAGACATGGACCCTAACATACCCTGTCACCCAGAGACATGGACCCTAACACACCCTGTCACCCAGAGACATGGACCCTAACATACCCTGTCACCCAGAGACATGGACCCTAACATACCCTGTCACCCAGAGACATGGACCCTAAGACACCCTGTCACCCAGAGACATGGACCCTAACATACCCTGTCACCCAGAGACATGGACCCTAACATACCCTGTCACCCAGAGACATGGACCCTAACATACCCTGTCACCTAGACACATGGACCCTAACATACCCTGTCACCCAGAGACATGGACCCTAACATACCCTGTCACCCAGAGACATGGACCCTAACATACCCTGTCACCCAGAGACATGGACCCTAACATACCCTGTCACCTAGACACATGGACCCTAACATACCCTGTCACCCAGAGACATGGACCCTAACATACCCTGTCACCCAGAGACATGGACCCTAAAACACCCTGTCACCCAGAGACATGGACCCTAACATACCCTGTCACCCAGAGACATGGACCCTAACACACCCTGTCACCCAGAGACATGGACCCTAACACACCCTGTCACCCAGAGACATGGACCCTAACACACCCTGTCACCCAGAGACATGGACCCTAACACACCCTGTCACCCAGAGACATGGACCCTAACATACCGTCACCCAGAGACATGGACCCTAACATACCCTGTCACCTAGACACATGGACCCTAACATACCCTGTCACCCAGAGACATGGACCCTAACATACCCTGTCACCTAGACACATGGACCCTAACATACCCTGTCACCCAGAGACATGGACCCTAACATACCCTGTCACCCAGAGACATGGACCCTAACATACCGTCACCCAGAGACATGGACCCTAACATACCCTGTCACCCAGAGACATGGACCCTAACACACCCTGTCACCCAGAGACATGGACCCTAACATACCCTGTCACCCAGAGACATGGACCCTAACATACCCTGTCACCCAGAGACATGGACCCTAACATACCCTGTCACCCAGAGACATGGACCCTAACATACCCTGTCACCTAGACACATGGACCCTAACATACCCTGTCACCCAGAGACATGGACCCTAACATACCCTGTCACCCAGAGACATGGACCCTAACATACCCTGTCACCCAGAGACATGGACCCTAACATACCCTGTCACCTAGACACATGGACCCTAACATACCCTGTCACCCAGAGACAAGGACCCTAACATACCCTGTCACCTAGACACATGGACCCTAACACACCCTGTCACCCAGAGACATGGACCCTAACATACCCTGTCACCCAGAGACATGGACCCTAACATACCCTATCACCCAGAGACATGGACCCTAACATACCCTGTCACCCAGACACATGGACCCTAACATACCCTGTCACCCAGAGACATGGACCCTAACATACCCTGTCACCCAGAGACATGGACCCTAACATACCCTGTCACCCAGAGACATGGACCCTAACACACCCTGTCACCCAGAGACATGGACCCTAACATACCCTATCACCCAGAGACATGGACCCTAACATACCCTGTCACCTAGACACATGGACCCTAACATACCCTGTCACCCAGAGACATGGACCCTAACATACCCTGTCACCCAGAGACATGGACCCTAACATACCCTGTCACCCAGAGACATGGACCCTAACATACCGTCACCCAGAGACATGGACCCTAACATACCGTCACCCAGAGACATGGACCCTAACATACCCTGTCACCCAAAGACATGGACCCTAACATACCCTGTCACCCAGAGACATGGACCCTAACATACCCTGTCACCCAGAGACAAGGACCCTAACATACCCTGTCACCCAGAGACATGGACCCTAAGACACCCTGTCACCCAGAGACATGGACCCTAACATACCCTGTCACCCAGAGACATGGACCCTAACATACCCTGTCACCCAGAGACATGGACCCTAACATACCGTCACCCAGAGACATGGACCCTAACATACCCTGTCACCCAGAGACATGGACCCTAACATACCCTGTCACCCAGAGACATGGACCCTAACATACCGTCACCCAGAGACATGGACCCTAACATACCCTGTCACCCAGAGACATGGACCCTAACATACCCTGTCACCCAGAGACATGGACCCTAAGACACCCCGTCACCCAGAGACATGGACCCTAACATACCCCGTCACCCAGAGACATGGACCCTAACATACCCTGTCACCCAGAGACATGGACCCTAACACACCCTGTCACCCAGAGACAAGGACCCTAACACACCCTGTCACAGTATCACTCATTGTGCTCAGTATTATGTCACCATTGATATTTCAGGTTTGGTCATAATCTCAGGACATGATCAGGATATCAGATTGCTGACAGATCCAGCAGATCCCCTGTCCATGTTTGGGTCAGTCCAATGATCAGATATCAGATTGCTGACAGATCTAGTGTCTATGTTTAGGATAGTCAAGTGATCACATAGACATTAGATTGCTGACAGATCCAGTGGATCCAGTGTCCATGTGCTCTTCTCCAGCCTCTCTTTATGATACTCTAATCAATAAGAGGGTTGGTCGGGGAGGAAGGGTCGGTGCCTGCAGCAGATCAGTCTCTCGGAGCAGATCCTATGACATAGCTATCAGGTGTTCTGCACAGGTTGGTAATCAGTTACACAATCCCATCAGCGAATACGAGTAAACTTTTAATCAATTGCTGGATCACACAGATAATGTTTCCTGTCACCACTGTGATTGTGACCACGCTCCATGTCTCCTGGTATCCTGGTGTCACCGATGTGATTGTGACCGCGCTCCATGTCTCCTGGTATCCTGGTGTCACCGCTGTGATTGTGACCACGCTCCATGTCTCCTGGTATCCTGGTGTCACCGCTGTGATTGTGACCACGCTCCATGTCTCCTGGTATCCTGGTGTCACCGCTGTGATTGTGACCACGCTCCATGTCTCCTGGTGTCACCGCTGTGATTGTGACCACGCTCCATGTCTCCTGGTGTCACCGCTGTGATTGTGACCACGCTCCATGTCTCCTGGTGTCACCGCTGTGATTGTGACCACGCTCCATGTCTCCTGGTGTCACCGGTGTGATTGTGACTACGCTCCATGTCTCCTGGTGTCACCGCTGTGATTGTGACCATGCTCCATGTCTCCTGGTGTCACCGCAGTGATTGTGACCACGCTCCATGTCTCCTGGTGTCACCGCTGTGATTGTGACCACGCTCCATGTCTCCTGGTATCCTGGTGTCACCGCTGTGATTGTGACCACGCTCCATGTCTCCTGGTGTCACCGCTGTGATTGTGACCACGCTCCATGTCTCCTGGTGTCACCGCTGTGATTGTGACCACGCTCCATGTCTCCTGGTATCCTGATGTCACTATGATTGTGACCACGCTCCATGTCTCCTGGTATCCTGGTGTCACCGCTGTGATTGTGACCACGCTCCATGTCTCCTGGTGACACCGCTGTGATTGTGACCACGCTCCATGTCTCCTGGTGTCACCGCTGTGATTGTGACCACGCTCCATGTCTCCTGGTGTCACTGTGATTGTGACCACGCTCCATGTCTCCTGGTGTCACCGCTGTGATTGTGACCACGCTCCATGCCTCCTGGTGTCACCGCTGTGATTGTGACCACGCTCCATGTCTCCTGGTGACACCGCTGTGATTGTGACCACGCTCCATGTCTCCTGGTGACACCGCTGTGATTGTGACCACGCTCCATGTCTCCTGGTGTCACTGTGATTGTGACCACGCTCCATGTCTCCTGGTGTCACCGCTGTGATTGTGACCACGCTCCATGTCTCCTGGTGTCACCGCTGTGATTGTGACCACGCTCCATGTCTCCTGGTGTCACCGCTGTGATTGTGACCACGCTCCATGTCTCCTGGTGACACCGCTGTGATTGTGACCACGCTCCATGTCTCCTGGTGTCACTGTGATTGTGACCGCGCTCCATGTCTCCTGGTGTCACCGCTGTGATTGTGACCGCGCTCCATGTCTCCTGGTATCCGGGTGTCACTATGATTGTGACCACGCTCCATGTCTCCTGGTATCCTGGTGTCACTATGATTGTGACCACGCTCCATGTCTTCTGGTGTCACCGCTGTGATTGTGACCACGCTCCATGTCTCCTGGTGTCACCGCTGTGATTGTGACCACGCTCCATGTCTCCTGGTGTCACCGCTGTGATTGTGACCACGCTTCATGTCTCCTGGTGTCACCCCTGTGATTGTGACCACGCTCCATGTCTCCTGGTGTCACCGCTGTGATTGTGACCACGCTCCATGTCTCCTGGTGTCACCACTGTGATTGTGACCACGCTCCATGTCTCCTGGTATCCTGGTGTCACTATGATTGTGACCACGCTCCATGTCTCCTGGTGTCACCGCTGTGATTGTGACCACGCTCCATGTCTCCTGGTGTCACCGCTGTGATTGTGACCACGCTCCATGTCTCCTGGTGTCACCACTGTGATTGTGACCACGCTCCATGTCTCCTGGTATCCTGGTGTCACTATGATTGTACCCACACTCCATGTCTCCTGGTGTCACCGCTGTGATTGTGAACACGCTCCATGTCTCCTGGTATCTGGTGTCACCGCTGTGATTGTGACCACGCTCCATGTCTCCTGGTGTCACCCCTGTGATTGTGACCACGCTCCATGTCTCCTGGTATCCTGGTGTCACCGCTGTGATTGTGACCACGCTCCATGTCTCCTGGTGTCACCACTGTGATTGTGACCACGCTCCATGTCTCCTGGTGTCACCGCTGTGATTGTGACCACGCTCCATGTCTCCTGGTGTCACCACTGTGATTGTGACCACGCTCCATGTCTCCTGGTATCTGGTGTCACCGCTGTGATTGTGACCGCGCTCCATGTCTCCTGGTATCCTGGTGTCACCGCTGTGATTGTGACCACGCTCCATGTCTCCTGGTGTCACCCCTGTGATTGTGACCACGCTCCATGTCTCCTGGTATCCTGGTGTCACCGCTGTGATTGTGACCACGCTCCATGTCTCCTGGTATCCTGGTGTCACCGCTGTGATTGTGACCGCGCTCCATGTCTCCTGGTATCCTGGTGTCACTATATGATTGTGACCGCGCTCCATGTCTCCTGGTATCCGGGTGTCACTATGATTGTGACCACGCTCCATGTCTCCTGGTATCACCGCTGTGATTGTGACCACGCTCCATGTCTCCTGGTGTCACCGCTGTGATTGTGACCGCGCTCCATGTCTCCTGGTATCCTGGTGTCACTATGATTGTGACAGCGCTCCATGTCTCCTGGTATCACCGCTGTGATTGTGACCACGCTCCATGTCTCCTGGTATCCTGGTGTCACCACTGTGATTGTGACCACGCTCAAAGTCTCCTGGTATCCTGGTGTCACCGCTGTGATTGTGACCACGCTCAAAGTCTCCTGGTATCCTGGTGTCACCGCTGTGATTGTGACCACGCTCCATGTCTCCTGGTATCCTGGTGTCACTATGATTGTGACCACGCTCCATGTCTCCTGGTATCCTGGTGTCACCGCTGTGATTGTGAGCTCTTGTGACCATGCTCCATGTCAGGATAGTGAAGTGTTGCCGGTTTCCTCACCTCTCCTCATAACCTGGCTGTGGTTGGGATATTAAACATTCCTGCAGGTAGTTCCTGGAGTCACAGCATAGTGTGTAGTATGGAGAATGGGGGCAGTCACCTTGTACTTGCCCCGGGCTATTATTATATCTGTACAGTTACATATATATCACTCCATTGTCCCCTGAGAGAAAAGGTTTCTATAAACATGAGAGCCAGGATGGCAAAACCACCAACTACATGGAGATCACCCAACTAATGTGTGACACAAGGGGAGACAAGGATCAATCAGGGTCACTCTTAACGCAATGCTTTTATTGGCAAGGGTGATAAATCACAACCAGAGGAGTCTGAAAGGCCAAAGTAGTCTAGAGGAAGGAACAAAGAGGTCTGGATGGCTAAAGGAGTCTCGTGCAAGGAATAGAGGGGTCTGGATGGCCAAAGGAGTCTCGTGTAAGTAATAGAGGGGTCTGAAGACGACACTGGGTGTCTGGAGGATAGAGAGGGTTCTGGAGGAGAAGGGGGGTCTTGAGGGTAGAGAGGGTTCTGGAGGACACAGGGGGGTCTGGAGGGTAGAGAGGGTTATGGAAGAGACGGGTCTGGAGGGTAGAGAGGGGTCTGGAGGGTAGAGAGGGGTGTCTGGAGGGTAGAGAGGGTTCTGGAGGAGACAGGGGGAACAGGAGGGTAGAGAGGGTTCTGGAGGAGACTGGGGGAACAGGAGGGTAGAGAGGGTTCTGGAGGAGACAGGGGGGTCTGGAGGGTAGAAAGGGTTCTGGAGGACACGGGGGTCTGGAGGGTAGAGAGGGTTCTGGAGGAGACAGGGGGGTCTGGAGGGTAGAGAGGGTTCTGGAGGACACAGGGGGGTCTGGAGGGTAGAGAGGGTTCTGGAGGACACAGCTAACTTAGAGGCAGGGTAGGCAGTTGCTATTGGGCCCGTGTAGGAGTGGGGCCCGGGGAAGAAAGGTAAGGGCCCTATTCTACCAGATGATTATCGTTTAGATTATCATTAAATCGTTTGAATCTAAACGATAATCTTTCGGTTGAAATGCAGTTAACGATTATAAGACCTGGACCTATTTTTATCGTTGCTCGTTTGCAAAACATTCGCAAATCGTTCGCATTGAATAAGACGTCGTTCGGTCGTTTTCAATAGATACGAACGCAATAGCGAAGAAATAGCGAAGAAAAAACAATCGCAAATACGATCATAAGTAACGATTATCGTTCCATGAAAATGAGTGAACGTTTTCAGGTCTTTCTCAATAGCGGTCGTTTGAGATCGTTAATCGTTAACGATCATGTGAACGATAATCGTCCAGTGAAATAGGGCTCTAAGAGCGTGTGTCCTTCTGCTTATCCCCTATGTACTGCAGTGTGTAAGTGACCCAATGTTTACTTACATGCTGCAACACAAAAGGGTTAACCAGCAGAAGACAGAGACCTCTCCTCCACTGCACTGATAACCTCTGACCTCTGTTCTCCAGCTGCGTAATCAAATAGGAAAAGAAAATGTGCAGAGCTCCGTGCAAAGGTAAGGTCAGGGGTTATCATTGCACCAGCAGTAAAGCAGATATATAAATATATATATGAGCATTGCTTTGTGTTGTGCGTAGGGGGCCCCTTAAAATTATTTGCTATGGTGTCCCATGAATCCTACGCCCCTGACCATCACCGTGGTTTCGCGAAGTTGCTTAGGACTGTCTTGAGGAAAGTAGGTAGGCACAGGGGGTGGTTTCAGCTTTAGGGCTCACTGTCGTGTCCTGTTCCCTACCTTGTACAACTCATCCCTGACAACGGTATATTAAGTCATGCCTCTGTATATACCTAAAGGCCTCTGCTGACCCTCTGGTTGTCATGGAAACTCATGGACACCTTCCAGTTTAAGGCAATGTTCACACTACGTAAGTTCCGTAGTAATCACAGCCGTGATTTCTACGGCACTTACATAGTGCTGCCTTCTGAGGAATCCCTAGCGATCCCTGAGGGATCCCTAGCAGCGCTGCGAGAAACTGACATGCATCGCACGCTCCACTGTGTATAGTGAGGAGTTCTGATGTGGACACGCACTGATGCGCCCGCATTAGAACTCAGCGCCACTCAATGATCTTTTCTGAGACCGGCCGTTCTGTGACAAAATGTGACCATAGCCTAAAGGTGCATTCACACGTACAGGATCAGCAGCAGATCTGCAGCAGATTTGATGATGTGTTCAGTTATTTAGGCCGCTACGATACGGTGTGTGAAGCTACCCTAAGGATATTGAATGACCAAAATCAGATCTCGGCCATTACAGCAGGAGGCCGACTATCAGTCACTGGCTGGTCATATGAGCACAGACCCAGCACGATCATCTTCATTATATGAATGTAAGTCATGGGGCCTTCATGTCTGGTCGGAGACCTGCCACAGCCCAGGGCCCTCAAAGAAGATATTCCTGAGTCAGTCCCATATCTTCCTCTGAACTATGGAGTTTCTTCTTTGATAATGTGGCGATGATGACACAATAAGGACCAGTAATAATATTTCAGAGATCCAGTCCATCAGTGTGAGGCCTGCAGGCAGCACAGGGTTAACTTCCCCTCTGGGAGAGCATCAGGCGGTTACTTATCAGTTGGGTTAGTCAGAGATTGTCGGACAGGATACGTGGACGTGGCTTCTGCTCAGGGGAGGCTTATGCAATACAGGTTAGGCACGAAGCTCAGGTCATGCGGTTGGCTCAGAGGAAGCTTCGATGTGCAGGTCATAAGCAGTGAAGAACGGACGGGAGGTGTGCAGTCTTGGGTAATGGGTACAGTGTCTTGACTAACCTGTCCGTGCTGGATATAGCATATCACGGCTGACCACAATAACTGCCAGGAACATCTCTGCTCTCAATCACTCTCCCTTCCTACCACAATGGTCTCCACACCGTGCAGGACTCTCACATGTCACAAATAATCAGCTACACATCTTGTGGTCATTCTCCAAACCCCCCTCATGCTGCTGTGCGAGTAACATCCACCTGCACCGAGTGTGAAGTAACGAGAGCACCTGTACACCCCCCCCCCCTCCCTATTCTTACATGGTCCAATTCAAAGAAAATAGAAAACTGCGCATGTCATAGGGGTATGTGGACACATAAAGAAAAAATTCAAAATGGCACTGATCTAAATGGGCTGCCCGGACGATCCTTAGATGGCCCAGGCAGCAGCGGTCTGTGGCTGCCGCTACTTCTATTACATATAGGGATGGGCAACAGATCGTAGCTGACAATCTTATTCAACATGCTGAAAGACAACGATCAGCCGACAGCGTGACAACTTTCAGCAGGAGCTATTACACTAAACAATTATCATCCAGAACATCCTAAAAAAGTTCAGTGTCCACAGCTTCTGAAGTATAAATATTTCTTTATTTAGCGCATCAAAACATAAAAACAACAAACAAAAAGTGAATGGTGGGTTAAAAACGGGCGTTTTTAACCCACCATTCACTTTTTGTTTGTTGTTTTTATGTTTTGATGCGCTAAATAAAGAAATATTTATACTTCAGAAGCTGTGGACACTGAACTTTTTTAGGATGCCTTACGGGTTGCAGCCCGCAATATGCTCTTCCACGTGCTAGGAGATATCACTTGCCAACTGAGTCAACCATTACAGCAATCATAGGTGAGCGGACCCTTCTTTTTGTTTGTTTCATATCATCCAGAACAGCCTGTTATACGGACGATAATCGTTTTGTGTAATAGGGCCCTAACCTTTCTTTAAAGGCTCAGCCCCATTATTATCAATGTCATCCTGGGACATGGTTGGTGTCACAATTCCAGACCTTCTCTTCCTTGCTTGTTCAGTGGCTGCAGTCAGGGAAGATGAACGAGACTTCCATCTCGAGGAGTTAGTAACCTTACGCCATTACCTCCAGTAGGGATGACAATACAGACTAGTGAAGAGACTGGGTTGTTACTATAGAGTAAGTAAAGCAGCTCTTAGGAGGTGTATGTATAACATACACATACACTGAATGGCCCATTGTATCAGAGCCCACTACCCCCCCTTGTTGGATTGCCTCTGCATAGAGATCCAACCTGCTGCCACAGAGTGCAGCATAAAATCCAGTGGGCAGCTTTTTGTGTGGATCCACACAGATTCACACGGAGTAAAAGTGGCGGAATTCTCCGCCATGGAATTCCACCAGTTTTACTCCGTGTGAAGGCCAGCCTCCATGTCATAATGACAGTCTAATGGACATATCTATTCTTCAGCGCAGAGAGACGCCAGGGGAAGAGGCGCACGAGCCTCCCATAGACTGTCATTATGACACAGAGGCTGACGAGATTCCGCCAGTTTTATTCTGTGTGAACAATGGACATTGTTCAAACACTGTATTGAACAATGGCCGTTGTTCGATACCGCCATGGAAATAATTGACATGTCAATTTTTTATGGCCGTTCTGCACTGATTTTAATGCAATTGTCAGTGTAACAATGTAATACGTTGTGAACATAGCCTTAACGTCAAAATCCAGTGATCGCCCCAGAGGGGAGCGAAGTGGGCGTAATGGGGGATGCGGCAGGACGCAGAGGGGGCACAGCCTCTGCATGCGCCACATTTAACATTTTTTGAGTGGAAAAATGTTGAGAAAACCTATGCAGCTCTGAGCATTGCGCCTCCGCCAATCCGGCGAACCTCAGTGCTGTCAGGACATTTTTACACCCGGTGTTTTAAGCCCGGACATAATAAATGTCCCCCTATAAGCTTTTTTTGCTTTGCCGATCTTCACAGTCCTCAGATCTTAATCTGATCTTTCATCTCAGGATGAGAAAGAACACAAGAAAGATGGAGATGGCCCCTGTACTGTCCCAATCCATGTTTTCTTCTTCTCTATACACCCAGGCAAAAGTGTCTCTGTCTGGAGTTACAGTGTAGTTAGTTGCTCCAACCACTAGGTGTCACACTCCCCTAAAGCACAGCTGCAGTCTCAAAGGAAGGTTTAGCACACACAACCCTCTCTTCTATACGCTGCTTCCTATAGTTAGTGAGTTGGTGGCTTTACGCCCATACCGTAAAGGGACACAGCTCCCAGGCAAGCTCCGTCCCGGCCGGATTTCATTAGCTGCTCTACTCCGGACTTCCTAGAAGCCAAAATCAGACCCTGCCGGACCCCGACACTAATCCAAACGTTTAGTACTAGGGTTAGGGTTGGGGGTCGGCTTAGGGTTACATCCCACTGATTTCTCATATTCTAACCCTTCCCACAGCCCCTCCTGATTAGCCTGAGGGTTATGGTTAGGATTGTTGTGTGGGAAGGGGATAGTTAAGTCATGTTTGTAGTAACCCTAACCCGACCCCCAACAATAACCCTAAAACTAAACGTTTGGATTAGGGTCGGGGGTCCGTCAGGGTCTGATTTTGGCTTCTAGGAAGCCTGGAGTGGAGCAGCCAATGAAATCCGGCTGGGGCGGGGCTTGCCTGGGAGCTGTGCGCCCGCCCCCAGCAAGGTCCCTTTACGGTATGGGATTTAGTCACTACCCTGACTCCAGCGCTAGTGACCCCAATAGTTATGCTTTGCTAAACTCAACCCCAGAGTGTCTGGAGATAAGGGAGGAACCCCTCTTGCCTACACCATGGATCCTTTTCTCAGCATGGTCATCCCCTAAAGAAGGAGAGGAAAGTCAAAATGATCCCAAGTAGAGCACAGTGCAAGATAGCCGCTCTCTGCTGAACTCCACTCCACTGAGTAGGAAGAAACCTGTCGAAGTGTCAGATAGGTGACCTGTTGGTTAGTAAGCGCCCAGACGGGCAAGAGCTTTTTGTTTTGTTTTAAAAAGCATGCTGTTGCTGTATTTCTGTTTACTGGACTGTTTATGCTGCAAATAAACGCCAAGCTATTATTTTCACAGCCAAGTCTGCTGTGAACTGTGTCAAACCACACCATTCCCCGGGAAATCCCTACAATATATATATATATATATATATATATATATATATATATATATATATATATACACACACACACACGCACGCACACACGCTCCTCACATCAGTTCTACCTGAGGGTGGGTGACCACTCCTGGCCACTGTCACAATTAGCGACCAAAACAGCAGAGCCCACCAGCAGGTTCAGTACCAGTCCCAGCGACCCGGGCCATGCCATCCCTGTCAGCAGACGACCCTGAAGATGCATAGCATGACTGGTGTAAGCTCAGTGGATGAGGAGCATTACATTTACTCACACAGAAGGGGATTCCCCCACGTAGACTGCTATACAGTTACTGTAAGAAACAGCACAGCAAACCCCTTATGGAAAGATATGAAGCAACGCAGTGACCTGAGCACTACCAAGCCTTGCTCCATCAGGGGTAAACCTCAGAGAATGTTCCAGTATGTTACCTTGCAAACTCTATACAACAGCAGTTATATCCTTCAACATAGTGGACAGTGGTGGCTCATGTTCACACACTGTTTCTGAGACTCATTTTAAACCAGTTCAGGTAGCAGATGGCCATTTGCAGTAACAAACGCAATGCAACAGTCCAGGTCATACACAGGAGAATCAGCGAGGTAGAAAGGTCAGGCAGGCAGGAAGCGGGCCATGGTCAGACACAGGAACACACACCTTCACTATGGTAAAACCACAATGCTGCTCAGGCACAGGTGAGCGGCTGGATGATGCCAGGAAGTGATGGGTGGAGGGCACATTACACGCTCCAGCACTGGCCCTTAGAGTTGCAGGTAGACAGAGAGGACAGGCAGCTAGCAAGAGAGAGGACAGTGCACTGTAGTAAAAGGCTCGTCGGTCCTTGTGGATCACTTCAGTCAGACACAAAATACAGTTATATCCAGTGACGCAAAATCAAGGTATATCCGTTCTGGCCGATAATTGTCTCGTGTAATAGCGCCTGTTAAAAGACCACGATTAACTGACATGCACGATGTTGGCTGATTATATTCTTTCAACAGGCTGAAAAATTACGATAAGGACAGCGACGATCTGCTGACTTCAATGGGCCATCCGGCCATCTGAGGACCATCTGGGCAGCCCCTCCCACAGCTCCTCGGCCCAACCCCTCCCCCAGCTTCCTGTTTGTACAATAGCACAGTGAGCGGGAATGAGGAGGAAGCGAGCACTGACCTGATAGGTTGTCGCTCGCTTCCTCCTCTAGATGGTGCTGTGTAATACGGCCCTAACAGGTGACGTCTTCTCTGGTCGAAGTCATTTATTTTAGCTTTCTTCATCCATTGCAGGATGTACTCTAATGTACTGTACAACTCCCCTCTATTGTACTGTACCACTGTCCTCTCTAAAGTACTGTACCACTGTCCCCTCTAATGTACTGTACCACTGTCCTCTAATGTACTGTACCACTGTCCTCTAATGTACTGTACCACTGTCCCCTCTAATGTACTGTACCACTGTCCTCTAATGTACTGTACCACTGTCCTCTAATGTACTGTACCACTGTCCCCTCTAATGTACTGTACCACTGTCCTCTAATGTACTGTACCACTCTCCCCTCTAATGTACTGCACCACTGTCCTCTCTAATGTACTGTACCACTGTCCTCTCTAATGTACTGTACCACTGTCCTCTCTAATGTACTGTACCACTGTCCTCTCTAATGTACTGTACCACTGTCCTCTCTAATGTACTGTACCACTGTCCTCCGTAATGTATTGTACCACTGTCCTCTCTAATGTACTGTACCACTGTCCTCTCTAATGTACTGTACCACTGTCCTCTCTAATGTACTGTACCACTGTCCTCTCTAATGTACTGTACCACTGTCCTCCGTAATGTATTGTACCACTGTCCTCTCTAATGTACTGTACCACTGTCCCCTCTAATGTACTGTACCACTGTCCTCTAATGTACTGTACCACTGTCCTCTAATGTACTGTATCACTGTCCTCTAATGTACTGTACCACTGTCCTCTAATGTACTGTATCACTGTCCACTAATGTACTGTACCACTGTCCTCTAATGTTCTGTACCAGTCTCCTCTAATGTACTGTACCACTGTCCCCTCTAATGTACTGTACCACTGTCCTCTAATGTACTGTACCACTGTCCTCTCTAATGTACTGTAACACTGTCCCCTCTAATGTACTGTACCACTGTCCTCTAATGTACTGTACCACTGTCCTCTAAGGTACTGTACCACTGTCCCCTCTAATGTACTGTACCACTGTCCTCTAATGTACTGTACCACTGTCCGCTCTAATGTACTGTATCACTGTCCTCTAATGTACTGTACCACTGTCCTCTAATGTACTGTACCACTGTCCTCTAATGTACTGTACCACTGTCCACACTATTGTACTGTACCAATGTCCTCTAATGTACTGTACCACTCTCCCCACTAATGTACTGTACCACTGTCCTCTCTAATGTACTGTACCACTGTCCTCTAATGTAATGTACCACTGTCCTCTAATGTACCGTACCACTGCCTCCATAATGTACCGTACCACTGCCCCCTCTAATGTACTGTATCTCTGTCCTCTCTAATGTACTGTACCACTGTCCTCTCTAATGTACGGTACCAATGTCCTCTCTAATGTACTGTACCACTGTCCTCTCTAATGTACTGTACCACTTTCCTCCCTAATGTATTGTACCACTGTCCTCTCTAATGTACTGTACCACTGTCCCCTCTAATGTACTGTACCACTGTCCTCTAATGTACTGTACCACTGTCCTCTAATGTACTGTATCACTGTCCTCTAATGTACTGTACCACTGTCCCCTCTAATGTACTGTACCACTGTCCCCTCTAATGTACTGTACCACTGTCCTCTAATGTACTGTATTACTGTCCTCTCTAATGTACTGTACAACTGTCCTCTATAATGTACTGTACCGCTGTCCTCTCTAATGTACTGTACCACTGTCCTCTCTAATGTACTGTATCACTGTCCTCTAATGTACTGTACCACTGTCCCCTAGTGTATTGTACCACTGTCCTCTCTAATGTACTGTACCACTGCCCCCTCTAATTTACTGTACAACTGTCCTCTCTAACGTACTGTACAACTGTCCTCTCTAATGTACTGTACCACTGTCCCCTCTAATGTACTGTACCACTGTCCTCTAATGTACTCTACCACTGTCCTCTCTAATGTACTGTACCACTGTCCCCTCTAATGTACTGTACCACTGTCCTCTAATGTACTGTACCACTGTGCTCTCTAATGTACTGTACCACTGTCCCCTCTAATGTACTGTACCACTGTCCTCTAATGTACTGTACCACTGTCCCCTCTAATGTACTGTACCACTGTCCTCTAATGTACTGTACCACTGTCCTCTAATGTACTGTATCACTGTCCTCTAATGTACTGTACCACTGTCCCCTCTAATGTACTGTACCACTGTCCCCTCAAATGTACTGTACCACTGTCCTCTCTAATGTACTGTACCACTGTCCTCTAATGTACTGTATCACTGTCCTCTAATGTACTGTACCACTGTCCCCTCTAATGTACTGTACCACTGTCCCCTCTAATGTACTGTACCACTGCCCTCTCTAATGTACTGTACCACTGTCCTCTAATGTACTGTACCACTGCCCTCTCTAATGTACTGTACCACTGTCCTCTAATGTACTGTACCACTGTCCTCTCTAATGTACTGTACCACTGTCCTCTAATGTACCGTACCACTGTCCTCTCTAATGTACTGTACCACTGTCCTCTCTAATGTACTGTACCACTGTCCCCTCTAATGTACTGTACCACTTTCCTCTAATGTACTGTACCAATGTCCTCTAATGTACTGTACCACTCTCCCCTCTAATGTACTGTACCACTGTCCTCTCTAATGTACTGTACCACTGTCCTCTAATGTACTGTACCACTGTCCTCTAATGTAATGTACCACTGTCCTCTAATGTACCGTACCACTGCCTCCATAATGTACCGTACCACTGCCCCCTCTAATGTACTGTACCACTGTCCTCTCTAATGTACTGTACCACTGTCCTCTCTAATGTACGGTACCAATGTCCTCTCTAATGTACTGTACCACTGTCCTCTCTAATGTACTGTAGAACTGTCCTCTAATGTACTGTACCACTGTCCTCTCTAATGTACTGTACCACTTTCCTCCCTAATGTATTGTACCACTGTCCTCTCTAATGTACTGTACCACTGTCCTCTCTAATGTACTGTACCACTGTCCTCTAATGTACTGTATCACTGTCCTCTAATGTACTGTACCACTGTCCTCTAATGTACTGTACCACTGTCCTCTCTAATGTACTGTACCACTGTCCCCTCTAATGTACTGTACCACTGTCCTCTAATGTACTGTATCACTGTCCTCTAATGTACTGTACCACTGTCCCCTCTAATGTACTGTACCACTGTCCTCTAATGTACTGTACCACTGTCCTCTCTAATGTACTGTACCAATGCCCCCTCTAATATACTGTACCACTGTCCTCTCTTATGTACTGTACCACTGTCCCCTCTAATGTACTGTACCACTTTCCTCTAATGTACTGTACGACTGCCCCTCTAATGTACTGTACCACTGTCCTCCCTAATGTACTGTACCACTGTCCCCTCTAATGTACTGTACCACTGTCCCCTCTAATGTACTGTACCACCTTCCCCTCTAATGTACTGTACCACTGTCCTCTAATGTACTGTACCACTGTCCTCTCTAATGTACTGTACCACTGTCCTCTCTAATGTACTGTACCACCGTCCTCTCTAATTTATTGTACCACTGTCCCCTCTAATGTACTGTACCACTGTCCTCTAATGTACTGTACCACTGTCCTCTAATGTACTGTACCACTGTCCCCTCTAATGTACTGTACCACTGTCCTCTCTAATGTACTGTACCACTGTCCTCTAATGTACTGTACCAATGCCCCCTCTAATATACTGTACCACTGTCCTCTCTTATGTACTCTACCACTGTCCCCTCTAATGTACTGTACCACTGTCCTCTAATGTACTGTACCACTGTCCTCTCTAATGTACTGTACCACTGTCCTCTCTAATGTACTGTACCACCGTCCTCTCTAATTTATTGTACCACTGTCCCCTCTAATGTACTGTACCACTGTCCTCTAATGTACTGTACCACTGTCCTCTAATGTACTGTACCACTGTCCCCTCTAATGTACTGTACCACTGTCCTCTCTAATGTACTGTACCACTGTCCTCTCTAATGTACGGTACCAATGTCCTCTCTAATGTACTGTACCACTGTCCTCTCTAATGTACTGTAGAACTGTCCTCTAATGTACTGTACCACTGTCCTCTCTAATGTACTGTACCACTTTCCTCCCTAATGTATTGTACCACTG
Organism: Dendropsophus ebraccatus; assembly: GCA_027789725.1. Lineage (NCBI taxonomy): Eukaryota > Metazoa > Chordata > Amphibia > Anura > Hylidae > Dendropsophus > Dendropsophus ebraccatus. The sequence goes on from JAQFWZ010000033.1 coordinate 19,685,567, forward strand.
TCCTCTCTAATGTACTGTACCACTGTCCTCTCTAATGTACTGTACCACTGTCCTCTAATGTACTGTATCACTGTCCTCTAATGTACTGTACCACTGTCCTCTAATGTACTGTACCACTGTCCTCTCTAATGTACTGTACCACTGTCCCCTCTAATGTACTGTACCACTGTCCTCTAATGTACTGTATCACTGTCCTCTAATGTACTGTACCACTGTCCCCTCTAATGTACTGTACCACTGTCCCCTCTAATGTACTGTACCACTGTCCTCTAATGTACTGTACCACTGTCCTCTCTAATGTACTGTACCAATGCCCCCTCTAATATACTGTACCACTGTCCTCTCTTATGTACTGTACCACTGTCCCCTCTAATGTACTGTACCACTTTCCTCTAATGTACTGTACGACTGCCCCTCTAATGTACTGTACCACTGTCCTCCCTAATGTACTGTACCACTGTCCCCTCTAATGTACTGTACCACTGTCCTCTAATGTACTGTACCACTGTCCTCTCTAATGTACTGTACCACTGTCCTCTCTAATGTACTGTACCACCGTCCTCTCTAATTTATTGTACCACTGTCCCCTCTAATGTACTGTACCACTGTCCTCTAATGTACTGTACCACTGTCCTCTAATGTACTGTACCACTGTCCCCTCTAATGTACTGTACCACTGTCCTCTCTAATGTACTGTACCACTCTCCCCTCTAATGTACTGTGCCACTGTCCTCTCTATTGTACTGTACCACTGTCCTCTAATGTACTGTACCACTGTCCTCTCTAATGTACTGTACCACTGTCCTCTCTAATGTACTGTACCACTGTCCTCTAATGTACTGTACCACTGTCCTCTCTAATGTACTGTACCACTGTCCTCTAATGTACTGTACCACTGTCCACTCTATTGTACTGTACCAATGTCCTCTAATGTACTGTACCACTCTCCCCTCTAATGTACTGTGCCACTGTCCCCTCTAATGTACTGTGCCACTGTCCTCTCTAATGTACTGTACCACTGTCCTCTAATGTAATGTACCACTGTCCTCTAATGTACTGTACCACTGCCCCCCTAATGTACCGTACCACTGCTCCCTCTAATGTACTGTACCACTGTCCTCTCTAATGTACTGTACCACTGCCCCCTCTAATGTACTGCACCACTGTCCTCTCTAATGTACTGCACCACTGTCCTCTCTAATTTACTGTACCACTGTCCTCTGTAATGTACTGTGCCACTGTCCTCTCTAATGTACTGTACCACTGTCCTCTGTAATGTACTGTACCACTGCCCTCTAATGTACTGTACCACTGTCCTCTCTAATGTACTGTACCACTGTCCTCTCATGTACTGTACCACTGTCCTCTAGTGTACAGCCCTGATCTGATGAAGCGATTTTAAGTGCGAAACATTTGTTGTCAGCCTGCTCCACACTCCCCCCCCCCCTCTCTGCACATGTGAAGTTTTATGAACAATAGACCGTACCTGTAACGCATCTGATTGGTGACTTCCTGTTTCTTTTTTTTCCTGTGTCTTCAATTATAGTAGTTATATTCCTGTATATAGGAGTAGTATTATAGTAGTTATATACTTGTATATAGAGGGCAGTATTATAGTAGTTATATCCCTGTATATAGGAGCAGTATTATAGTAGTTATATTCCTGTATATAGGAGCAGTATTATAGTAGTTATATTCCTGTATATAGGAGCAGTATTATAGTAGTTATATACTTGTATATAGAGGGCAGTATTATAGTAGTTATAACAGGATGAGAGTTCAGTCGGCACCACTTGGATCAGTGAGCTAAACTGCACACTGGCCTGGGAATGTAACACTGGTGACTGTATGGGGTGCTACCGTAAAAAGTAGAAACTTGCAATTCAAAAATAGAAAAAGACGGTGCACTCACCAATGTAGCAGTCTTTATTAGTTCATAAGCAGAACATAGCCGGGGGGGGGGGGGGGGGGGGACAAAGGTGTGTTGGAGCGGGTACTACCCGGGGATGGTACCCGCTGCAACACACCTTCTTCCTCCCCCCCCAGGCTATGTTCCGCTTATGAACTAATAAAGACTTCTACATTGGTGAGTGCACCGTCTTTTTCAATTTTTGAATTATAGTAGTTATATTCCTGTATATAGGAGCAGTATTATAGTAGTTATACGGTTCAGGGAAGAAAAAGAGTGCTGCACCTCACACCTATGGCTGATACTAGTACCTCTCAGCTGCATAAAAAAACATCAGAATTCTGTATGTGAATTGATCAAGCCACAGTAGTTATATTCTTGTATATAGGAGCAGTATTATAGTAGTTGTATTCTTGTATGTAGGAGCAGTATTATAGTAGTTATATCCCTGTATATAGGAGCAGTATTATAGTAGTTATGCGGCTCAAGGAAGAAAAAGAGTGCTGCACCTCACACCTATGGCTGATACTAGTGCCCCTAGGCTAAATAAAAAACACATCAGAATTTTGTGTATGAATTGATCAAGCCATACTGCCCCATGTACCTCGTGCCGGTATCTGATACACATAGGTCCCTACACTAAGTCCACACCATGCCAGTCAGTGGCCACCAACCCCGCAGGCGTGCACAGTCAGGGAACGGGGGCCATGGGACGGCCCTGCGACCCCCGTGTCACAGGACCAGACCCAAAAACACCACACCAGAACCCGGCCAGCACCGCCGGTGGAGAAGGTCGCCCCCAAGCAGCACAAGTCTGGATGAGGTATTGCACTCACCATAGCTGCTGCAGACAGAATGGGAAAAAAACGGTGTGGAGTTAGCGTAGGGACCCGTGTGGACCAGAGGACCTGCGCGGTGGTACACGGGGCAATATGGCTTGATCAATTCATATACAGACACTCTGGTGTTGATTTTTAATATAGGCCTAGCGGCATTAGTATCAGCCATAGATGGGATGTGCAGCAGTTCCATTCTCTCCAGTTCGTGTATTATAGTAGTTATATTCTTGTATATAGGTAGCAGTATTATAGTAGTTATATTCCTGTATATAGGAGCAGTATTATAGTAGTTATATTCCTGTATATAGGAGCAGTGTTATAGTAGTTATATTCCTGTATATAGGGGCAGTATTATAGTAGTTATATTCCTGTATATAGGAGCAGTATTATAGTAGTTATATTCTTGTATATAGGAGCAGTATCATAGTAGTTATATTCCTGTATATAGGAGCAGTATTATAGTAGTATATCCCTGTATATAGGAGCAGTATTATAGTAGTATATCCCTGTATATAGGAGCAGTATTATAGTAGTATATCCCTGTATATAGAAGCAGTATTATAGTAGTTATATTCTTGAATAAAGGAGCAGTATTATAGTAGTTATATTCTTGTATATAGGAGCAGTATTATAGTAGTTATATCCCTGTATATAGGGAGCAGTATTATAGTAGTTATATTTCTGTATATAGGAGCAGTATTATAGTAGTTATATCCCTGTATATAGGAGCAGTATTATAGTAGTTATATTCCTGTATATAGGAGCAGTATTATAGTAGTTATATTCCTGTATATAGGGGCAGTATTATAGTAGTTATATTCCTGTATATAGGAGCAGTATTATAGTAGTTATATTCTTGTATATAGGAGCAGTATTATAGTAGTTATATTCCTGTATATAGGAGCAGTATTATAGTAGTTATATTCCTGTATATGGGAGCAGTATTATAGTAGTTATATTCCTGTATATAGGAGCAGTATTATAGTAGTTATATCCCTGTATATAGGGAGCAGTATTATAGTAGTTATATTCCTGTATATAGGGGACAGTATTATAGTAGTTATATTCTTGTATATAGGGGGCAGTATTATAGTAGTTATATTCTTGTATATAGGAGCAGTATTATAGTAGTTATATCTTTGTTTTAGTATCAGGACAGAGCGTTGAATACTATATAAATATTTTAGACGTCTCCTGTGCACTATGGGGGAGATTTATTAAAGTGAGTGTCCCAGTTGCCCCTAGCAACTAATCAGATTCCACTTTTCATTCCAAACAGATTCTTTGAAAAATGAAAGGTGGAATCTGATTGGTTGCTGGGGGCATTTGAGACAATTCTACTTTACACCAGTTTGATAACTCTCCCCCTATGTGTATATTATTTTCTGTATATCATTCTTCTCTTTCTTGCTGTTCCTGCTCTGCATATCTTCTTATTCACACTACATTTTGCTCTACTTTCCTGTTACTTTCCATCGGACAATATTTATTGCTGCTTTGTATTTGCTTTGTAAGCTTTTTCAAAGAACATGTGCGGTTAAGCCGGGGTCTATATTTTAGTGCACTGTGGTTAACACGTTACAAGGTGTGAAGTGACATGCAGCTTGTCAAACATCCCGCCAGCTGTCATAGGGCATCATGGGCACGAGGCGGGCAATGTGCTGGGGTGTGGGGACCCCTCTTACGTATATAAAGTGTGACAGGTGCTTTGTTATCCTGCTGTGCTAGCTGCCAGGGAATGACTGTGGTTGACAGTAAGTATGAGACTCCTGTGACTTCTGGTGAAGCCGCTCACACATGATCTATTAGTAAGGGTAAATCTCTGCAGTGTTTGCATTGTGACAGCGACATGTCCACTCAATGGGAGCTAATAGGTGGCAGACTGGTAGAAATTCTGGATTATTATGGTACAAGCCTCTCCAAACTTCTAATCCCCCTTTCTATGACTTTTGGACAACTTTATCGCCCTAACTCCTAATAACTAATAAGCAGTAGGACAATGTTGGAAAGTTGTCCGAACCCGCTAACTAAATCGTATGGTGGCCTCCTCACCCTTCCCTGACAGATGATTGGGTGGATGCTGGATTATAACTGCCTTGCGGAGATAAGCTGCCACCAGAGCTGTCTGGCAGCAGCTTACTCACGTTTTTCCATTAAGAACACATGGACCTTCAGCTGTGGTGGCCTACTGGTCATGGTCACATGACTGATCACATGATTACCAGACTGTCTAAAGCAAGTGCAAGTATAGTGAAAAAGAAGGTGTAAATCAGTGGTGTCAAACTCAAATACACAGTTGGGCAAAATTTAAAAATTGGACAAAGTCGCAGGCCAACCATGATAATTGTTGAAGCGCGAATGCGGTGGTTCTGGCACTGTCAGTGGTGGGCGTCCTCCAGCCCTGTGCGCTATGATAGATGACATGATATATTGCTATGATATGATTAAACCCCAACCCATGTAATAGCCCCCCAATATTGTCCTATGAAGTAGCCAACCCAACCAAAATTGCCCAATATAGTAGCCAGCCCTTCAAATAGTGCCCAAATAAGTGCCCAAATGGTAGCCAGCCCCCCAAGTGGCCTATATAGTAGCCAGCCCCCCAAGTGTCCTATATAGTAGACAGCCCACCAAAATAGTCTCATATAGTAGCCAGCCCTCCCCATAGTCTCTTATATAGTAGCCAGCCCTCCCCATAGTCTCTTATATAGTAGCCAGCCCTCCCCATAGTCTCTTATATAGTAGCCAGCCCTCCCCATAGTCTCTTATATAAAAGCCAGCCCTCCCCCATAGTCTCTTATATAGTAGCCAGCCCTCCCCCATAGTCTCTTATATAGTAGCCAGCCCTCCCCCATAGTCTCTTATATAGTAGCCAGCCCTCCCCATAGTCTCTTATATAGTAGCCAGCCCTCCCCATAGTCTCTTATATAGTAGCCAGCCCTCCCCCATAGTCTCTTATATAGTAGCCAGCCCTCCCCCATAGTCTCTTATATAGTAGCCAGCCCTCCCCCATAGTCTCTTATATAGTAGCCAGCCCTCCCCCATAGTCTCTTATATAGTAGCCAGCCCTCCCCCATAGTCTTATATATAGTAGCCAGCCCTCCCCTATAGTCTCTTATATAGTAACCAGCCCTCCCTATAGTCTCTTATATAGTAGCCAGCCCTCCCCCATAGTCTCTTATATAGTAGCCAGCCCTCCCCCATAGTCTCTTATATAGTAGCCAGCCCTCCCCCATAGTCTCTTATATAGTAGCCAGCCCTCCCCCATAGTCTCTTATATAGTAACCAGCCCTCCCCCATAGTCTTATATAGTAGCCAGCCCCCCCCCCCCATAGTCTCTTATATAGTAGCCAGCCCTCCCCCATAGTCTCTTATATAGTAGCCAGCCCTCCCCCATAGTCTCTTATATAGTAGCCAGCCCTCCCCCATAGTCTCTTATATAGTAGCCAGCCCTCCGCATAGTCTCTTATATAGTAGCCAGCCCTCCCCATAGTCTCTTATATAGTATCCAGCCCTCCCCCATAGTCTCTTATATAGTAGCCAGCCCTCCCCCATAGTCTCTTATATAGTAACCAGCCCTCCCCCATAGTCTCTTATATAGTAGCCAGCCCTCCCCCATAGTCTCTTTTATAGTAGCCAGCCCTCCCCCATAGTCTCTTATATAGTAGCCAGCCCTCCCCTATAGTCTCTTATACAGTAGCCAGCCTCCCCCATAGTCTCTTATATAGTAGCCAGCCCTCCCCCATAGTCTCTTATATAGTAGCCAGCCCTCCCCATAGTCTCTTATATAGTAGCCAGCCCTTCCCCATAGTCTCTTATATAGTATCCAGCCCTCCCCTATAGTCTCTTATATAGTAGCCAGCCCTCCCCCATAGTCTCTTATATAGTAGCCATGGCTGGCCAAATGTAATTTAAACTCTGAATTGCCTGGCGGGCCAAAAATAATGGCACCAGGGACCAGAGTTTGACATGACTGGTGTAAATGATCAACTCTGACCTAACAACATTTTATAAAAATACATATTAACGATCGCACCCAAAAAACAGCAAAAATCCCCCCAAAAATAAAAAAGTCCCCACTTTTATACCGACATATAGTAAACAAAGCAGGAACTGGTAAAAGAGAGGGTCTCCCTCTTCTACTGCGGATTATCAGGTGCTGCAGTAGACGTGGCTGTATCCTGGGCAGATGCTTCCAGCGGCGCCCCCGCAGGTGCTCCTTTCTGCCGCCGCCGCCGCCGCACACTGCCATACTGTGTCACTGGTTTATTTCATCTTATTGTGGAGGTTATAAGATCCTGTACAGCTGTGCCAGCCCCACAGTAAGACACTAGACATCGCCCAGGGGCATGTGTGCTGCCTACTCTCCCATGTGCCACCTGTAGGGGGCGTGAGTCTCTCCCAGGTATGAGACTTGATATGATTGCTATGAGTCATTGGCTGCCGGTGAAGGGGCCGCCCTGCCCCCTCAGCATTATTGGTTCCTTATCCGGGGACACCTTAGAATATCACCTGTGATGAGGACCACACTGAGGACTGATGTGGTGGGGACGAGAGAAGACGAGGACCATGTCAAACATCAGAGGTATGACCCCGATCGGTGCTCAGCCCCCTGCTCCTCTCTGTATAATGTCTCATCACTCATGGATGGAACCAGGGCCCCAGCTTCTTTATTAGGTGGGGGCCACTCCACTTTTTCCTTTCTTTTTTCTTTCTTATTGAAGTTGTGACAAAATTTGCAACAAATTTATAGCAAGTGTTCAGCACATCTGTCTGATGTAAATGTGGCTATATAGTACAGCGCATGCCCATACAGTGTATAATGTGTACAGTAATACCTCGGTTTTCAAACGCTTTGGAACTCAAGCTGCTTGGTATTCGAACGAAAATTTGCCCAGAAGTAGTGTTTGGAATTCGAACTTGGCTCGGTTTTCGAACGTTTTTCGAACGTTTTTGCGAGCGTGGATGATGAGTTGTACCTGGCAAATTAAGCAGTGGTGAGGCTTCACATACAGTACAGTGCTGTATAAGACTGCTGGAGTGCATATACAGTGCAGTAGTAGTCCAGGCAGTGCACCACCATCTCCCATACATTACAGTGCTTGGGTGGGGGGGGGACGCTATACAGTAAAGGAGGGGTGAGGAGTTGGTGACTACTGTACTATAATCGCTGGTTCTGATGAACATTTCTTCTGTAATGTCCTGTACAGTATATAGTGCTGCTCTGTAATGTACAGTATATATAGTGCCGCTCTGTAATGTCCTGTACAGTATATAGTGCTGCTCTGTAATGTACAGTATATATAGTGCCGCTCTGTAATGTCCTGTACAGTATATAGTGCTGCTCTGTAATGTACAGTATATATAGTGCTGCTCTGTAATGTCCTGTACAGTATAGTGCTGCTCTGTAATGTCCTGTACAGTATATAATGCTGCTCTGTAATGTCCTGTACAGTATATAGTGCTGCTCTGTCCTGTCCTGTACAGTATATATAGTGCTGCTCTGTAATGTCCTGTACAGTATAGTGCTGCTCTGTAATGTCCTGTACAGTATATAATGCTGCTCTGTAATGTCCTGTACAGTATATAGTGCTGCTCTGTAATGTCCTGTACAGTATATAGTGCTGCTCTGTAATGTACAGTATATAGTGCTGCTCTGTAATGTCCTGTACAGTATATAGTGCTGCTCTGTAATGTCCTGTACAGTATATAGTGCTGCTCTGTAATGTACAGTATATAGTGCTGCTCTGTAATGTCCTGTACAGTATATAGTGCTGCTCTGTAATGTCCTGTACAGTATATAATGCTGCTCTGTAATGTCCTGTACAGTATATAGTGCTGCTCTGTAATGTCCTGTACAGTATATAGTGCTGCTCTGTAATGTACAGTATATATAGTGCTGCTCTGTAATGTCCTGTACAGTATATAGTGCTGTTCTGTAATGTCCTGTACAGTATAGTGCTGTTCTGTAATGTCCTGTACTGTATATAGTGCTGCTCTGTAATGTCCTGTACAGTATATAGTGCTGCTCTGTAATGTACAGTATATATAGTGCTGCTCTGTAATGTCCTGTACAGTATAGTGCTGTTCTGTAATGTCCTGTACTGTATATAGTGCTGCTCTGTAATGTCCTGTACAGTATATAGTGCTGCTCTGTAATGTCCTGTACAGTATATAGTGCCGCTCTGTAATGTACAGTATATAGTGCTGCTCTGTAATGTCCTGTACAGTATATAGTGCTGCTCTGTAATGTACAGTATATATAGTGCTGCTCTGTAATGTCCTGTACAGTATATAGTGCTGCTCTGTAATGTCCTGTACAGTATATAGTGCTGCTCTGTAATGTACAGTATATATAGTGCTGCTCTGTAATGTCCTGTACAGTATATAGTGCAGCTCTGTAATGTCCTGTACAGTATATAGTGCTGCTCTGTAATGTCCTGTACAGTATATATAGTGCTGCTCTGTAATGTCCTGTACAGTATATAATGCTGCTCTGTAATGTCCTGTACAGTATATAGTGCTGCTCTGTAATGTCCTGTACAGTATATAGTGCTGCTCTGTAATGTACAGTATATATAGTGCTGCTCTGTAATGTCCTGTACAGTATATAGTGCTGCTCTGTAATGTCCTGTACAGTATAGTGCTGCTCTGTCCTGTCCTGTACAGTATATAGTGCTGCTCTGTAATGTCCTGTACAGTATATATAGTGCTGCTCTGTAATGTACAGTATATATAGTGCTGCTCTGTAATGTCCTGTACAGTATAGTGCTGTTCTGTTCTGTACTGTAGTGATTATACGGAGCACTTATCAGTGTAATAAATGAGGATTGTAGGTAATTATTGGTGGCTGCTGGAACCAATTAATCACATTTACATTATTTCCTATGGGAAGACACTGCTCGGTTTTCAAACTGCCTTCCGGAATCAATTAATATATATATAGTATATATATATAATTAATAGTATATATATATACTCCTATGCATGTCCGGATTATATAAACGTGGCTATATAGTACAGCACATGTCCATACAGTGTATAATGTGTGTGTGTGTATATATATATATATATATATATATATATATATATATATATATATATACTCCTATGTATGTCCGGTATACATAAACGTGGCTATATAGTACAGCGCATGTCCATGCAGTATATAATGTATATATATATATATATATATATATAATCCGATTATATCAACGTGGCTATATAGTACAGCGCATGTCAATACAGTATATAATGTGTATATATATATAATCCGATTATATAAACGTGGCTATATAGTACAGCGCATGTCAATACAGTATATAATGTGTATATATATATATAATCCGATTATATCAACGTGGCTATATAGTACAGCGCATTTCAATACAGTATATAATGTGTATATATATATAATCCGATTATATAAACGTGGCTATATAGTACAGCGCATGTCAATACAGTATATAATGTGTATATATATATAATCCGATTATATAAACGTGGCTATATAGTACAGCGCATGTCCATCCAGTCTATAACTGTAGTCATATTCATGAGAGGGGGTGATATCTCTGATGGTCTATGATTTATACAGGGTATGGCAGTGACCTCAGGGTCTTCACCCCACCTGCCCTAAATGTTATGGACCCATATAGTGTAATAACATCTGATAAGTCCTGACTGAGATTATGATATCCTCCATGTAACGTGCGGCCTCCATCATCCCCTCCTGTAATAATCTGTATATGAGGCGTCCATTCTCATCTCCTGGTGACTCCTCAGATTACTATGATATCCTCCATGTAACGTGCGGCCTCCATCATCCCCTCCTGTAATAATCTGTATATGAGGCGTCCATTCTCATCTCCTGGTTAGTGACTCCTCAGATTACTATGATATCCTCCATGTAACGTGCGGCCTCCATCATCCCGTCCTGTAATAATCTGTATATGAGGCGTCCATTCTCATCTCCTGGTGACTCCTCAGATTACTATGATATCCTCCATGTAACGTGCGGCCTCCATCATTACCGCAGCCTGTAATAATCTGTATATGAGGCGTCCATTCTCATCTGGTGACTCCTCAGATTACTATGATATCCTCCATGTAACGTGCGGCCTCCATCATTACCGCAGCCTGTAATAATCTGTATATGAGGCGTCCATTCCCATCTCCCGGTTAGTGACTCCTCAGATTACTATGATATCCTCCATGTAACGTGCGGCCTCCATCATCCCCTCCTGTAATAATCTGTATATGAGGCGTCCATTCTCATCTGGTGACTCCTCAGATTACTATGATATCCTCCATGTAACGTGCGGCCTCCATCATCCCCTCCTGTAATAATCTGTATATGAGGCGTCCCCTCCTGTAATAATCTGTATATGAGGCGTCCATTCTCATCTCCTGGTGACTCCTCAGATTACTATGATATCCTCCATGTAACGTGCGGCCTCCATCATTACCGCAGCCTGTAATAATCTGTATATGAGGCGTCCATTCTCATCTCCTGGTGACTCCTCAGATTACTATGATATCCTCCATGTAACGTGCGGCCTCCATCATCCCCTCCTGTAATAATCTGTATATGAGGCGTCCATTCTCATCTCCTGGTGACTCCTCAGATTACTATGATATCCTCCATGTAACGTGCGGCCTCCATCATTACCGCAGCCTGTAATAATCTGTATATGAGGCGTCCATTCTCATCTCCTGGTGACTCCTCAGATTACTATGATATCCTCCATGTAACGTGCGGCCTCCATCATTACCTCCTGTAATAATCTGTATATGAGGCGTCCATTCCCATCTCCTGGTGACTCCTCAGATTACTATGATATCCTCCATGTAACGTGCGGCCTCCATCATCCCCTCCTGTAATAATCTGTATATGAGGCGTCCATTCCCACCTCCTGGTGACTCCTCAGATTACTATGATATCCTCCATGTAACGTGCGGCCTCCATCATTACCGCAGCCTGTAATAATCTGTATATGAGGCGTCCATTCTCATCTGGTGACTCCTCAGATTACTATGATATCCTCCATGTAACGTGCGGCCTCCATCATCCTCTCCTGTAATAATCTGTATATGAGGCGTCCATTCTCATCTCCTGGTGACTCCTCAGATTACTATGATATCCTCCATGTAACGTGCGGCCTCCATCATCCCCTCCTGTAATAATCTGTATATGAGGCGTCCATTCTCATCTCCTGGTGACTCCTCAGATTACTATGATATCCTCCATGTAACGTGCGGCCTCCATCATCCCCTCCTGTAATAATCTGTATATGAGGCGTCCATTCTCATCTGGTGACTCCTCAGATTACTATGATATCCTCCATGTAACGTGCGGCCTCCATCATTACCGCAGCCTGTAATAATCTGTATATGAGGCGTCCATTCCCATCTCCCGGTTAGTGACTCCTCAGATTACTATGATATCCTCCATGTAACGTGCGGCCTCCATCATCCCCTCCTGTAATAATCTGTATATGAGGCGTCCATTCCCATCTCCTGGTTAGTGACTCCTCAGATTACTATGATATCCTCCATGTAACGTGCGGCCTCCATCATCCCCTCCTGTAATAATCTGTATATGAGGCGTCCATTCCCATCTCCTGGTGACTCCTCAGATTACTATGATATCCTCCATGTAACGTGCGGCCTCCATCATCCCCTCCTGTAATAATCTGTATATGAGGCGTCCATTCTCATCTCCTGGTGACTCCTCAGATTACTATGATATCCTCCATGTAACGTGCGGCCTCCATCATCCCCTCCTGTAATAATCTGTATATGAGGCGTCCATTCCCACCTCCTGGTTAGTGACTCCTCAGATTACTATGATATCCTCCATGTAACGTGAGGCCTCCATCATCCCCTCCTGTAATAATCTGTATATGAGGCGTCCATTCCCATCTCCTGGTGACTCCTCAGATTACTATGATATCCTCCATGTAACGTGCGGCCTCCATCATTACCGCAGCCTGTAATAATCTGTATATGAGGCGTCCATTCCCATCTCCTGGTTAGTGACTCCTCAGATTACTATGATATCCTCCATGTAACGTGCGGCCTCCATCATTACCTCCTGTAATAATCTGTATATGAGGCGTCCATTCCCATCTCCTGGTGACTCCTCAGATTACTATGATATCCTCCATGTTACGTGTGGCCTCCATCATCCCCTCCTGTAATAATCTGTATATGAGGCGTCCATTCCCATCTGGTGACTCCTCAGATTACTATGATATCCTCCATGTAACGTGCGGCCTCCATCATCCCCTCCTGTAATAATCTGTATATGAGGCGTCCATTCCCATCTCCTGGTGACTCCTCAGATTACTATGATATCCTCCATGTAACGTGCGGCCTCCATCATCTCCTCCTGTAATAATCTGTATATGAGGCGTCCATTCCCATCTCCTGGTTAGTGACTCCTCAGATTACTATGATATCCTCCATGTAACGTGCGGCCTCCATCATTACCGCAGCCTGTAATAATCTGTATATGAGGCGTCCATTCCCATCTCCTGGTTAGTGACTCCTCAGATTACTATGATATCCTCCATGTAACGTGAGGCCTCCATCATCCCCTCCTGTAATAATCTGTATATGAGGCGTCCATTCCCATCTCCTGGTGACTCCTCAGATTACTATGATATCCTCCATGTAACGTGCGGCCTCCATCATCTCCTCCTGTAATAATCTGTATATGAGGCGTCCATTCCCATCTCCTGGTTAGTGACTCCTCAGATTACTATGATATCCTCCATGTAACGTGCGGCCTCCATCATTACCGCAGCCTGTAATAATCTGTATATGAGGCGTCCATTCCCATCTCCTGGTTAGTGACTCCTCAGATTACTATGATATCCTCCATGTAACGTGCGGCCTCCATCATCCCCTCCTGTAATAATCTGTATATGAGGCGTCCATTCCCATCTCCTGGTGACTCCTCAGATACTATGATATCCTCCATGTAACGTGCGGCCTCCATCATCCCCTCCTGTAATAATCTGTATATGAGGCGTCCATTCTCATCTCCTGGTGACTCCTCAGATTACTATGATATCCTCCATGTAACGTGCGGCCTCCATCATCCCCTCCTGTAATAATCTGTATATGAGGCGTCCATTCTCATCTCCTGGTGACTCCTCAGATTACTATGATATCCTCCATGTAACGTGCGGCCTCCATCATCCCCTCCTGTAATAATCTGTATATGAGGCGTCCATTCTCATCTGGTGACTCCTCAGATTACTATGATATCCTCCATGTAACGTGCGGCCTCCATCATTACCGCAGCCTGTAATAATCTGTATGTTTTGTGACACTTGGGTTCTGTTCACATTTGTGTCTTCTATGATATTTTCTACAATAAATTGATTGGACAATGGAAGCATAAATGATCGTTTTCCCACCAGTTTATGGACCTGGCTTTGTGTTTGGGCCTCTGATTCGGTGCTGTTGTCAGATCCTAATAACGTCTATTGGGCTCAGGCATCAGTCACACATTGGAGCACATACATACAGTGGTTTGCAATAAATTAGAATATCAACAATAATTTTTTTTTTTTTAGTAATTCAATTCAAAAAGTGACCTCATATATTCTATACAGTCATTACATACAGAGTGAACTTTTTTAAGTGTTTATTTCTGTTAAAGTTGATGATTATGGATTACAGCCAAGAAAAACCCAAAAGTCAGGATTTCAGAAAATTAGAATAATTAACCCAAAACACCTGCAGTGGCTTCTTAAGTGTTATAAAGGGTCTCTTAGTCTGGTTCAGTATGCAACACAATCATGGGGAAGACTGCTGACAGATGTCCAGAAGGCTGTCATTCACACACTCCACAAGGAGGGGAAGCCACAAAAGTTCATTGCTAAAGAAGCTGGCTGTTCTCAGAATGCTGGATCAAAGCAGATTAATGGAAAGTTGAGTGGAAGGAAAAAGTGTGGTAAAAAAAGGTCAACAAGCAACCGAGAGAACCGCAGTCTTACAGGATTGTGACCAAAATGCCATTCAATGCCATGGGAGAGATTCACAAAGAGTGGCCTGCTGCTGGAGTCAGTGCTTCACAAGCCACAAGCACATCCAGACGTCTGCAGGACACGGGCTACAAGTGTTGTATCCCATGTGTCACTCCTGACCAAGAAACAAGGCCAGAAGCGTCTTATCTGGGCCAAGGAGAAGAAGAACTGGACTGCTGATCAGGGGTCCAAGGGGCTGATCTCAGATGGAAGTAAATTTTGCATTTCATTTGGAAATCTCAGTCCCAGAGTCTGGAGGAAGAGTGGAGAGGCACAATCCAAGCTGCTGGAGGTCTAGTGTGAAGTTTCCACAATCAGTGATGGTTTGGGGAGCCCTGTCATCTGCTGGTGGAGCCTCACTGGGTTTCATCAACACGAAAGTCACCACTGCCGTCTACCAGGACATTTTAGAGCCCTTCATGCCTCCCTGTGCTGGAAAGATTCTTGGAGATGGAATTTTCATCTTTCAGCAGGATTTGGCACTTGTCCACACGGCCAAAAGTCCCAATCCCTGGTTTACTAACCACAGCATCACTGGGCTTGATTGGCCAGCAAACTCGCCAGACCTTCACCCCATAGAGAAATTATAGGGTATTGTCAGGAGGGAGATGAAAGACACTAGAGCCAACAATGCAGACGAGCTGAAGGCCGCTATCACAGCAACCTGGGCTTCACTAACCCCTCTGCAGTGATCAGCTGATCGCCTCCATGCCACATTGCCGCATCAATGCCGTTATTCATGCAGAAGGTGCCCCGACCAAGTATTGGGGCCATTTACTGTACAGACCTTTCATTTGGTCGACATTTCTGTGCTAAAAACATTTTTTAGTTGGTTTTATATAATATTCTAATTTTCTGAAATCCTGACTTTTGGGGTTTTCTTGGCTGTAATCCACAATCATTAACTTTACCAGAAATAAACGCTAGAAAAAGTTCACTCTGTATGTAATAATTCTATAGAATATATCAGGTCACTTTTTGAATTGAATTACTGAAAAAAAAATTGTTGATATTCTAATTTATTGCAAACCACTGTATATGTGGAGCTTCTGCTATATATGTGTAACAAGTAATGTAGTAGACCTGTGAGGCCTAGGAAGTTGCCCTCTTTGGGCTCATTCACACTCCTGTATCTGGATTTGTAGTGTTTTTGTTGATTAAATTAACCCCCTGTTAACTTATAGGGGCATTACATTTGGCAGACAGGCTCAGACTGGGCCACCGGGGAGCCGGGGGATTCCCCGGTGGGCCCCGCCTCCTCCCCCCTCCTTTCTCCTTGCTGGGCCCTGTCCCTGAGCCAGAGAGGGGCCTACCATTTGATAGGGAGCGCAAGGGGGCCCCTGCTTGTTCCCACACTGCTGAACAGGCGGCATCAGCGCCCGTTCTTAATGTAAACTAATCATGGGCCCTCCCTCCCCCTGCACTCAGTGTGTCCCCGCTCCCAGCCTCGGCCCTGCTCTCTTCCTACCTGTCATGAGGAAGATGCGGAGAGAAGCAGCAGCAGCAGGGCCCTCCATCCCCCCTCCCCTCTGCAGTCATGTGACTCTCCTGTTGCTATGTGTGCAGTCGGTGCACAGGAGAAGGGGGAGAGGCTGCCGGCTGCCCGGCCCGGCTGGGAGAAGAGGAGGGAAAGATGGAGACAAGAGGACTCCATGGAGCTTCCTGCCCTGCTGTACATGTGAGTTTGTTAACTGTATATTTGTCTGTCTTTGTAATCTGTGTGTGTTTGTACATCTGTGTCATGTGTTTATGCATGCGTGTGTGTGTGTGTGTGTGTGTATATGTGTATGTGTGTGTGTGTGTGCGGGCGGGCATCTATCATGTATATAGTGTATATTATGTAATGTAGTACTATAGATATTTTACTGTATATATATAATCTGCATGCTTTTGTATCTGTGTATATATGTCTGTGTGTCTGTCATGTGTCTGTGTGTGTGTGTGTGTGTTAGTATGATTAGATGTAGGTATATATGTAAGGTATGTGTGTGTGTCTGTGTGTGTGTGTTAGTATGATTAGATGTAGGTATATATGTAAGGTATGTGTGTGTGTGTGTGTGTGTTAGTATGATTAGATGTAGGTATATATGTAAGGTATGTGTGTGTGTGTGTGTGTGTTAGTATGATTAGATGTAGGTATATATGTAAGGTATGTGTGTGTGTGTGTGTGTGTGTGTGTGTGTTAGTATGATTAGATGTAGGTATATATGTAAGGTGTGTTGTGCCTATTTGTGTATGTCTGCAGTATGTCATTTTGTGTGTATATATTTGTATGTGATGATAAAAAGTTTGCACCCTGGAGGTCCAGTTGTGCAGGAGATCCCTGAGGCTTAGGGGCTGATCGGCTGATTCAGTATTATAGGAGTGATGGTAGGATGATAGGAGTAGAAGTAGACATAACAGTAAGACTTTCATCAATGGATGAGGCGTTTTGAGGGGAACCCTCTTTGTCAGATCTATTGAGGGTTTTCTACAAAAAATGTCATCCATCGATTAACCCCTTAGCGACCCATGACGTATCTGATACGTCATGGTGCCGCTCGGGGTGTTCAGAGCGGGGTCCCGGTTCTATGGGGATTTGCTGCTGCTATGGACAGTTCCTGACATGGACAGAGGTGGCAGCAGAGAGCACTGTGTCAGACTGGAGAGAATACACCACTTCCTGCAGGACATACAGCAGCTGATAAGTACTGGAAGACAAAGTAATTTACTGATCTGTAACTTCTGACAGATTTGAAAATTTTTTTATTTACCTGAGTACCCCTTTAACGCTTTAATGACCACTGATATGCCTTTCATGAAGGTCCTTAAAAGTCTTATTCTAGCCCAACACCTTGTGGTGAGGCTAGAATAAACCATTATTGGTCTCCTCTGCTGGAGATTGTAATATAAGAATAGACTAGATGGACATTTTCTCCTTCATCGTTTATGTTTCTAAGTCTGTATTCACACATGACATTTTTCATGTGTTTTTGCAGCAATATTAAAGAGAACCTGTCACCTCCCGTGCCGGGTCAGAGCCCGGCCGACCCCCGCTAGAGCCCCTTAAAGTCACCTCAATCCCAAAGTCCCGCTTCTTCAGCCGGTGCGGGGACGGAGATATCACCGTGGGAAGCCCGGAGCGCGCGCTGCTGAGATGAGAATGACGGCTCCATTCATTCTCTATGAGCGTCGGACTCATCTCAGCCGCGCTCACCAGGCTTCCCACGGTGATATCTCCGTCCCCGCACCGGCTGAAGAAGCGGGACTTCGGGAATGAGGTGACTATACGGGGCTCTAGCGGGGGTCGGCCGGGCTCTGACCCGGCACGGGAGGTGACAGGTTCTCTTTAAGTTTCTACCTAAATGGTGCAGTTTTACCACAACTGCATCAATCAGTAACAACTGTATAAGTGACTGGCAGTGCACTAGTATTGCTGCTCACATACACAGCTCTATGCAAAATCGCTGTACTAACGTGAAAGGTTTGGTGCTGATTATGTCTTTATATGTTGGGTGGGCCCCAAGAATCAATTTCCCTGGTGGGCCCAAGGTACCCCAGTCCGACACTGTTGGCAGATATTTTTTCTCAAAATGCACCATGTTACAATGGATTCCCATCAAGCTGGTTTTGACCCATAGAGGTCAATGAGGTCAGATCTGAGGCTGCTGTACAGCAGATTGTCGTTATTTCCATCCTCTACACCAGGTGTAAATCAGGAGCAAGAGGACCCCTTTGTTTGTGGACATGAAAACACGTCTTTTCCTTGCCCATATTCCATTTTTTTACATCCAGATTTCAGTACAGTTGCAAAAAAATTTGTGTTTTGAGAAAAAAAAATATTTATAATAAAAGAGGACCAATATGGAATAAAAAACGAATCCATAAGGCCCTTCCATATATACAGACGTCTGTGGTTTATATTGATATACGGGAATAGCCAGATATCTCTTCAGGGAAGGAAAGCCTGGTGCCAAGGGGGGAGATCACCAAAGCCCCTTGATACGTAGCCTCACTCGGTTGTGAGTATTGGATCATAAATAGGGAGACACCAGGTGTCTTTCTCTGCGATTTGGACTGCTTGGTACCTCTTTGTGGACGGACCAGATTTGTTGGATAAGCTGAAGTGAGGTGGTGGTGCGTATGGCATATGGCGCTGCTTCGGAGTCAGTGGGGTCATCGTTGTGAGCTTTCTTTCCTCTATTTTCTTCCTTTTTCAAAGGAAAAATATTCAAATATGTGCATAATATGCGAGTGTGGATTATTCCAGGTTGTGGACTTTTGTTCTCCTAGAACATTTGATGTGCTTGTATTCATTTTTGTGTCATCTTGTTTTACTAAACAACATAAATAGGGAAATACCAGGGTGGCCCCTTTAGCGTCAATGTCTAACTCTGTTACGAGTATTGCAACATGACAAGGATTACCAAGGCTAGGTGTCCATCCACAGACACCTTTCCCTCATCAGTGTGCAGCTGGATTCTGGCTATCCGGGGCAATGAAAAGTAGACCAACAAAACACAACAATCACTGAGCTCAGGGAGATCAGTGGAAAAAAAATCTGATGAAGTACTCAAGCAAGATACATTGCCCCATATAAATTTAAATATGCAAAAAGGGGTCTGTGGAGCCTCAGTTGTGAATCTCAGTTGATAGACAGATCTCCCTCCAGGGAAGGAAAACCTGGTGCCAAGGGAGGAGAACACCAAACCCCTGATATGTAGCCCCTTGGTTGTGAGTATTGGAACATAAATAGGGAAATACCAGGGTGGCTTCTTTTTGCATCAAAGTCTAAGTCTGTTGTGAGTATTGTGATATATATATAGAGAGAGAGAAAGAGGGAGCAAGAGAGAGAAAAAGAAAATCCGGTTATAATGCACTGATCTCACTGTGCACGACCGTCAGGGAAGGAGCCAGAGAAGTCTGACACTGTTGTGTGTATATGTGTGTGTGTGTGTGTGTATATACATATATATGTGGGGGCGTGTATATATATATATATATATATGTGTGTGTGTGTATATACATATATATGTGGGGGCGTGTGTATATATGCGTGTGTGTGTATATATGTACGTGTGTATATATATGTGTTTGTGTGTTTTTGTGTATATATATGTGTGTGTGTGTATTTTATAAGCATATTAGGAATGTTATGTGTATACATAAGTATATTTTATCTATACTATATGAGTATATACAGGAAAAACAGGAATTTGATACATTGAAGGGTATGTATAACCCCAAGAACTTAGTCCCAACTGTAAAGCATTGGGATGGAAACATTTAATGCTTTTCTGCAAAGGGGCATTGAAGAGAGGATGGGGCCATGTATCAACAGATTTTGTCCAATAACCTCCTTTCCTCAGTAAGAGCAGTGAAGATGGGTGGTGGCAAGGTCTTCCAGCATGACAATGACCTGAAACCAGGACAACTAAGGAGGGAACCCACAGCCGGGACAATAAGGAGGGAACCCACAGCCAGGACAATAAGGAGGAAACACACAGCCGGGGCAACTAAGGAGGAAACCCACAGCCGGGACAACTAAGGAGGAAACCCCCAGCCGGGACACCTAAGGGAGAAACCCACAGCCGGGACAACTAAGGAGGGAACCCACAGCCGGGACAATAAGGAGGAAACCCACAGCCGGGACACCTAAGGGAGAAACCCACAGCCGGGACAACTAAGGAGGGAACCCACAGCCGGGACAACTAAGGGGGAAACCCACAGCCGGGACACCTAAGGAGGAAACCCACAATCGTTGCACTCTATTCCACGGGACAATTATCGTCCGTAGCGGCTGATATCGGCCGAATACGGACGATAATCATTCCGTGGAATAGGGCCTTAAGGAGGAAACACACAGCAGGGACAACTAAGGAGGAAACACACAGCAGGGACAACTAAGGAGGAGACACACAGCCGGGAAAACTAAGGAGGAAACACACAGCCGGGACAACTAAGGAGGGAACACACAGCAGGGACAACTAAGGAGGAAACCCACAGCCGGGACAACTAAGGAGGGAACACACAGCTGAGACAACTAAGGAGGAGACACACAGCTGAGACAACTAAGGAGGAGACACACAGCCGAGACAACTAAGGAGGAGACACACAGCCGGGACAACTAAGGAGGAAACACACAGCTGTGACAACTAAGGAGGAAACACACAGCTGTGACAACTAAGGAGGGAACACACAGCCGGGACAACTAAGGAGGAGACACACAGCCGGGACAACTAAGGAGGAAACACACAGCTGTGACAACTAAGGAGGAAACACACAGCCGGGACAACTAAGGAGGGAACACACAGCCGGGACAACTAAGGAGGAGACACACAGCCGGGACAACTAAGGAGGAAACATCCGGGACAACTAAGGAGGAAACCCCCAGCTGTGACAACTAAGGAGGAAACACACAGCCGGGACAACTAAGGAGGGAACACACAGCTGAGACAACTAAGGAGGAGACACACAGCCGGGACAACTAAAAAGTAAACCCCCAGCCGGGACAACTAAGGAGGAGACACACAGCTGAGACAACTAAGGAGGAGACACACAGCCGGGACAACTAAGGAGGAGACACACAGCCGGGACAACTAAGGAGGAAACACACAGCTGGGACAACTAAGGAGGAAACACACAGCTGAGACAACTAAGGAGGGAACACACAGCTGAGACAACTAAGGAGGAAACACACAGCTGGGACAACTAAGGAGGAAACCCCCAGCCGGGACAACTAAGGAGGCAACACACAGCTGAGACAACTAAGGAGGAAACACACAGCCAGGACAACTAAGGAGGAAACCCACAGCCAGGACAACTAAGGAGGGAACACACAGCTGAGACAACTAAGGAGGAAACACACAGCTGAGACAACTAAGGAGGAAACACACAGCCGGGACAGCTAAGGAGGAAACCCCAATCCGGGACAGCTAAGGAGGAAACCCCAATCCGGGACAGCTAAGGAGGAAACCCCAATCCGGGACAGCTAAGGAGGAAACCCCAATCCGGGACAGCTATGGAGGAAACCCCAATCCGGGACAGCTAAGGAGGAAACCCCAAGCTGGGACAACTAAGGAGGAAACCCAGAGTCGGGACAACTAAGCAGTGGCTCAGTAAGAAGCATTTCATGGTCCTGGAGCGGTCGCCAGTCTCCAGACCTGCACCCAATAGAGAATCTTTGGAGGGAGCTGAAACTCAATGTTGCCCCCCATCGACAGCCCCAAAACCTGGAAGCTTTGGAGAAGATGTGTATGGAGGAGGGGGACACAATCCCTGCTGCAGGGTCTGCAAACCTGGTCAAGGCCTCCAGGAAACGTCTGACCTCTGTAACTGCAAACAAAGGTTTCTGCACCTAATAGGATCTTCTCTTCTTCTATTGTATAAATCCTTATTTTATGTAATAAAATGGTGAGTAATTATTTATCAATACTACAATGGGATTATCTGGAATGTTCTATAGATTCTGTCTCTCACAGGTGAAATTACAGACCAGAAATATTAACCCCCTCTCCATTCTATGTAGGTGGGAAAATGTGTGTTTGAGTATTAGTGTTTCCAGTATATATTCTGTACACTTATATATGTTTCCGTTTCATGTCACTGTTCACAGCCTTTATAGAGTACACAAAAACAACAAGAAAAGAGAATTTTCTGCTGAAACAAACAAATGATAATAGTGATAATAAGGCTGGCGGCAGAGAGAAGCCTTTCCTGTGTGCTCTCCTCTTGTCCAGCATTTACCTGCAGGCATATATATGTCTACCATCCCATCACCCAAATTACTGTCCAGTCCACGATGAAGTCCATGACTATGTGCATCCACGGTAAACCAGCAACTGGCCATGGCTGCAATAACCTAGAAGTTGTCTGACAGAATAACCCCCAGAAGCAACATCTTCCCTAGGAGTATTTCACAATGGCGGACTGGTGCTCTGGAAATAACTTGTCCAGGATCAATAGTGAATGGTGATCAGTGGATAGATCTGTAGGATCAAATGAACTGGTCAAAGTATTGGCCATTATATTATTCTCTGGAGTGGAAATGAATGAGATAAAGTTCATAACCAGGACACAGGAGGAGATACAGTACGTCTTTACAGATGGTCAGTAGATGAAGAGCTCCCTCCAGCAGGTGGCACCACTCATCTAGAGTCTTACGTTTATAGGACGTGGCAATAGGAGCCACCACAGTGGAGAAATGGAGAATAGCTTGTAGTAGTTGGCAATTCTGAGAAAGCATTGGCTAGCATGATGTCCCTGGAGGTCTGGCCAAATGAGAAATGCTGAAAGCTTTTCTGAATCCATCCGCAGCTTTTCTGAACCTAGAAGGCTATTTCTTTAATTTCTTAAAGCAGAAGTCCGGCCAATTTTAAAATCTGGCAGCCGGCAGGGGGGAACTTGATAAGGAGTACGAACTTACCTCTCCCCATGCCGCTGGAAGCCTTTTCCCCCGGTTTGGGATGATGTCACGACTCGGGGAAAAATGCCTGTCCTGGCTGATGGACTGGCCGCTCAGCCAGTCAGTGACTGGTGCGGCTAACAGTCTATGAGCGGGGTCATGATATGTCAGATCCCGGAGCCCGGCGGGGGTCCTGAGGCTGGTCCCGCCACTCACCGTGAGTGGCGGGGAAAGGTAAAGACCCTATTCCACAGAACGATTATCGGCCGTATTCATGTTGGCTGATCTTTGCATCATTTGTTTTTCAAACATGTTGAAAAACAAACGACCAGCATAGCAGCAATCTGCTGCCGTCGCTCTGTTGAATAGGAGCAGTGGCAGCAGACCGCCAATATCCTCTATGGGCTGCCCGGACGATCTAGCGATCACCCAGGTAGCCCCCCCCCCCCCCCCCCCCCCCCCCCCCCCCCGCACTCACCCGCTCGCTGCAGCCGTTCGGAATAGCGGTGGCAGCGAGCAGTAAACGAGGAGCAAATAAGCGCTGATAGCTCCTCACTGTTGGCCCGTGGAATAGGGATTTAAGTTTGTACTTTTGATCAATTTCCCCCCTGCCCCTGTCAGATTTTAAAATTAGCTGGACTTCTCCTTTAAGCTTTACCTAAAGTACATTCTTCTTGAGGCGCAGAAGTGAAAGAACATGAAATCACAATATGTAGAACTCAGAGAAGACCATAACCCTCCAAATTCTATCACAGTTTGGTGATTATAGGAAGTAGAGACTTTTTACTGAGATCTTATTCAGACCCTATACCAAAGACACAGAACCTATGGCCCTCAAGCTGTTGCAAAACTACAATTCCCATCATGCCTGGACAAAGCCAAATCTTATGATGCTTGTAGCTCAAGAATGTGAAAGTTCAGAAACTTTGGTGGATATTTGTTTAGTGACTGGATGGCAGCAAAAGACACCAATGTAGAAATCTCCCTAAGTCCAGTTGAGGATTATGTTGTAAAAGGTCCAGAAGCAATGAGCTCATAGATTTATAGAGAAGATAAAGCTCCATCCGTAACATACTGGAATGTCATAGGCAGGACGTCTGAAGTAATGAAAGAAGGTTTCTCCAACTGGACGACTGGAATGGGGATGGATGAAATACGAGCCAAACCTTAATCTGGGAAAGTCATCGTGAAGCGGGTTTGGAAAGAAACTAGTGAGGCTGGTGTTAATATATACGATGAGAGAAACTGGTTCTTTCTAGGGTAAGTTTCCTACTAGCCATAGGCAATGGCATTTACCAGCTTTATGGGGCAAATCCTAAGAAAAGTATCTTGTAACTTTGGGTATGTTCCAGTTCCTTCACTGAAATCTTGATTTTCTCTATTTGGATGGGCCAATCATAAGAGGATGTTGCAGACAGTAGAAGAGGTTATTGGAGGGTGGTGCTCTACTAGGAAATCCACTGGGTACATTCAGCCTTTTATTATTATACTGATCCAGGTAGAGAGTGGGTCCATTCCATCCATAACCAGCCAACTTGTCTTTTTTTTTGTGCACTGGAAGCACTGCAATACCAGGTCAATGCCTGGAGAGGACAAAGCAAGCTCTTTTTCCATCTCCCTGTTCTAAAAATCCATTTACTATATGGTCCCAAGATAGGGGACGTATCAGATATTAAACTGATAGGAACAGATACAACTCGTCTTTATTGGGACCTTTGAAACCTTCTGAGAAAGTCACCAGAGTGGAGTGCCGAATCCATTGCCTGATGGAACCCATGAACTTATAACATTAAGAGGTCCATGGCTTTAATGAGAAGAATAGGATCAAACATTGTAGAATCTGTGACAGGGGTTCTCTATGGAGCCTCCAATGGTGTACATGTGAACAGAGCCTTAGATTATCAGCTCATCGCATTGCCAAGTCTGCAGCCGTGTCTCCATGTCACCTGTCTCTTTGATGAACACTGTAAGGATTTATCAGACCGGGGGATCGACACGGCACCATTGCCTTTAAACAGTTAATTTTTAGCACCTGTTGTGGGAGCGGAGTGTGACTGACACATAAGATGGCTGCTGTGGTTGGTTCACCGTGCTGACACACTTTATTGCTGCTCAGGAGGTTTTCCTCAGACACGCTGTATTGTTATTACTTAACAATATTGCAATTTTTTTTATTTTTCTGAATTGTAAAACAAAAACATGGAAACCAAACAATAATGGAAGAGATTAAGTAAGTAAAAATTACAAAAACAGTACAGTATAAAGCCAAAGTGTCCAGGCTTGTAAACACATTTTTATATCTTTGACACTAACTTGGGTAAGATGTGGTCTTAGAGGAGGCGTAAAAGGAGGCAAATTATTTTTGGTGCAAAATATCGTATACAAGAGTAGCGCTAAACTTTGTGCCACTTCTGCTGACTAATAGACTCTGTCTGTCCTCCTCCTTCACTATTTCACACACCTCCTTACTCGGCTTTACAATGTGTTTCTGCTTTTCTGACATTTTACAATGACATTGAATAACTTTGCTAACACTTTGGTTTGGCTTCTGTTGTTGTATCTGTTTAGCTTTTCTTAGACATTTCTTACTTTTCACGGTGCACTAGGTTGTCTTCCGATGGTGGCCAAAACAATCTGAAAACTTCAGATTGAGGCTATGTTTACTCAACGTTTTTTTTTGGGTGTTTAGCTGCCATTTTTGCGCCTTTTTTATACAAATGACTCCCCGCATTTGCATAAACCGTCCACAGTTTGGCGCCAAATAGACGGCCATCCAAAAAAATGACTGCAAAACAGCCAAAAAAGATGTTGGGTGAACATAGCCTATCTGTGAGTTTTATGAAGATTTCAGCACTTTTTTGCTTTTTTTTTTTAGATTCTCCCTTTTTGTTTTTCAGTAATACCTGGATCACTGGGTGAACATTTGGGTTGAGTGGCATAAACAAAGGCAAAGCTCCCTGATGACAGAAGGTGGGGGCAGCAAGCTGCTGTTAGGGGGTATACCTGGACATATTGCCTGGCAGCGGGGGCCAGCCTGACCTTTTGTGGGGTTCATGTTCCTGTCAGGATTAAGCACATAAAAGGGAGAGTTACCGTCATCTTGGGGCTGTCAGTGGCTCCTGAGTAATAACCAGCCGCAGGTCGGCTCTGCTGACTCACAATGAAATCTATTCTCTGTCACTTTGGTGCTTTAACACCCACAGGAAAAACCTAGACTTACACAACTGCTATCGGGGGTGGTTGAGTTGTGAAATATCCTGTCCAGGGACCGCCGCTCTGTGTACTGATTGGAAATACTGGCGTGTATCTGACTAGTATACATGCACCGTGAGAAACACAAACACCTTGTCCCAGATAGAACTGAAGCTAAGGGCCCTATTCCACCAAACGATTATCGTTTGCATATCATTAACGATTAACGATCTCAAACGACCACTATTGCGAAAGACCTGAAAACGTTCACTCATTTCCATTGAACGATAATCGTTACTTATGATCGTAATTGCGATCGTTTTTTCTTCGCTATTTATTCGCTATTGCATTCGTATCTATTGCGAACGACCGAACGATGTCTTATTCAACGCGAACGATTTGCGAACGAGCAACGATAAAAATAGGTCCAGGTCTTTTAAAGCGATCAACAATTTCTCGTTCGGTCGTTAATCGTTAACTGCATTTCAACCGAACGATTATCGTTTAGATTCGAACGATTTAACGATAATCTGAACGATAATCGTCCAGTGGAATAGGGCCCTAAGACCAGCCTCAGTCATACAGGGTCCATTTAAAGCTTTCCAGCATGGAGAGAAGTCATATATGCTCTATAGCTATAGTTATAATACAGCCTTGTAATAGTCATGTGACCTGCCCCGGTCATACACGGTCCATTTAAAGCTTTCCAGCATGGAGAGAAGTCATATATGCTCTATAGCTATAGTTATAATACAGCCTTGTAATAGTCATGTGACCTGCCCCGGTCATACACGGTCCATTTAAAGGCTTATAGCATGGAGAGAAGTCATATATGCTCTATAGCTATAGTTATAATACAGCCTTGTAATAGTCATGCGACCTGCCCCGGTCATACACGGTCCATTTAGCATGGAGAGAAGTCATATATACTCTTTACAGCATCTATACATGATACAGCCTTGTAATCTTCATTTGTGTGAATCGTTTTTTTCTGGTGCACATTGCGTTTCATTCACATTATTTCATGTCATGCAGGAGAAGAGTTCTGCTGTTTTTCTTATTATATTATTTAGTTTACCTGTGCTTTCAGCCCCCTTTTAGGATAGCCTGCAATGTGTGTTCATGAGGAGTGGTAATATTGCTGCTGTGTGACCAGATTTCTGCTCTGAAGTCTTAGACCTAATAGATCAAGCGATTTGTAACGATTAATGATTAATGTGGAATTACAGCGAACGATTAACAATGATTTTAGGGTCAGACCTAAATGAACAATCAACGACACATGAACATTTTTTCGATTGTTGCTTGCAATTACACCGGACGATTTTTGTTTAAATTCGAACGATATTTCTGCACTATAATCGTCCTGTGCAATAGGGCCCTTACTCCCTCATTTTCAGTTGACCCTAACTTCTAACCCACTTTTAAGCAGATTTTGCTCTTCTATGTCCTTATAGTACACCACAAAAAGCAGCAGAAGCATGGAGGACGCTATAGAGCAGTAGTTATCAATCATGTTGAGTCAAGTTAAGCTCCTATCATATTAGTTAGTTCTTTTGTAATCTTTGTGTAGTCTGTCTATTCTTCTATCACTGCTCTCTGCTCTCCCCTTCCCAGCTCAATCCTTATTCCTCTACTCCCTGTAGACTTTTATGGGCAGCATATCACCTGATCTCCTGTGCAGCAGGCTGCTAGTATGTCTTGTGAACGTAAGTGGGCAAAAGTTCTAGCTAAGAGGAGAAAGAAACATTTTTTTTCTCTGATAAGATATATTACAAAGTTTCTTACATTCTTTTAAACTATTAATTTATGGAAATATTTCTTGAAACGACTGTGACCACTTGAAGGCCACGTCCAGCTTTGCAATGATTTTTAAAACAAGCTCCATGCAATGTATGTGCAATGAAAAAAATAGCAACAACCACAACCAGATTGGGCCAACGAAAATCCATCAGGTTTAGACTTCTGGTGGTTGTCGGATTAAGGTGGTATCGGTGGGTGACACTGGCATGACACTGTGGGCACTGATACTGCACAGCCCTAACAATGTCACAGCCGCCCTCCCATTTGTGATGCAGCTGCTAAAACCACATGCTCAGCAGTTTACGATGTGATCAGACTTTTCTGCTGCGTTTTATCTTTGTGGCCATATGTTTGTAAATAATGTGGCAGCTTTTGTGGCGTCTTTTCTTACTTTTGTGTCTTTTGATCTAAAGCAATAAAAAAAAAAAAAAAAACTTGCTCCAAAACTGGAGCAAAAATATTTGCAGTGTGAACGAGAGCATATACAGTGGTTTGCAATAAATTAGAATATGAACAAAAACAAACTCAAATCAAAAAGTGACCTGATATATTCTATACATTACATACAGAGTGACCTGATATATTCTATACATTACATACAGAGGGACCTGATATATTCTATAGAGACATTACATACAGAGTGACCTGATATATTCTATACATTACATACAGAGTGACCTGATATATTCTATACATTACATACAGAGGGACCTGATATATTCTATACATTACATACAGAGGGACCTGATATATTCTATACATTACATACAGAGTGACCTGATATATTCTATAGAGACATTACATACAGAGTGACCTGATATATTCTATACATTACATACAGAGGGACCTGATATATTCTATATACATTACATACAGAGTGACCTGATATATTCTATACATTACATACAGAGGGACCTGATATATTCTATATACATTACATACAGAGTGACCTGATATATTCTATACATTACATACAGAGTGACCTGATATATTCTATACATTACATACAGAGTGACCTGATATATTCTATATACATTACATAGAGTGACCTGATATATTCTATAGAGACATTACATACAGAGTGACCTCATATATTCTATACATTACATACAGAGTGACCTGATATATTCTATACATTACATACAGAGTGACCTGATATATTCTATACATTACATACAGAGTGACCTGATATATTCTATACATTACATACAGAGTGACCTGATATATTCTATACATTACATACAGAGTGACCTGATATATTCTATACATTACATACAGAATGACCTGATATATTCTATATACATTACATACAGAGTGACCTGATATATTCTATACATTACATACAGAGTGACCTGATATATTCTATAGACATTACATACAGAGTGACCTGATATATTCTATACATTACATACAGAGGGACCTGATATATTCTATACATTACATACAGAGTGACCTGATATATTCTATACATTACATACAGAGTGACCTGATATATTCTATACATTACATACAGAGTGACCTCATATATTCTATATACATTACATACAGAGTGACCTCATATATTCTATATACATTACATACAGAGTGACCTGATATATTCTATAGAGACATTACATACAGAGTGACCTGATATATTCTATACATTACATACAGAGTGACCTCATATATTCTATACATTACATACAGAGTGACCTCATATATTCTATATACATTACATACAGAGTGACCTGATATATTCTATATACATTACATACAGAGTGACCTGATATATTCTATACATTACATACAGAGTGACCTGATATATATGCACCTTCTGCATGAATGACGGCATCAATGCGGCAATGTGGCATGGAGGCGATCAGCTGATCACTGCAGATAGGTTAGTGAAGCCCAGGTTGCTGTGATAGCGGCCTTCAGCTCGTCTGCATTGTTGGCTCTGGTGTCTTTCATCTCCCTCCTGACAATACCCTATAAATTCTCTATGGGGTTAAGGTCTGGCGAGTTTGCTGGCCAATCAAGCCCAGTGATGCTGTGGTTAGTAAACCAGGGATTGGGACTTTTGGCCGTGTGGACAGGTGCCAAATCCTGCTGAAAGATGAAAATTCCATCTCCAAAAATCTTTCCAGCACAGGGAGGCATGAAGGGCTCTAAGATGTCCTGGTAGACGGCAGTGGTGACTTTGGTGTTGATGAAACCCAGTGAAGCTCCACCAGCAGATGACATGGCTCCCCAAACCATCACTGATTGTGGAAACATCACACTAGACCTCCAGCAGCTTGGATTGTGCCTCTCCACTCTTCCTCCAGACTCTGGGACCCAGATTTCCAAATGAAATGCAAAATTTACTTTCACCTCAAATCAGCCCCTTGGACCCCTGATCAGCAGTCCAGTTCTTCTTTTCCTTGGCCCAGATAAGACGCTTCTGGCCTTGTTTCTTGGCCAGGAGTGACACGTGGGATGTAACACATGTAGCCCGTGTCCTGCAGACGTCTAGATGTGCTTGTGGCTTGTGAAGCACTGACTCCAGCAGCAGACCACTCTTTGCGAAGAGTTTCCTTACAATCCTGTTAAGACTGTAGTTCTCCCAGTTGCTTGTGCACCTTTTCTACCACTTTTTCCTTCCACTCAATTTTCCATTAATCTGCTTTGATCCAGCACTCTGAGAACAGCCAGCTTCTTTAGCAATGCACTTTTGTGGCTTCCCCTCCTTGTGGAGTGTGTGAATCACTGCCTTCTGGACATCTGTCAGCAGTCTTCCCCATGATTGTGTTGCATACTGAACCAGATTAAGGGACCTTTTATAACACTTAGGAAGCCACTGCAGGGGTTTTGGGTTAATTATTCTAATTTTCTGAAATACTGACTTTTGGGTTTTTCTTAACATTTCTTAACAGAAATAAATGCTAAAAAAAAGTTCACTCTGTATGTAATAATTCAATAGAATATATGAGGTCACTTTTTGAATTTAATTACTGGAAAAAAATTTAACTTTTTTGTTGATATTCTAATTTATTGCAAACCACTGTATGTAATATTTATATTTAAGTATAATACAGATATATAATACAGCTCATCTGCATCGTGAATGAGCCTATATGCCGATATAAAACTAATATATATATATATATATATATATATACATATATACAATATCTGCTGCGTAAATAAGCCTATATAAAACTTTTACATGTGTATATAGAGAGAAAGACAGATAGCATGTATAATATATATATATATATATATATATATCATATAAATGAAAGTCTGTCTGTCCATCTGTCCCATATAGACTTCCAAATGCCTGAACCATTTGACCCCAAATTTGGCCCACAGATACATTGGGTGCCCGGGAAGGTTGGAACGAAGGTCCTGTCCCCGCCAGATGTACAGGAGAGGAGGGGGATGCGGAAGAGCGCCCCATAGAAATGAATGGGAAAATCTCCACACTGCACACACAGGTGACATAATTAGCTGCAGCTCTGCCCAGCAGTAAATGGCAGTTGGAAGATTTAGCAACCAACAGGATTACTACTTTCATTTTCACAAGGAGCTGTGGTTGCTAGGGCAGCTGCCTCACAACATCCACGGAAATAACTGGTAGACCCCCTACTCCATCTATACAGTACAAGTATACAGGGCAGTATTACCAGCTGCTGCTGCCCTAAGCACTAAACCTAAGGATGCCCTATCTTCACTCACTAATTAGCATCACGATAGATTGGTAGGTAATAGCTCCAGAGGTCACATTTAACACCACCATATCAGACCTGACCAATACCGCCATACCAGACCTGACCAATACTGCCACACTGTGACTGGATAACACTGCCATACCAGACCAGATCAATACCACCACACTGTGACTGGATAACACCGCCATACCAGACCTGACCAATACCACCACACTGTGACTGGATAACACTGCCATACCAGACCTGACCAATACCGCCATACTGTCACTGGATAACACCGCCATACCAGACCTGACCAATACTGCCACACTGTGACTGAATAACACTGCCATACCAGACCTGACCAATACCGCCACACTGTGACTGGATAACACCGCCACACCAGACCTGATATAACCATACTGTGACTGGATAACACCGCCATACCAGACCTGACCAATACCACCATACTGTGACTGGATAACACACCATACCAGACCTGAACAATACCGCAATACAATACAATACTGAATCTGACGAAGGGGCGCCATAGCCCTGAAACGCGTTATTGTTGGACTGAATAAATCGTGTTTTATGTGAACATCGGTTTCTACTACGTTGTTTGGTGGTGAGCGCAATCTCCAGGTCATTTTTTGTCATTTTTGGCACCATTTGGTTTTACCTGAACAATACCGCCACACTGTGACTGGATAACACTGCTATACCAGACCTGACCAATACCACCACACTGTGACTGGATAACACCGCCATACCAGACCTGACCAATACCGCCACACTGTGACTGGATAACACTGCTATACCAGACCTGACCAATACCACCACACTGTGACTGGATAACACCGCCATACCAGACCTGCCCAACATGGGCACACTGTGACTGGATAACACTGCCATACCAGACCTGACCAATACCGCCATACTGTGAATCCATAACACTGCCATACCAGACCTGACCAATACCGCCATACTGTGACTGGATAACACCGCCATACCAGACCTGACCAATACCGCCATACTGTGACTGGATAACACTGCCATACCAGACCTGACCAATACCACCATACCATGACTGGATAACACTGCCACACCAGACCTGACCAATACTACCATACCCCCCTTTGAAAAGACACTAGATTTTCTGGCAAGTCTGAACAGGAGGTGGAAGACTAGAAAAATAAAAAAAATTATACAGTTGTTTCCTTCCCCATGCACCCTGGTGCTGCACCCATGCAAGGTGCTGCCCTAGGCAGACCACGAGTGCCTAATGGTAAATACGACCCTGCAGGTATACAGGACACTACAAGTATACAGGACCCCAAAACTATACCCTACAGGTGCATGGGACCTCCACCAACTATATACTACAGGTATACAGGACCCCAAACTATACACTATAGGTATACAGGACCTCCACCAACTATATACTACAGGTATACAGGACCCAAAACTGTACACTACAGGTATAAAGGAACCCCACCAACTAAATACTACAGGTATACAGGACCCCAAAACTATATACTACAGGTATACAGGACCTCCACCAACTCTATACTACAGGTATACAGCACCTCCACCAACTCTATACTACAGGTATACAAGACCCTCAAACTATACAGTACAGGTATACAGGACCCCCAAACTATATACTACAGAACACTACAGGTATACAGGACCCCAAAACTATACACTACAGGTATACAGGACCCCCAAACTATATACTACAGAACACTACCGGTATACAGGACCCAAAATTATACACTACAGGTATACAGCACCCTCACCAACTCTATACTACAGGTATACAGGACCCCAAACTATACACTACAGGTATACAGGACCCTAAAACTATACACTACAGGTATACAGGACCTCCACCAACTATATACTACAGGTATACAGGACCTCCACCAACTATACACTACAGGTATTCATGACCCTCAAACTATAAACTACAGGTATAGAAGACCTCCACCAACTATATATTACAGGTATACAGCACCTTCACCAACTATATATTACAGGGATACAGGACCCCCAACTATACAGTACAGGTATACAGGACCTCTACCAGCTATACACTGCAGGTATACAGTACTTCCCAAACTATACTGTACAGGTATACAGCCCCCCCCCCCAATTATACACTACTGGTATACAGGACCTCCCTCAACTATACACTACAGGTATACAGCCCCCCAACTACACATTACAGGTATACAGGACCCCCTCAACTATACACTACAAGTATACAGTATACAGCCCCTCCACCCCCCACCTATACACTACAGGTATACAGGACGGATGTTTGAAGTTTTTAGTTTATTTCTAATGTGCAAAAGCTACAATTTACATAAACAGTGCAGAACTAACGGGTATATAGGGGCATATAGGGCTACTGGCGATTTCCCCTTAAAAAAAACAAACAAGGACATAGATTGGCCTCCTGGGCACCTTAGAATAAATCTAATTAACACACTGACACTTTATACCCAGGCAGCGCCGGGTACATTTTCTAGTTTATATATATTTATTATAAAACAAATCTGGAGGTGAAAAGGTGACAAAACAGCATGAATTGTAACACAAATTGCTGCAAAGAATAGAAACAAATATAGAAAAGACATCCAGCTGCAGGGTGCTGGAAATAACCTGCTTTGCTGTACAACGTCCTATCAGAGACTGTCAGCACCTGGAGCCAACGTACAATGAGACCGCAGGACGCGGCAGGCACGGAGAGCTGAGGCTGTGTGAACGGCAACTGAATCCTCCAAAAATAGAAGCAGTGAACTACTGTGCAGGCTCCGACCTCTGTCATGTGTCATCCATGTAGATGTGATAAGGGATTATAGAAGAGAACACGCAGGTACAGTAACACAGGACAGGGGCCACACAGCATGTTACACAATATAACCATTCTGTATGATTACACAACATAACCATTATACATTATTACACAATGCCTGTACAACCTATACAGGGAGGCTGTGTAAGGATCTATAACAGAAGCACTCAGGGGCGAAGCTAAAGGCTTGTGGGCCCTGGTGCATAATTTCAGCTTGAAAGAGGTAGAATTAATAGTCATATTCAGTGACCAACAGGTGATGTCTTCTCTGATTGGAGTAATTCATTTCTGCTTTCTCCCTCATTTGGCCCCAGATGCCTTAAGGACGCAGTTGTCTTTGGATCCTTACTCTCTATACTATCTCCTAATGTACTGTACAACTGCCCCCATGTGCACGCCATTATCCTCTCTAGTGTAATGTACCACTGTCCCCCCTAATGTACTGTACCACTGTCCCCTCTAATGTACTGTACCACTGTCCCCTCTAATGTACTGTACCACTGTCCTCTCTAATGTACTGTACCACTGTCCCCTCTAATGTACTGTACCACTGTCCCCTCTAATGTACTGTACCACTGTCCTCTCTAATGTACTGTACCACTGTCCTCTCTAATGTACTGTACCACTGTCCTCTCTAATGTACTGTACCACTGTCCTCTCTAATGTACTGTACCACTGTCCCCTCTAATGTACTGTACCACTGTCCCTAGCGGCGTAGCTACAGGTTGATGAGCCCTGGTGCAAAATTTTAGGTTGGGCCCCCCCTCTATTATAGGAGCATAGTGTCTGACTCTATTATAGGAGCACCGTGTCTGGCTCTATTATAGGAGCACTGTGTCTGGCTCTATTATATAAGCACCGTGTCTGGCTCTATTATAGGAGCACCGTGTCTGGCTCTATTATAGGAGCACTGTGTCTGGCTCTATTAAAGGAGCATAGTGTCTGGCTCTATTATAGGAGCACCGTGTCTGGCTCTATTATAGGAGCACCGTGTCTGGCTCTATTATATAAGCATCGTGTCTGGCTCTATTATAGGAGCATAGTGTCTGGCTCTATTATAGGAGCATCGTGTCTGGCTCAATTATAGGAGCACCGTGTCTGGCTCTATTATAGAAGCACAGTGTCTGGCTCTATTATAGAAGCACAGTGTCTGGCTCTATTATAGAAGCACAGTGTCTGGCTCTATTATAGGAGCACCGTGTCTGGCTCTATTATATAAGCACCGTGTCTAGCTCTATTATACAAGCACCGTGTCTGGCTCTATTATAGAAGCACCGTGTCTGGCTCTATTATAGGAGCACCGTGTCTGGCTCTATTATAGAAGCACCGTGTCTGGCTCTATTATAGAAGCACCGTGTCTGGCTCTATTATATAAGCACCGTGTCTGGCTCTATTATAGGAGCATAGTGTCTGGCTCTATTATACAAGCACCGTGTCTGGCTCTATTATAGTAGCACCGTGTCTGGCTCTATTATAGGAGCACTGTGTCTGGCTCTATTATAGGAGCACCGTGTCTGGCTCTATTATAGGAGCATAGTGTCTGGCTCTATTATACAAGCACCGTGTCTGGCTCTATTATACAAGCACCGTGTCTGGCTCTATTATAGGAGCACCGTGTCTGGCTCTATTATAGGAGCATAGTGTCTGGCTCTATTATAGGAGCACCGTGTCTGGCTCAATTATAGGAGCACCGTGTCTGGCTCTATTATATAAGCACCGTGTCTGGCTCTATTATAGGAGCATAGTGTCTGGCTCTATTATAGGAGCACCGTGTCTGGCTCTATTACAGTAGCACCGTGTCTGGCTCTATTATACAAGCACCGTGTCTGGCTCTATTATAGGAGCACTGTGTCTGGCTCTATTATAGAAGCACCGTGTCTGGCTCTATTATAGAAGCACCGTGTCTGGCTCTATTATAGGAGCACCGTGTCTGGCTCTATTATAGGAGCATAGTGTCTGGCTCTATTATAGGAGCACTGTGTCTGGCTCTATTATAGGAGCATAGTGTCTGGCTCTATTATAGAAGCACCGTGTCTGGCTCTATTATAGGAGCACCGTGTCTGGCTCTATTATATAAGCACCGTGTCTAGCTCTATTATACAAGCACCGTGTCTGGCTCTATTATAGTAGCACCGTGTCTGGCTCTATTATAGGAGCATAGTGTCTGGCTCTATTATAGGAGCACCGTGTCTGGCTCTATTATACAAGCACCGTGTCTGGCTCTATTATAGGAGCATAGTGTCTGGCTCTATTATAGGAGCACAGTATCTGGCTCTATTATAGGAGCATAGTGTCTGGCTCTATTATACAAGCACCGTGTCTGGCTCTATTATAGTAGCACCGTGTCTGGCTCTATTATAGGAGCACCGTGTCTGGCTCTATTATAGAAGCACCGTGTCTGGCTCTATTATAGGAGCACCGTGCCTGGCTCTATTATACAAGCACCGTGTCTGGCTCTATTATACAAGCACCGTGTCTGGCTCTATTATAGGAGCATAGTGTCTGGCTCTATTATACAAGCACCGTGTCTGGCTCTATTATACAAGCACCGTGTCTGGCTCTATTATAGAAGCACCGTGTCTGGCTCTATTATAGGAGCACCGTGTCTGGCTCTATTATATAAGCACCGTGTCTAGCTCTATTATACAAGCACCGTGTCTGGCTCTATTATAGAAGCACCGTGTCTGGCTCTATTATAGGAGCATAGTGTCTGGCTCTATTATACAAGCACCGTGTCTGGCTCTATTATAGTAGCACCGTGTCTGGCTCTATTATAGGAGCACTGTGTCTGGCTCTATTATAGGAGCACCGTGTCTGGCTCTATTATACAAGCACCGTGTCTGGCTCTATTATAGAAGCACCGTGTCTGGCTCTATTATATAAGCACCGTGTCTGGCTCTATTATAGGAGCATAGTGTCTGGCTCTATTATAGGAGCATAGTGTCTGGCTCTATTATAGGAGCATAGTGTCTGGCTCTATTATACAAGCACCGTGTCTGGCTCTATTATAGTAGCACCGTGTCTGGCTCTATTATAGGAGCACTGTGTCTGGCTCTATTATAGGAGCACCGTGTCTGGCTCTATTATAGAAGCACCGTGTCTGGCTCTATTATAGGAGCATAGTGTCTGGCTCTATTATAGGAGCATAGTGTCTGGCTCTATTATAGGAGCATAGTGTCTGGCTCTATTATACAAGCACCGTGTCTGGCTCTATTATAGGAGCACCGTGTCTGGCTCTATTATAGGAGCATAGTGTCTGGCTCTATTATACAAGCACCGTGTCTGGCTCTATTATACAAGCACCGTGTCTGGCTCTATTATAGGAGCATAGTGTCTGGCTCTAATATAGGAGCACCGTGTCTGGCTCTATTATAGGAGCACCGTGTCTGGCTCTATTATAGGAGCATAGTGTCTGGCTCTATTATAGGAGCACCGTGTCTGGCTCAATTATAGGAGCACCGTGTCTGGCTCTATTATATAAGAACCGTGTCTGGCTCTATTATAGGAGCATAGTGTCTGGCTCTATTATAGAAGCACCGTGTCTGGCTCTATTATACAAGCACCGTGTCTGGCTCTATTATAGGAGCACCGTGTCTGGCTCTATTATAGGAGCATAGTGTCTGGCTCTATTATAGGAGTACAGTGTCTGGCTCTATTATAGGAGCACCGTATCTGGCTCTATTATATAAGCACCGTGTCTAGCTCTATTATACAAGCACCGTGTCTGGCTCTATTATAGGAGCACCGTGTCTGGCTCTATTATACAAGCACCGTGTCTGGCTCTATTATAGGAGCATAGTGTCTGGCTCTATTATAGGAGCACAGTATCTGGCTCTATTATAGGAGCATAGTGTCTGGCTCTATTATACAAGCACCGTGTCTGGCTCTATTATACAAGCACCGTGTCTGGCTCTATTATAGTAGCACCGTGTCTGGCTCTATTATAGGAGCACTGTGTCTGGCTCTATTATAGGAGCACCGTGTCTGGCTCTATTATAGAAGCACCGTGTCTGGCTCTATTATAGGAGCATAGTGTCTGGCTCTATTATACAAGCACCGTGTCTGGCTCTATTATAGGAGCACCGTGTCTAGCTCTATTATACGAGCACCGTGTCTGGCTCTATTATAGGAGCACCGTGTCTAGCTCTATTATACGAGCACCGTGTCTGGCTCTATTATACGAGCACCGTGTCTGGCTCTATTATACAAGCACCGTGTCTGGCTCTATTATACAAGCACCGTGTCTGGCTCTATTATAGGAGCACAGTGTCTGGCTCTATTATAGGAGCACCGTGTCTGGCTCTATTATACGAGCACCGTGTCTGGCTCTATTATACGAGCACCGTGTCTGGCTCTATTATACAAGCACCGTGTCTGGCTCTATTATATAAGCACTGTGTCTGGCTCTATTATAGTAGCACCGTGTCTGGCTCTATTATAGGAGCACCGTGTCTGGCTCTATTATACAAGCACCGTGTCTGGCTCTATTATAGAAGCACCGTGTCTGGCTCTATTATAAAAGCACAGTGTCTGGCTCTATTATAGAAGCACAGTGTCTGGCTCTATTATATAAGCACCGTGTCTGGCTCTATTATACAAGCACCGTGTCTGGCTCTATTATAGGAGCATAGTGTCTGGCTCTATTATAGGAGCATAGTGTCTGGCTCTATTATAGGAGCATCGTGTCTGGCTCTATTATAGAAGCACCGTATCTGGCTCTATTATAGGAGCACCGTGTCTGGCTCTATTATACAAGCACCGTGTCTGGCTCTATTATACAAGCACCGTGTCTGGCTCTATTATAGTAGCACCGTGTCTGGCTCTATTATAGGAGCACTGTGTCTGGCTCTATTATAGGAGCATAGTGTCTGGCTCTATTATATAAGCACCGTGTCTGGCTCTATTATAGAAGCACCGTGTCTGGCTCTATTATAGGAGCATAGTGTCTGGCTCTATTATACGAGCACCGTGTCTGGCTCTATTATACAAGCACCGTGTCTGGCTCTATTATACAAGCACCGTGTCTGGCTCTATTATATAAGCACTGTGTCTGGCTCTATTATAGTAGCACCGTGTCTGGCTCTATTATAGGAGCACTGTGTCTGGCTCTATTATACAAGCACCGTGTCTGGCTCTATTATAGAAGCACCGTGTCTGGCTCTATTATAAAAGCACAGTGTCTGGCTCTATTATAGAAGCACAGTGTCTGGCTCTATTATATAAGCACCGTGTCTGGCTCTATTATAGGAGCACCGTGTCTGGCTCTATTATAGGAGCATCGTGTCTGGCTCTATTATAGGAGCACAGTGTCTGGCTCTATTATATAAGCACCGTGTCTGGCTCTATTATAGGAGCACCGTGTCTGGCTCTATTATACAAGCACCGTGTCTGGCTCTATTATAGGAGCACAGTGTCTGGCTCTATTATAGGAGCACCGTGTTTGGCTCTATTATATAAGCACAGTGTCTGGCTCTATTATAGGAGCATCGTGTCTGGCTCTATTATAGGAGCATAGTGTCTGGCTCTATTATACAAGCACCGTGTCTGGCTCTATTATAGGAGCAGCGTGTCTGGCTCTATTATAGGAGCAGCGTGTCTGGCTCTATTATAGGAGCACCGTGTCTGGCTCTATTATAGAAGCACCGTGTCTGGCTCTATTATACAAGCACCATGTCTGGCTCTATTATAGGAGCACCGTGTCTGGCTCTATTATAGGAGCATAGTGTCTGGCTCTATTATAGAAGTACAGTGTCTGGCTCTATTATAGGAGCACCGTGTCTGGCTCTATTATATAAGCACCGTGTCTGGCTCTATTATAGTAGCACCGTGTCTGGCTCTATTATAGGAGCACTGTGTCTGGCTCTATTATAGGAGCACCGTGTCTGGCTCTATTATAGGAGCACCGTGTCTGGCTCTATTATAGGAGCACCGTGTCTGGCTCTATTATAGGAGCACCGTGTCTGGCTCTATTATAGGAGCACCGTGTCTGGCTCTATTATAGGAGCACTGTGTCTGGCTCTATTATAGGAGCATAGTGTCTGGCTCTATTATAGGAGCATAGTGTCTGGCTCTATTATACAAGCACCGTGTCTGGCTCTATTATAGGAGCACCGTGTCTGGCTCTATTATAGGAGCACTGTGTCTGGCTCTATTATATAAGCACCGTGTCTGGCTCTATTATAGGAGCACTGTGTCTGGCTCTATTATAGGAGCACCGTATCTGGCTCTATTATAGGAGCACCGTGTCTGGCTCTATTATAGGAGCACCGTATCTGGCTCTATTATAGGAGCACCGTGTCTGGCTCTATTATAGGAGCACCGTGTTTGGCTCTATTATAGGAGCACTGTGTCTGGCTCTATTATAGGAGCACCGTGTCTGGCTCTATTATAGAAGCACCGTGTCTGGCTCTATTATAGGAGCACCGTGTCTGGCTCTAATATAGAAGCACAGTGTCTGGTTCTATTATAGGAGCACCGTGTCTGGTTCTATTATAGGAGCACCGTGTCTGGCTCTATTATACAAGCACCGTGTCTGGCTCTATTATACAAGCACCGTGTCTGGCTCTAATATAGAAGCACAGTGTCTGGTTCTATTATAGGAGCACCGTGTCTGGCTCTATTATAGGAGCACCGTGTCTGGCTCTATTATAGGAGCACCGTGTCTGGCTCTATTATAGGAGCACCGTGTCTGGCTCTATTATAGGAGCACTGTGTCTGGCTCTATTATAGGAGCACTGTGTCTGGCTCTATTATAGGAGCATAGTGTCTGGCTCTATTATAGGAGCATAGTGTCTGGCTCTATTATACAAGCACCGTGTCTGGCTCTATTATAGGAACACC
Source organism: Dendropsophus ebraccatus (assembly GCA_027789725.1). Lineage (NCBI taxonomy): Eukaryota > Metazoa > Chordata > Amphibia > Anura > Hylidae > Dendropsophus > Dendropsophus ebraccatus. Next base: position 19,727,108 of record JAQFWZ010000033.1, read on the forward strand.
GTGTCTGGCTCTATTATAGGAGCACCGTGTCTGGCTCTATTATAGGAGCACCGTGTCTGGCTCTATTATAGGAGCACCGTGTCTGGCTCTAATATGGGAGCACCGTGTCTGGCTATATTATAGAGGCACCGTGTCTGGCTCTATTATGGGAGAACTCTTTTTTTAAGCAAAAAAAACGGCCGTTGTGTGATAATGGCGGCAGTAGTAATGATCATTATTGAAGCCGTCATTGTAAAATAGGGGTCTTTTGCATGACATCTTATCATATGGTAAAACTTACATATCACCTTGATTCCTCAGGTCAGTAAGATTACAGTGATTTCCTTAAAGATTCACTATATGTATATTTCACTGTATGAGTACACTTAGAACAGCCCTATTCCTCCCCATATAACCTTTTTGTGATTGTTCTGCCAAGGGGGCAGTATGGGGCTGTTGTTTTTTTTTTATGTTTTAATGCACATGGGACCTTTTAATTGCTCTTTATCTTTTTTTTTTCTAGAATAGGATGTGACTAAAAAGAAAAAAACAAACTACAGTTTTCTCATCAACTATTTCTTCCCACTGAAGCCGCTCACAATACATTATATTTTAGTATACGGTATATGGCAATGATGCATGCAGCAATACATAGATAGTTGCTACGGTTGAAAAAAGACACATGTCCATCAAGTTCAACCGAGGAGGGAGGGGTTGATGGCTACATTTATACATATGCATTTATGTTGTTATAGTCTAAGCCCTTGTGTCTCCTGTAGTGAAGCCTCCACTGTTCCTGCTGCACCTAGGATTTCACTGCATTGAGCGCTTTCATTAGCAGCCGGAAGTGTTATCGCTTGGCTGGTCTCCCTGAGATCAGTGATCTGTTTCTCTTATGGCTCTACTAGGCATTGCTCCCACTTAGCCAGAATCCTGCTCCACACTGATGAAGGGCAACACCCTGAAACAGCTGTCTGTAGATGGATTATTGGCCTTGGTTTTTCCCTTGTCATTACATTGACTTATAGGGCCACTTGATATGGTGGTTTTGGTGGTTTCCTTACAGGAGCTGCCCCTTGGCTGGGTCCTTACCGGAGGGATATCTGGCTCATCCTGTGTTTTTAGACTCTTCAATGAGGCTCCACTGGATTCTTCTTTTGCATATTCACTGTTCCTGCTGTGACAAGGTCCTGGTGTGACTCTTTCACAGGTCACTGTTCTTATGGTGGAGACATCTTGTCGCCTCCAGAGATTGAACCTTCATCCCCCAGGTGGAGGCAGTGCCCTCTTTTCTCCAGGTGGAGGCAGTGCCCTCTTTTCTCCAGGTGGAGGCAGTGCCCTCTTTTCTCCAGGTGGAGGCAGTGCCCTCTTTTCTCCAGGTGGAGGCAGTGCCCTCTTTTCTCCAGGTGGAGGCAGTGCCCTCTTTTCTCCAGGTGGAGGCAGCGCCCTCCTTTCTCCAGGTGGAGGCAGTGCCCTCTTTTCTCCAGGTGGAGGCAGTGGTCTCTTTTCTCCAGGCGGAGGCAGGGCCCCCTTGTCTTTTGAGGGGGTTTCTAGCTGGGGGCGTGTCCCTACACTGTCAGCTGTGATTGGATAGTTTGTAAACGTATGCCCCAACTTCCAGAAGCAACAGAGCCCCCCCCCCCCCCCCAAGGGCCCCATTACACAAATCTATTATCCGCCGGATCAGGGGAATTCGGGCAGATATGGTTTTGTATATGAAAGATACTGGGGGACATTTACTCTTGAGTCGAAAATGTGCAATTTGTTACCCAGCCAAATAGGACTAATTTAACAAACTTTTTATACATTTGTGAACTGAACATTCTCAGAATATTCACAAACAATTGTGCGAACGAATCCCCCTGATACTGAGCAGACGCAGGCACTCACCACGCAAGTCGCAAATGATAAATTGGGCGCAAATCCCAGATTATGTGAATATTTGGGTAAATACTTAAAACAGGCAGAATAAAAAAAGTAATTCACTCGTTGATTGTAGATTTATAAATAGAAATTAGACCAAAAATGGGTAAAAAAAATCTAATTATTCACCTAAAAATAGGCGCAAAGCCCTTGATTAATGCCCCCCCTAATATTATGCATATTATATCTTGTAAGTAATGACTAGTGGATTATGTGCCCAGCATTTTTTGGTTTATACACAACATAGAGGTGTATGGACTAGAGCTACGTGGCATCTGTAGGTTTTATAAGGACTCTGGAGCAGTGTAATAGGCTCTGTGATCTAGCAGATCGGCGCTCGCGTACAAGGATCATGGGGCCGTGTAATACCCCCCCAAGCATTGGCCATAGATCCCTCCACTAGGTGGACCCTGGAGCTGCAGTTCGACCCTTCGTAAGCTCCGGCCATCAGTCTCTGCATCCTCTGTGCGCACACTCGATATCTCACCACTATTGTGATGTAAATATTGTCTGAGGGATGAATGATGAGACAGAAGTCTATGCCGATCTCTCTGCAGCCTCAGGGCTGGGGACAGTGAATAACATAACCGGATGTCTGAGGTTTTACAACAAGTGGGAAGGGGTTTGGTTGGCTGATATGCTACTACTTCTCATCAGTTGTTTTTTTTTCACACTTTGAATCTTAAGACTTTCCATCCCAGGTAAAATAAAGGTAATTTCCACATTAATAAATGCCTACTCAGCAGAGATCAGAGAGTCTGCGTCTTTGCCATAAGGACCGTAGGAGGCAGCTCTTGAAGTGGCTTCTCTGTGGCGTCACTGGAAAGAAAAGCATGTAGTCATGAGTTCTGTTTTCTGTTTTTTTTGCAGCCCAAATTGAAGTCATTCCATGCAAAATCTGTGGAGACAAGTCTTCTGGGATTCACTATGGCGTAATTACGTGTGAAGGCTGCAAGGTAAGAAACATTATAAAATACAACCATGACATGGCCACAAGCAGCGTCCCAATGCACAAGAGTCACCAGGTAGCAGAGGATCTCTATGGACCTCACCGCTGAGGCTTTGTTACAATTGTATGCAGGCCGGACAACTCTCTGTCAGGTACACCAGCTGCAGAAACACATAAATCTACATCATATACCTTTCCTGATACTGGGGGAAGATAGGTGCTGCGGGTGTGCTTACCTCGCAGGGCACTGATACAGGGGGGAGATAGGTGCTGCGGGTGTGTACGGTATGACCGGTCAGTGCATTCTTATGTGAAACCAGTGTGGATATCTGTAGATTATAAACCCTCACGGACAGGGTCCTCTAGCCCTATGTACCAGTCTGCCATTTACCTTATTCATGTAATGTCTTTTGATTTTGTAATGTTTGCCCCCCACCACCCCTTGTATAGCACTCTGGAATATAGGGTGCTTTATAAGTAAATAAATAACAATATCTGGTATGACCGGACAGCACACATTCTCACTCCTGTATTTTTTTGTTCTACTTTGTAGGGTTTTTTCCGCCGGAGTCAACAGGGAAAGCCAATTTACTCATGTAGTCAGCAACAAAGCTGTCCAATAGACCGCTCCAGCAGGAATCGATGCCAGCACTGCCGCCTGCAGAAATGTTTGTCCCTGGGCATGTCTCGGGATGGTAAGAACTTCAAATCTACACTATAACCTCTCCTTCCCATGGCTCAATACACAGACATAACATAGAGTATACAATCCTATCAAGTTTTGCTTAGATCGACCCTCGTTTAGGCTTCAAAGACACCTGCAAAGACTGTAAAACGATTACTCCATGTGATTGAAGCCTTACAGGGATTTACTAATTAATATAATTATAAAGATACAGGGGGACATTTATTAAGTCAGCCATTTTCTGCACCGGGCTTAAAAATGTCCCCGTAGTGCAGACAGTAAGCTGATTTATGTAGAGGCGCACTGCCTCTACATAAATCCTGTGCGCACCAGTGTGTGCGCCAAGGAAACCTACGCCAGCTCAGAGCTGGCATAGGTTTCCTTATAATTTTTCGGCGAGAAAAATGATAAATTAAGCGGACCCAGAGTCTGTGCCCCCGTTCTTCTTCCTCCACACCCCCTCCTCGCCCCCCCCCCCCCCGGTGAAGCTTGTGGAAAACGCCCTGATGTGAAAATGTATTCGCAAAACGGTCATTTGCGAATAAACTAACACAAAGCCTAATAACATCTAGAGAGCCAATAACACAAATCCTAATAACTAGAAGACTAATAAGATCTGAAAGCTCATTGTTAGTACTGCCACGTTAGTCAAGAAATGTTTTGCTCCATTCAAATACAACCAACCTCAACTTATTCTTTCAGCTGTCAAGTTTGGACGTATGTCTAAGAAACAAAGGGCAATACTACAAGCCGAGGTGCAGAAACTTCTGAAGGAGCAAAGAACAGAAATGTCTGGAGGTCTACAAAGTCCTGAAAGCCAGGCCGAACAGCCGTCCACTACAACGCCTGAGCTGCCGCACTCCATACAACCTTCTGCCTGGAGTTGTCACAGTAGATGGGACTCCTCCTGCTCCACACGTAGCTGTTCCCTGCCCAGAATGCAGCTGCAGAGGGAACCCCTTGTGCTTCACACCTCAGACAAGGCACAGGAAGAAGCCACGGTTAGGAAAAGCTATCTTCGAGATCAACAGCATCAGAGAGAATCGGAGAATGTGAGACCCAATGTTTTCCACAATCTAGAACCATATTGTAGCCTGAACTTCAGCAGTTGTCTTCCTCCAGAGTGCATGGTGTCGGCCACAGAGCTTGGTGAGTATGTCTAATCTCAATGAAAAATGCAAAGTATCCCTTATGCGTTCATTTTCTATCAGTATGGTATCTTGTAACTTCAGAGCTACTAATGCAGAATGTGGTCTTTGCGCATCAAGAGACGTGCCAGTTCCGTCAGGAGAACCTGCAGATACTGAGATGGGAAACGTTTTCACCTGGAGAGATGCAGAACTTCCAGCAGAAGGTAACCAGCTATCGCTTCTCGGCCTTTTGGCTAAGATCAAGTGTAGTATCTGTTCTTATCAGTTTAATATCTGATACCTCCCCTATCTGGGGACCATATATTAAATGGTTTTTTAAAACAGGGAGATGGAAAAAGAGCTTGCTCTGTCGTCTCCAGGCATTGACCTGGTACTGCAGTGCTTCCAGGTTCAGTGCACCAAAGAAAAAAAAAAGAAGGTAACCCGCTAATAGCAGCATCAGTTTCTGCCCAGGAATAATTACTTTTAATGCTTGTGTATCCGTTACGTCTTACCTATTCACACGCAGCTTTCTGTGTCTCTCTGCAGCCCATGGACCAGATGTGGGAACGCTGCGTCTGCCATATTACCGATGCCATTCAGTATATTGTGGAATTTGCAAAGCGTCTCAGCGGTTTTATGGAGCTGAATCCCAATGATCAGATTGTACTTCTGAAAGCAGGTAGCAGAGGCCTTAGTCTGTCCTGGGGATAATGACTGATTCTGCTGTATATATGTCGCCTGGGTATATTTCCAAAACCCAATGACACACCTTATACTTTCTGCAGGGGCCATGGAGCTGCTGTTGATCCGGATGAGCCGCGCCTTTAACTGCTACAATAACACTGTCTTTTTTGAGGGAAAATATGCACATCTGGAGCTCTTCCATTCCTTAGGTAAGCCGATTTCTTAGGTATGTCCGCTTTTTATCCCCTGACATCGCCTTCTATGAGTTTAGAGGAAAACTTTTTCTTTTGTCTATCAGTAAAGCCATATGTAGAATTGTTTTCTATGGAATAAATTGTATTTTTGTGTGAAATCCTTGTGGTTTCCATATAAGTTGTATTGGGATTTATTTTACAGCATTCACCATGAAGGATAAGTGACAGGATAACTTTATTCTGTTGGACAATAAATTATGGCGATACTGAGCGTTTATAGATTTTTATATTAGCTGTTGTATCAGTACAGTCCCGTGAACATTTAAACACTTTCTGCTCTCACCATAGGGTTTGTGGATTACGGGGTATGTGAATGACCAGTAAATGTGGCGCCATTGTCATGTATGAGTTGTCTGAGTGGCCTAAGATGCAAATCCTCAAACTAGTGTAGAAAAGTCAGGGCCTATTGAGTTTCTGTAGATGGCAGAGCTGAGGCCTTTATGAGGCTCCTCACTGCGATGTCTGGGATCAGAGTTATCCCACGCCTCCTCCCAGCTGTGCCAGGCTACCCCCTCCACCCAGACCATTGGAGCAGCAGGGGTTACGGCCGATGTTTGCCACAGAAACTGTAAGAATCAGTGCCTTCTCCATGGCGTACACCAACGCCACAAGACTGATGAATGTGCCCCTAATGTCTTACTTCACTTTTTCAGGGTGCAGTGACCTCATCAGTTCCATGTTTGACTTCTCCCAATTGCTCTGTACACTCAACCTCTCTGAACACGAAATGGCCTTCTTCAGTGCCATGACCCTGCTCAACCCTGGTAAGTTATACAATCATCTATAACAGTGTCTATAAGCTAAGTTCACCCTCTAAAACAGGGGTGGGGAACGTCCAGCCCGCATGGTCGTCCAGTCCGGCCCCCCAGCTAAAAATAAAATGCGCCTGCTTACTTCTTCACCACGCTCCTTAGCAGTCAGGGAGCGCCGTGTGGAGGTGGGCGGGCACAATGGCGTACTCCCAGGCTGCATCCCCCGTCAGTCCCCTCTGATTGGGTGCGTACGTCCACTACGGCCTTACTCATGTGTCCGCCTCCACACCCACACCAGCAAGCAGCCTCCTGTGCCATCGGCCACACGGAGAGTTCGGCAGATATAGGTCCCAGGGGAAAGAAGGGGGGAACTCAGGAGCGGGAGTGCAGGGTACTCAGAGGCACAGCTGTGGCAGCATTACTCTGTGCCCCTGTCTGTAATGCTGCCACATGTGCCCCTGGCTGTAATGCTGCCACATGTGCCCCTATATATAATGCTGCCACATGTGCCCCTATTTATGAGATCACGGCCCTCGAATCATTTTGTAAATTTCCAAATGGCCCCCGACAGGAAAAAAGTTCCCCACCCCTGCCATAAAACATACAGGTATATCACAAAACTTCAAGGCTGTGATCATACATAGTCATGTATCTTCAAAGAATATTATCAGTATGACGTCTACCCCCTTACTGACTGCGGCCCATCATTTTATTACACTCCAGCTATAGCATAAGCAAAAGCGTAATCACGGGACTGTTCTCATATCTTATACATCTTCTAACTCTCCTCAGGTCACCCCTGGCTACAAGAGAAGCACAAGGTGGATATTCTATACAGGAAGATACATTTGGCCTTCAGACACCTACTGCGGAGGACACATCGGGAGTTTATTTTAATGAAGGTAAAAAGACTAAATGATTAAATAGATATAAAAAAAGAATGAGAACTAAAGCTGATTATACCCAAACATGATTCCTATCAGCAGTACCAACATAATCCTCTTACATCTGTCCTCCATGTAACCACAGCTCTATGTTATATGTCTCTTCTTCATGTGACCACAGCCCTATATAATCCTCACACGTCTCTTCTTCATGTGACCACAGCCCTATATAATCCTCACACATCTCTTCTTCATGTGACCACAGCCCTATATAATCCTCACACGTCTCTTCTTCATGTGACCACAGCTCTATATAATCCTCACACGTCTCTTCTTCTTCTTGTGACCACAGCTCTATATAATCCTCACACGTCTCTTCTTCTTCATGTGACCACAGCCCTATATAATCCTCACACGTCTCTTCTTCATGTGACCACAGCTCTATATAATCCTCACACGTCTCTTCTTCATGTGACCACAGCTCTATATAATCCTCACACGTCTCTTCTTCTTCATGTGACCACAGCTCTATATAATCCTCACACGTCTCTTCTTCATGTGACCACAGCTCTATATAATCCTCACACGTCTCTTCTTCTTCTTCTTCTTCTTCTTCTTCTTCTTCTTCTTCATGTGACCACAGCTCTATATAATCCTCACACGTCTCTTCTTCATGTGACCACAGCTCTATATAATCCTCACACGTCTCTTCTTCATGTGACCACAGCTCTATATAATCCTCACACGTCTCTTCTTCATGTGACCACAGCCCTATATAATCCTCACACGTCTCTTCTTCTTCATGTCACTGAATATAGTATAACAGCACAGGCGAAATAGAAAAAAGTAGAAAAAATGATGAATTAGTGCACGCTTCACCAGACTGGGCTCATTGTCCGAGATTATCCAATAAATTTGAAGGAGACAGCACTTTGTGGAGTAAAAAACGGTGACTTTTATTCACACCTCAATGTTGTGACGTTTCGGCTATACACAGTAGCCTTCCTCAAGCATAAAACCAAGTGCCAATACACACACTTATAAATGTGAACACTACAATCAATTTCAAAGCATCAGCTGTGAATCTTATAAACAGTGATAAAGCAATTCCTAAGTAATCAAAGAATATAGATGTTTAGTGAAGTATATACAATAAAGACATATAAATCATCATGTGTCTGTGTTCATTAATATTCATAAACATGTGACATAGGGAGCGATCCTCACACCGATCGCTCTATAATCCCAATATTTAGTATATAAACAATAAAACAACAAGTGACAATCATGTGTATACTATATACTATAATGAAAACGAGGGAGGGATGTTATTACCTAACACACAAGGATGAATGGCGTCCCATGACTCCAGGTGTAACATGGCGCAGGAACAATAACTACACTGATGCCGCGTCACTATCCGGCTGCCGCGCATGCGCACAGCAGTCGGCTGTTCCGCGGCGGCCATCTTAGAAAAGGGCTGAGGTGCCAGGAGTTCGGTTATAGTGAATATCATGTCAAAGCAATAAATTAATGATGCGAATCTACTAAGGTGGATTATAAAGGGAGGACATGAATAATAAAGAAGCATATGTGTCAGTTGGTAAAGATATAAACTCATAGCCCCGTTCACATCCGCAGTGGATCGTATTGTGGGCTTATATATATGTGACGTCACCTTCCCCGGTGGACTGCGCCACCTTCTATGACTGTATGTCGAAACTCCAACCTCATGTTTATATATGGCAATCTACACATAGTGCTAACTACCACATAGTCAACACAGCAGACCACCAATGAACCTCCGGTAAACCAAGAGACTATCATTGGGGCTGACGTGGAGTTCAACTCAAGTCAATTATTGAGGCAAGGGACAAGTTGTACTGTATAGTGCTTACAAGGACGAATAGCACTATATAGTGCTTACAGGGACAGATTACACTGTGTAGTGTTTACAGGGACATATTGCACTGTATAGTGCTAACAAGAACACATTGCACTGTGTAGTGCTTACAGGGACACATAAGGGCAAATAGGTTCGCATCATCAACCCATACTAATCCACACTAATTCCACCACTACCATGACTTTACAGAAAAATTAAACAAAATATAAAATGCAAAAAAATTATTCAGCCTTTTAATAAAAATAACTCCATGTGCATGAAAAGATGACATCAAAATTCTGATATAAAGATATTTAGATGTAGAGTAAAGGGAGCCAAATAAAGTTTCCAAGCTTGTGGTTGGTAATTTTCCATCCAATCCCATAGATGAATTATCTAGAAGAAAAGAAACAAGAAGGTTACTGATCAAAATAAATCAATATAGATAAATACAACTCTGTGTAATATTGGCACTAGGTAACCTCCCACTACAGAGATGTGGAAAGACAGGATCACAGGGACCTACCACGTTACAGTCGTATCCCAGATGGTACATTCAATGGCACACTATCAGATGTTGAATTCCAAATTCAAACCATGTGGGGCCAAGCTGTTCAGTTTATGTATCCACATAAGTTCTCTCTTTTTTAATTCTGCCACCCTATCCCCTCCTCTGCGTCTTCTTGGGATCCTGTCAATGATAGCAAATCTCAGGTCCTCTACTCTATGAGACATTTCCACAAAATGGTTGGAAACAGGCAAATCCACTCTCTTGGTTCTAATTGTGGACCTATGTTTATTGATCCTTGATCTACAGTTCACAGTTGTTTCCCCTACATATAACATTTTGCAGGGGCAGGTAAGTACATATATCACAAAGTCAGTACGGCATGTCAAATAACTACGGATCTTGTAGACCTGTCCTGTAAGAGGATGTTGGAAAGTAGGGCCTTTTAACATTAGGGGGCAATTGCTACACCCCAGACAAGGGAAACAGCCATTTTTAGAGGGCCTAAGACATCCCTGAGTAGTGATGGATGTGGGACCCAAATCTGCCCTAACTAGGGTATCCTTCAGATTTTTAGGCCTCCTATATGCCATCCTGGGGGCTGTATTAAACTCCTCTATCTGTGGGAATGCCCTACCAAGTACACCCCATTCTTTCTGTAGTATTCGTGAGACATGTCTGCTGGCATGAGAATATGTAGTCACGACTGTCATACGTGGATTAGTCCTTGTCTCCTGTGGATTTGTGGTTGGTCTGGGGGATAGGGCCTTCTCTCTCTGTTGAGCAATTAACATTGGGGGATACTTCCTTGCCCTAAATTTCTCACACATGGTATCAAGTCTTTTTGGGAGTCTCGTCTGGTCTTGTACAATCCTGGTCACTCTCAACAATTGACTGTACGGTAGAGAGCGAACCATTGGTCGTGGGTGGAAGCTGTCAAACTGAAGTAAATTATTCCTATCGGTCGGCTTTACATAAAGGTCCGTCAACAATCTGTCACCTTCTCTGTAAACCCAAGTATCCAGAAACTGTATCCCTTCTTCTGAGGCTACATATGTAAATTTGACCGTCTCATCTATAGTGTTAAGATAGCGGTAAAAGGACATTAGTTCTTCATCTGTGCCCTTCCAGATGGCAAAGACATCATCTATGTATCTCCACCACCTCAGGACATGCCCGAAGTGGTGGGACACATAGACGTGTCTATCCTCTAACGCTGCCATATACATATTGGCATATGTAGGCGCGACATTACTGCCCATTGCGGTCCCACGCCGCTGGGCATAGAACTGGTCACGGAACAAAAAATAATTTTTAGTCAGAATGATGGTCAGCAAGTCCAGTAGGAATTTTTTAGCATGAGGTGTGATGTCTGAGTAGTCAAGGGCCTCCTCGACTGCCCCTATTCCCCTAGTGTGGTCAATAGAGGTATACAGGGATGTAACATCAAAGGATACAAGGATCACCCGCTCTGTCAAGACTACCTCCTTCGAATTAACACAAAAAGTCCTGAGTGTGGTCTCTTCTTCTTCATGTGACCACAGCTCTATATAATCCCCAAATGTCTCTTCTTCTTAATGTGACCACAGCTCTATATAATCCTCACACGTCTCTTCTTCTTCTTCTTGTGACCACAGCTCAATATAATCCTCACACATCTCTTCTTCTTCTTCATGTGACCACAGCTCTATATAATCCTCACACGTCTCTTCTTCATGTGACCACAGCTCTATATAATCCTCACATGTCTCTTCTTCATGTGACCACAGCCCTATATAATCCTCACACGTCTCTTCTTCTTCATGTGACCACAGCTCTATATAATCCTCACACGTCTCTTCTTCTTCTTCATGTGACCACAGCTCTATATAATCCTCACACGTCTCTTCTTCATGTGACCACAGCCCTATATAATCCTCACACGTCTCTTCTTCTTCATGTGACCACAGCTCTATATAATCCTCACACATCTCTTCTTCTTCATGTGACCACAGCCCTATATAATCCTCACACGTCTCTTCTTCATGTGACCACAGCTCTATATAATCCTCACACGTCTCTTCTTCATGTGACCACAGCTCTATATAATCCTCACACGTCTCTTCTTCTTCTTCATGTGACCACAGCTCTATATAATCCTCACACGTCTCTTCTTCTTCATGTGACCACAGCTCTATATAATCCTCACACTTCTCTTCTTCTTCATGTGACCACAGCTCTACATAATCCTCACACGTCTCTTCTTCATGTACCCACAGCTCTATATAATCCTCACACATCTCTTCTTCTTCATGTGACCACAGCCCTATATAATCCTCACACGTCTCTTCTTCTTCATGTGACCACAGCTCTGTATAATCCTCACATGTCTCTTCTTCATATGACCACAGCCCTATATAATCCTCACACGTCTCTTCTTCTTCATGTGACCACAGCTCTGTATAATCCTCACACGTCTCTTCTTCTTCATGTGACCACAGCTCTATATAATCCTCACACGTCTCTTCTTCTTCATATGATCACAGCTCTATATAATCCTCACACGTCTCTTCTTCTTCATGTGACCACAGCTCTGTATAATCCTCACATGTCTCTTCCCCATGTGAACACAGCTCTATATAATCCTCACACGTCTCTTCTTCTTCATATGACCACAGCTCTATATAATCCTCACACGTCTCTTCTTCTTCATGTGACCACAGCTCTATATAATCCCCAAATGTCTCTTCTTCTTCATGTGACCACAGCTCTATATAATCCTCACACATCTCTTCTTCTTCATGTGACCACAGCTCTGTATAATCCTCACACGTCTCTTCTTCATATGACCACAGCTCTATATAATCCTCACACGTCTCTTCTTCTTCATATGATCACAGCTCTATATAATCCTCACACGTCTCTTCTTCTTCATGTGACCACAGCTCTATATAACCCTCACACGTCTCTTCTTCTTCATGTGACCACAGCTCTGTATAATCCTCACATGTCTCTTCCCCATGTGACCACAGCTCTATATAATCCTCACACGTCTCTTCTTCTTCATGTGACCACGGTTCTATACAGTCCTCACACGTCTCTTCTTCTTCATGTAACCACAGCTCTATATAATCCTCACACGTCTCTTCTTCTTCATATGACCACAGCTCTATATAATCCTCACACGTCTCTTCTTCTTCATGTGACCACAGCTCTATATAATCCCCAAATGTCTCTTCTTCTTCATGTGACCACAGCTCTATATAATCCACAAATGTCTCTTCTTCTTCATGTGACCACAGCTCTATATAATCCTCACACGTCTCTTCTTCATGTGACCACAGCCCTATATAATCCTCACACATCTCTTCTTCTTCATGTGACCACAGCTCTGTATAATTCTCACATGTCTCTTCTTCATGTGACCACGGTTCTATATAGTCCTCACACGTCTCTTCTTCTTCATGTGACCACAGCTCTATATAATCCTCACACGTCTCTTCTTCTTCATGTGACCACAGCTCTATATAATCCTCACACGTCTCTTCTTCTTCATGTGACCACAGCTCTATATAATCCTCACACGTCTCTTCTTCTTCATGTGACCACAGCTCTATATAATCCTCACACGTCTCTTCTTCTTCATGTGACCACAGCTCTATATAATCCTCACACGTCTCTTCTTCTTCATGTGACCACAGCTCTATATAATCCTCACAGGTCTCTTCTTCTTCATGTGACCACAGCTCTGTATAATTCTCACAGGTGTCTTCTTCTTCATGTGACCACAGCTCTATATAATCCTCACACGTTTCTTCTTCTTCATGTGACCACAGCTCTATATAATCCTCACAGGTCTCTTCTTCTTCATGTGACCACAGCTCTGTATAATTCTCACGTCTCTTCTTCATATGATCACAGCTCTATATAATCCACACACATCTCTTCTTCTTCATGTGACCACAGCTCTATTTAATCCTCACACGTCTCTTCTTCTTCTTCATGTGACCACAGCTCTATATAATCCTCACACATCTCTTCTTCTTCATGTGACCACAGCCCTATATAATCCTCACATGTCTCTTCTTCATATGACCACAGCTCTATATAATCCTCACACGTCTCCTCTTCTTCATGTGACCACAGCTCTATATAATCCTCACACGTCTCCTCTTCTTCATGTGACCACAGCTCTATATAATCCTCACACGTCTCCTCTTCTTCATGTGACCACAGCTCTGTATAATCCTCACACGTCTCCTCTTCTTCTTCATGTGACCACAGCTCTGTATAATCCTCACATGTCTCTTCTTCATATGACCACAGCTCTATATAATCCTCACACGTCTCTTCTTCTTCATGTGACCACAGCTCTATATAATCCACACACGTCTCTACTTCTTCATATGACTAAGATAGTTATACTTGTAGGGAAATTATTTATCAAACTTGCCTCCTTCTGATATGCTGCTCTTTCCCTCTTATTGTTGACAGCTTGTTGTCCAAGTTTCACACCACCACTCTGCTCTAAAAACAGCAGTCTGGCTTCTTTATATTTAGCTACATAGATGAATAGAGATATAGGGGGAGATTTATCAAAGAGTGCAAAATATACACTGGTGTAAACTACTCATGGCAATCAATTACAGCCAAGCTTTTAGCTGTGGTAAAATAAAGGTGGAGATGCGACTGTATGCTCTGGGTAGTTTACACCAGTGTATATTTTACACCATTTGAAAAATCTGGGCCATTATGTATACTGTATAAAAATATGTATATTATAGCTGTACATTTGTTGCATATGGTAAGTCCCATGTTATTTGGTTCATGCAGAAAGGCAACGATCAGCCAACATTGTGCATGTCAACTAATCGCTGCCTGTCTGCATCAGCTATTACATGAACTGATTATCGCCCGGAATGGACGGTAATTGGCCAAGTACAGCTGATAGTAGCTTTGTGTAATAGTACCCTTAGAGCCCAATCCAATTCCTGTTCTACAAGTGCTTAGAGTTTGTACCTAAATTCCTATGATGCAATGATGATCCAGTCAAGCATTGACATGGTAATGCCGCCATTACTTTGGTTTGTCCATCTCACAATGGTTACACTATAGCGACATCAGTCCAGAAGCAGTCGACTAGCCTCAACCTTATTCTTCTACGTGTCTTTAGTAGGTGTGCAGAGCATGATGACTTCTCATAGTAACTGCTACTTGTTCCTATGTCTTCAGCTTCCAGAAAAGGAGAAACTCTCCAGCATTTGCCAGCTGCACCAGGAAAAGCTGAACATCTTCCTACAGATGTATCCAAGCATTGCGTGGGAGAGGTTCCCTCCTCTGTATAAGGAGCTTTTTATTTCAGAGACCGAAACTTCATGAACAGAACTGGACGTGCCATATTGCTCACTGCTTCTATCTCTTGTCATGATGTTCTCTTGTCCCTGAATTACATTGTATACCAGGGAATAGGTATCCTTAAGCATCATTAAGAAACCTGGAGGGCTCTTGATGTATTTTCAGCCCCTTTGTATATAGTTTGTAGAGAACATTTTTTTATGTAGATATCCAAGTACTAGTGATAATCACTTGTCTGGGGAATGAAGAGACTATAACTGGATCCAGGAATCTGAGGGCATTATATTATAACCTAGGGCAGGGCTGGATAAAGATTAGCATACAAGGACAGTGACTTAAAGTTTTGCAGGCTCCAGATTTTTGAGTGTTTCAAGCATTAACCACTGATCATTAAACAGTAGACATGGAGGCCCTGACAAGAGATGGATCCATTGGCCTCTGGGTAAGGTGACCTCTATTATTCCTTACTCAGAGTAACATTATCGTTTCCATCCACATCACTGCTCCTCTTCTGCCACCATTCACAATAAGCTATTTGTGTCTTCTATTATGTCTTTTTACAATAAAGTTCATTTCATGTACAACTACCGGAGGGATTCTTTTCATTCTTGTTCAGGTTTTTTCTCTTAGCTCTGCTAACACTAACCTCCTAATTCTTGCCAACAAAAGATATTTTTGTATAGATTACATATTCAACAAAAAGATCATACACATTAGACATGCTTCTCTCTAGAAGATGGACGTCCTTTGGTATGTCACCTTCTACATCAAGGTGTCTACAAAGTGCATGTTACTGAATGGAAGATTTCGCTACTGATTTCTTGCAGTCCTAAGAATTTAACCCTTTATGAGTGAAGGTCATTGATGCATGGATGTCCAGGTCACAATGAAGCAGCGCTATACTCCTCCCCTTCTAAGAAACATAACGCTTTTATTTTTCCACCTCTATCTTTAGTTTTTATTGGTTCTATAGTGGAGGTAAAGAAAAAATTTGATCACTTTTTGTTAATTTTTTTAAAATTAACTTTAAAAAATCAGCAATCCTGGTGTTTTTTTCCTCTTTTTGTTTACGCCGTTCACCATATGGGAACAATTGTGTTATTTATTCATTTTTATATATTTTTAGATTTATGATGGGAAAGGAGATCTTATAAACTTTTATTGGGGGTTTATTTTTATAATAAGTTTACAAAAAAATTACACTTTTTTTTCTACAGTTACATACCCAATTATTGGAGTATATATACCAATTAATGCTATGCCATTGCATAGCATTGATCAGTACTATTGGCAATCTTCTCAAAGAGCCTACCTGAGGGCAGACTCTATCAGAAAATCGACAATCCGAAAAGATGGAGGTAAGGAGATCTCCTTCGCTTGTCAGGGAAAGTAATTGGGGTCCTGATCATTCAGTGACAGGTGCTTATCCTGTCACTGACTTCCTGAAATGCCGCGAGCTGTGCATCGCAGGAATTAATGACAGGCAGCTTCATGACCGAGGTTTCCTGTCACATCAGCGAAATGTAGATTTGGGGGGACATTTGCTAAGGTTACGACCCTGGCATTTGCCAGGGAGAAGGCACAGATTCTTGCCTTCTCCCTGGCATACGCCAGCCGTATCCCCAGCTCCCTGATTGGTGGGCAGTGGGCAAGGAGGAGGCATGGCCTCCTCCAGCACCAGATTTATCATTATTTAATCATGGTACAAATCTACATCTGCCCCAAGCAGGTGTAGATTTGTTGCGCCAGGCACAGAGACAGATGGATTTACTAAGAGGTGTGCTTCGGGCTTAGAAAAAGGGGATGGGGCTTTATTTAGGAATGGCGTACAAGTGAGCCAGCCTTGATAAATATCTCCCTTTGTTTGCAAAAATGCATTTTAAATGGGGTAAGGACAAAATTCACATTCTGTACTATGTGATGGGCATCCTAGCTAGGATACAATTCTGTGAAAAACCAAAATGTCTAGGGGTCTTCCTGCCTATAAAGCACCTAACCACACGTAAAACCACACCTCTAAACCAAAAGGAACCTGTAAAATGAAAAAGTTTTATCTAAGTCATTGTAGGAGAAGATGACATCAGCAATCCTGGCAGTACAACCCTAACATAACTACAAGCGACACAAAAATAAGAGTCCAAAAAGATGATGGTCATAAGCAATCATCTGACACCGATACAGCTCAGATCACCAGTATAGAACGTAGAAAGTGATATTGTGTTTTCTCAAAGATAACTGCACAGTGCCGGGTCACAGATCACACCGGGTTGAAGGTTTACAGCAGACGGCTGGGGTGGGTAACATCTTGTGTCTGGTCGCACATCACTGAATCTCGGTGTCGTACCTATGCATTTCTTCCCCTTTCAGTAAGGGCAGAGTACATGAAATATTAATGGCTTATAGGTGTAACGTGTCTGTCTTAGCATGAAGCCTGCTTTCCAGATGTCTCATTCGAGCTCTTTCTGGCACTAATCGACATCCAGTAAATGCATAATGCTGATCAGTGGGACAGAGGCAGGAAAGCTGCGGAGCTGCACTGCACAGGTAGGAAAACATCTCTTACATCTACTTTACTCACTCACCAATACCTACAGACCACTGCTTAAATCACAGGGGTGACAGGGTATCAAATCTGTACACAAGAAACTGTTATACATTGGTCTAGTTTCCTAATGGCCCCATGTTTATAGTCACTGTATGTTACAGACTATCTCTAGCATAGTCTACGACATTCTGATTGGTGGGGGTCCCACAACATCCTAGAAATAGGCTATAAAGTGTCACGGTAGGAAAAATCACTTCAAGCGGAGTTTTCTTCTTTCTTGCGTGGATTTCTTGATTGCGGTAAAAATATAAAAACTCTATTTAATTCTACCATTTACTTGATGCATTTACTAAAATACTTTATAGAGAGGTGGCAATGTTCTGCTGGAGACTTTGTGTCCTGGCATCATGTGGCACTGTACTATGACACGTACCATCTACCTAACCATTGTACGCACCAAGTTACTCCCCCTTCATGGCAGTGGGTCTTGCAAGATTCATGTCTCAACAGGTCAGAGCTGTCTGGTGACATGAGTAGGAACCTACACAATATTAAGTTTTAATGTTATGGGTGACTAATATATATATAACATTACCAAGTACTTTATAAATAGGTATCACATGGCCTATTAGAGTACACGGTAAGAGACTGAGGTCTACTGCTTCAGACTCATGTAGTAACCACAGCAGGTACCATAAAAGGTCTTCAGCTAGACATCCTGTCCCATCGCATTACTTACTATAAGGGATGTGTTTGTGGGGCACAATCACCCAGCATGGTTGCTTTAAGAAGAGGTTTAGATGCTTTCCCTAACAAAGTATGAGAAAACCAACCTGACCTTGATATGGATTTTGAAGGATCTTTCTTGTAGCCCTATACTATTTTTACATAAATGTCACAAGGCGACAGAGATGATGAACTACAACACATCATGGAAACAACCAATGACCAGAAAATTATTAGATCATCTAGTGACCAACACTGGGACACCAAGCAGAAAATATTCAACTAAAAGTGTACGGCCTACAGATGTAAAGAGGTAAAAAGGATAAGAGACCAATAGGAAGAGAAAAAGAAAAAAAAAAGGGAGGCAGGGGAGGGCGCAGCAAAGCTAAGGAGGTCACCATAGCCCAACACGGTAAACTTCTAACTGGTAGCACGAAAGACGATGATGAAGAAAGGTTATAAGGGCTGACACACTAGGCTGTATCACAAATGATTGTCGCATGAATCTGAACTACGGTTCCCTAAGAACGCTATGGATGCATACTGTGCCTTTAATTTATACAGTGGAGTGTGGGCTGTAGGAAAGTAGGTGTCATCAAGCAGCAGATGGAGCCATTACAGGTCTGTAATCCAAACCCAGAGGTCCAACTTTTCCTGGATATCAAGCATTTAGGATTGCAGAATCAGAGTTCAGGAGCACAAGAGCAAATCTGGAGCTTCTCTCATCCCTCACTAAGGTTGTGTTTCGCCGTTGTCACAGATCAGGCAGATAATCTCCTTTGGTTTCAATCTGACTGCACTCCCTTGATGCTTCCTTCCCCTCTGTCATCTATCTCGTCTTCATCTTCAATGAAAGCAAAAACCTTATGGAGGTTTTCTTAGAAAATGGAATCGCTGGCAGGATAGAATGTCCCTTCCAGATCCTAATTAAGGCTTTACTTTTCATCAGTGCATTGCACAATGAAACGCACAACGGCCCGGGTCAGACACGCACAATGGCCTGGCTCAAACACGCACAACGGCCCGGCTCAAACACACAACGGCCCAGCTCAGACATGCACAACGGCCCGACTGAGATGTGCACGACGGCACGACTCAGACACGAAAAACGGCCCGGCTCAGACATGCACAACAGCCTAGCTCTGATACGCACAATGGGCTGGCTCAGACACATAGCCTGACACAGAGCACGCTGCAATCAGAGTAATAATACATCAATGAAAATTATTCTGTACACATTGTGCCGCCATTCTACCATGCTGCTGGTAAAGCAAGATTGAAGTTCTTGTGCTGAATGAAACACACACCTCTCCAGTGTCTCCTGAAATGATACGGCAGACCTCTTCCTGACTTCTTGTCTCCTTTCCAGGCAGAAATCTGCTTTCTAGGCTGAGTGCCTGGCAAGCAGCCCCTGGACCCAGACTAATTCATGACGTTTTAGCCCGATATGACCACACATCCCTAGAGTACATAGCAACATTCACATCTACCTCCATAAAGTCTTATATTGTGTCTGTCCAGATGGAAAGCATAGAAGTAGCTAATCTCTTCTCCTGAAATGAACATCAGGGACGTTTCATAAATGCAATTCCCATAAGCAGCTTTGGGGTCTTCAGGCTTCTCTGTGTATTTTACAGACTTTAGTAAGGGTCTTCTTTTTTCCTTTAAGGCCTATGGTTCTGGTGCTCTGCTATGTTACTGTTTGCTATTTGAGAAAGCCATTACGTGCTTTGTTTTATATTAGTTATAAATAGCCTTTACAGGAGCCATGCCTTCACCCCCAAGGACACAGACTTGTATATTTGTATGTGGGAGGTCTGACGCTCAGACATATGGTCGGCTGATCTTTGCTCACCATTTATACCAGTGTGTCGGAGGAAACCTCATCTTCTCTTTTCATATTTGCCTTGGTTCAGTCTTCTCGTGTCGCCGGCCGTCTTAAGCCGCCAGCCAGGATACAACAAAATTACTAGATTAAATATTTAGCAGGAGGGGCGCTAAGATTTCACTATGAGGCCATCAGAAACTCCGCTAACAAGAGGATCGCTGGGACTTTCGCTGCTGCTTGTGTGACACAGAAAGGAGGACCGAGACAACCTATTAACCTCCGTTTGATGAGATAAAAGAGCAAATTATAGAGACTGCAACATACATGAGTTAAGGAGGAAGAAGTAACTTACTGCTTGTAAACCATCTGAGGAGAACAACATGGAACCTAAAGTGAAAAGACAGCTTGCATCCATATAGAAAACAAAGGTACATGGCATGTTCTTAACAGTATAGGAGCTTTACTGTACAACCCTGATCTGCAACTACCAGGTTTACTTAGCAGCTGGGGGTTGTAGTTCACACAGGTTACAGGTACATTGAGTATCTAAGGTGTAATGATCCCTTATGTGAGACTAACAGGTGTTACCAGTATGATTATTCACCGAAAAGGTCTACATTTTGTTGTTTCCACTCCGATATGTAATGAAATGATATCACTGCCTAATTTAGGAGAATATGGGAACATTTGGGATGAAGTCACATCATTGATTTAGTTCTGCATCAGTAAACAGGTCGGCTTCCCACCAGGCATTATACAGGGTCCCTTAGAGGTAGAAAGCTCTATGTCCCTAATGATACCCAAACACATTGGCCTAAAGGTGATAAAGATGGACAATTTCAACCAGAACAAGCTTTGAGTCAGGAAAGATCCTTTAACTACAAATTATCTTTCAGGAACGGATGTCCTCGGAATATTGTATACAATATACAGTATATGGCCACCTCTAGTGTATACACATCTATGTAATGTATATGGACACCTCTAGTGTATACACATCTATGTAATGTATATGCCACCTCTAGTGTATACACATCTATGTAATGTATATGGCCACCTCTAGTCTATACATATCTATGTAATGTATATGCCACCTCTAGTGTACACACATCTATGTAATGTATATGGCCACCTCTAGTGTATACAATATACAGTATATGGCCACCTCTAGTGTATACACATCTATGTAATGTATATGGACACCTCTAGTGTATACACATCTATGTAATGTATATGGACACCTCTAGTGTATACACATCTATGTAATGTATATGGCCACCTCTAGTCTATACATATCTATGTAATGTATATGCCACCTCTAGTGTACACACATCTATGTAATGTATATGGCCACCTCTAGTGTATACAATATACAGTATATGGCCACCTCTAGTGTATACACATCTATGTAATGTATATGGCCACCTCTAGTGTACACACATCTATGTAATGTATATGGCCACCTCTAGTGTATACACATCTATGTATTGTATATGGCCACCTCTAGTGTATACACATCTATGTAATGTATATGGCCACCTCTAGTGTATACACATCTATGTAATGTATATGGCCACCCATAGTGTATACACATCTATGTAATGTATATGGCCACCTCTAGTGTATACACATCTATGTAATGTATATGCCACCTCTAGTGTATACACATCTATGTAATGTATATAGCCACCTCTAGCGTATACACATCTATGTAATGTATATGGCCACCTCTAGTGTATACACATCTATGTAATGTATATGGCCACCTCTAGTGTATACACATCTATGTAATGTATATGGCCACCTCTAGTGTACACACATCTATGTAATGTATGTGGCCACCTCTAGTGTATACACATCTATGTAATGTATATGGCCACCCATAGTGTATACACATCTATGTAATGTATATGGCCACCTCTAGTGTATACACATCTATGTAATGTATATGGCCACCTCTAGTGTATATACATCTATGTATTGTATAAGGCCACCTCTAGTTTATACACATCTATGTAATGTATATGGCCACCTCTAGTGTATACACATCTATGTAATGTATATGGTCACCTCTAGTGTATATACATCTATGTAATGTATATGGCCACCTCTAGTGTATATACATCTATGTAATGTATATGGCCACCTCTAGTGTATATACATCTATGTAATGTATATGCCACCTTTAGTGTATACACATCTATGTAATGTATATGCCACCTCTAGTGTATACACATCTATGTAATGTATATGGCCACCTCTAGTGTATACACATCTATGTAATGTATATGGCCACCCATAGTGTATACACATCTATGTAATGTATATAGCCACCTCTAGTGTATACACATCTATGTTATGTATATGGCCACCTCTAGTCTATACACATCTATGTAATGTATATGGCCACCCATAGTGTATACACATCTATGTAATGTATATGGCCACCTCTAGTGTATACACATCTATGTAATGTATATGGCCACCTTTAGTGTATATACATCTATGTAATGTATATGCCACCTCTAGTGTATATACATCTATGTTATGTGTATGGTCACCTTTAGTGTATATACATCTATGTAATGTATATGGCCACCTCTAGTGTATATACATCTATGTATTGTATATGGCCACCTCTAGCGTATACACATCTATGTAATGTATATGGCCACCTCTAGTGTATACACATCTATGTAATGTATATGGCCACCTCTAGTGTATACACATCTATGTAATGTATATGCCACCTCTAGTGTATACACATCTATGTAATGTATATGGCCACCTCTAGTGTACACACATCTATGTAATGTATATGGCCACCTCTAGTGTATACACATCTATGTAATGTATATGCCACCTCTAGTGTATACACATCTATGTAATGTATATGGCCACCTCTAGTGTATACACATCTATGTAATGTATATGCCACTTCTAGTGTATACACATATATGTAATGTATATAGCCACCTCTAGTGTATACACATCTATGTAATGTATATGGACACCTCTAGTGTATACACATCTGTGTAATGTATATGGCCACCTCTAGTGTATACACATCTATGTAATGTATATGGCCACCTCTAGTGTATACACATCTATGTAATGTATATGGCCACCCATAGTGTATACACATCTATGTAATGTATATGGCCACCCATAGTGTATACACATCTATGTAATGTATATGGCCACCTCTAGTGTATACACATCTATGTAATGTATATGCCACCTCTAGTGTATACACATCTATGTAATGTATATGGCCACCTCTAGTGTACACACATCTATGTAATGTATATGGCCACCTCTAGTGTATACACATCTGTGTAATGTATATGGCCACCTCTAGTGTATACACATCTATGTAATGTATATGGCCACCTCTAGTGTATACACATCTATGTAATGTATATGGCCACCCATAGTGTATACACATCTATGTAATGTATATGGCCACCCATAGTGTATACACATCTATGTAATGTATATGGCCACCTCTAGTGTATACACATCTATGTAATGTATATGGCCACATCTAGTGTACACACATCTATGTAATGTATATGGCCACCTCTAGTGTATACACATCTATGTAATGTATATGGCCACCTCTAGTGTATATACATCTATGTAATGTATATGCCACCTCTAGTGTATATACATCTATGTTATGTGTATGGTCACCTTTAGTGTATATACATCTATGTAATGTATATGGCCACCTCTAGTGTATATACATCTATGTAATGTATATGCCACCTCTAGTGTACACACATCTATGTAATGTATATGGCCACCTCTAGTGTACACACAGCTATGTAATGTATATGGATACCTCTAGTGTATACACATCTATGTAATGTATATGGCCACCCATAGTGTATACACATCTATGTAATGTATATGCCACCTCTAGTGTATACACATCTATGTAATGTATATGGCCACCTCTAGTGTATACACATCTATGTAATGTATATGGCCACCTCTAGCGTATACACATCTATGTAATGTATATGGCCACCTCTAGCGTATACACATCTATGTACTGTATATGGCCACCCATAGTGTATACACATCTATGTAATGTATATGCCACCTCTATAGATACACATATATGTAATGTATTTGGCCACCTCTAGTGTATACACATCTATGTAATGTATATGGCCACCTCTAGTGTATACACATCTATGTAATGTATATGGCCACCTCTAGTGTATACACATCTATGTAATGTATATGGCCACCTTTAGTGTATATACATCTATGTAATGTATATGGCCACCTCTAGTGTATACACATCTATGTAATGTATATGGCCACCTCTAGTGTATACACATCTATGTAATGTATATGGCCACCTCTAGTGTATACACATCTATGTAATGTATATGCCACCTCTAGTGTATACACATCTATGTAATGTATATGGCCACCTCTAGTGTATACACATCTATGTAATGTATTTGGCCACCTCTAGTGTATACACATCTATGTAATGTATATGCCACCTCTAGTGTATATACATCTATGTTATGTGTATGGTCACCTTTAGTGTACACACATCTATGTAATGTATATGCCACCTCTAGTGTATACACATCTATGTAATGTATATGGCCACCTCTAGTGTATACACATCTATGTAATGTATATGGCCACCTCTAGTGTATACACATCTATGTAATGTATATGGCCACCTCTAGTGTATACACATCTATGTAATGTATATGGCCACCTCTAGCGTATACACATCTATGTACTGTATATGGCCACCCATAGTGTATACACATCTATGTAATGTATATGCCACCTCTATAGATACACATATATGTAATGTATTTGGCCACCTCTAGTGTATACACATCTATGTAATGTATATGGCCACCTCTAGTGTATACACATCTATGTAATGTATATGGCCACCTCTAGTGTATACACATCTATGTAATGTATATGGCCACCTTTAGTGTATATACATCTATGTAATGTATATGGCCACCTCTAGTGTATACACATCTATGTAATGTATATGGCCACCTCTAGTGTATACACATCTATGTAATGTATATGGCCACCTCTAGTGTATACACATCTATGTAATGTATATGCCACCTCTAGTGTATACACATCTATGTAATGTATATGGCCACCTCTAGTGTATACACATCTATGTAATGTATTTGGCCACCTCTAGTGTATACACATCTATGTAATGTATATGCCACCTCTAGTGTATATACATCTATGTTATGTGTATGGTCACCTTTAGTGTACACACATCTATGTAATGTATATGCCACCTCTAGTGTATACACATCTATGTAATGTATATGGCCACCTCTAGTGTATACACATCTATGTAATGTATATGGCCACCTCTAGTGTATACACATCTATGTAATGTATATGGCCACCTCTAGTGTATACACATCTATGTAATGTATATAGCCACCTCTAGTCTATACATATCTATGTTATGTGTATGGCCACCTCTAGTGTATACACATATATGTAATGTATATAGCCACCTCTAGTCTATACATATCTATGTTATGTGTATGGCCACCTCTAGTGTATACACATCTATGTAATGTATATAGCCACCTCTAGTCTATACATATCTATGTTATGTGTATGGTCACCTTTAGTGTACACACATCTATGTAATGTATATGGCCACCTCTAGTGTACACACATCTATGTAATGTACATGGCCACCTCTAGTGTACACACATCTATGTAATGTATATGCCACCTCTAGTGTACACACATCTATGTAATGTACATGGCCACCCCTAGTGTACACACATCTATGTAATGTATATGGCCACCTCTAGTGTATACACATCTATGTAATGTATATGGCCACCTCTAGCGTATACACATCTATGTATTGTATATGGATACCTCTAGTGTATACACATCTATGTATTGTATAAGGCCACCTCTAGTGTATACACATCTATGTAATGTATATGGCCACCTCTAGTGTATACACATCTATGTAATGTATATGGCCACCTCTAGTGTACACACATATATGTAATGTATATGGCCACCCATAGTGTATACACATCTATGTAATGTATATGGCCACCTCTAGCGTATACACATCTATGTAATGTACATGGCCACCTCTAGTGTACACACATCTATGTAATGTATATGGCCACCTCTAGTGTATACACATCTATGTAATGTACATGGTCACCTCTAGTGTATACACATCTATGTTATGTATATAGCCACCTCTAGTGTATACACATCTATGTAATGTATATGCCACCTCTAGTGTATACACATCTATGTAATGTATATGGCCACCTCTAGTGTATACACATCTATGTAATGTATATGCCACCTCTAGTGTATACACATCTATGTAATGTATATGGACACCTCTAGTGTATACACATCTATGTAATGTATATGGCCACCTCTAGTGTATACACATCTATGTAATGTATATGCCACCTCTAGTGTACACACATCTATGTAATGTATATAGCCACCTCTAGTGTATACACATCTATGTAATGTATATAGCCACCTCTAGTGTATACACATCTATGTAATGTATATGGCCACCTCTAGTGTATACACATCTATGTAATGTATATGGCCACCTCTAGTGTATACACATCTATGTAATGTATATGGCCACCTCTAGTGTATACACATCTATGTTATGTGTATGGTCACCTTTAGTGTACACATCTATGTAATGTATATGGCCACCTCTAGTGTATACACATCTATGTTATGTGTATGGTCACCTTTAGTGTACACACATCTATAGAATGTGTATAATCCCCTTTAGTGTACACACATCTTGATAAAACGCTAATATAGCGGCAGGTAAGTGTACGTTCGGACAGATCCTAATATTTTACTTAAATTAAACCCACAGGTCTGGAGAACAGCAGAGGAAGTCATCAGGATGACTATTCTAGGATATCCTCCCTTACTCCTGTGAAGATGGATGTCGGGAGGTGTCTGCAGGGTCTCCATTCTCCAGTCCTACTTCTGTCGACTGGAATCTTACTTAGAGTTTTGGTCTGGTGCTGTCCTCCCCCATGTGTCTGCCCTGCTTATGACAATGCCACCTTGTGCAAACATAGGCTTCTCAACCTAGTCCCCATAGAAATCCCTCTTAATTCCCATTTCCTGGACCTTAGTTATAACCGTATCAGGTCTGTGGAGCATGGGGCGTTTTCCCATCTGCAGTACCTGCAAGAACTGGACCTGAGCCACAACAAGTTGTCCCGCATAGAGCCAGGAGCCTTCAGTGGATTGCCAATCATACGTATCCTATTAATCCATCATAATCATCTGAAACTTCTGCCTCCTGGAGTGTTCACAGGCATGCCGGATCTGACGTGGCTGGATGTACGAGCAAACCAACTGGTGATTCTTCTGGATCAGACCTTTCATGGATTGAGGGAACTTAGACACTTGGAGATCGGTGACAACCCACTTCTCTTCATATCTCCAGGGGCTTTCCTAGGGATGCCATTGTTGCAGAGACTGGGGCTGGAGAAAACCAAGCTCAGCATCGTTCCAACTCATGCTCTTACTACTCTTCCACGCCTTTCAGAATTGAGACTGGGAGGCGTCAGCAGTACATTGCTGTATGATCTGTCATTTTCAGGGATGAGACTTCTGAGAGTTCTGGATATAGATCACTGGCCATCCCTGAAGAATCTTGGTGCTCAAAGCCTGTCTGGACTTAACCTTTCCTCCCTTTCGCTGACCCAGTGCAACCTAACTTCAGTACCTACAGAGGCGCTGACTTCGCAAGTTCATCTTCGAAGACTTGATCTTTCTTACAATCCAATTGCTATCCTTCAAGAAAGGTGTTTCAGTTCTCTGAGAAGTTTAGAAGAACTTCGTCTTTCTGGGGGCAGACTGCAGTCACTACCCTCAGGTTCCTTCCATGGTCTTGATCATCTACGTATGCTAGATCTGTCACACAATCCACTCCGTTGGGTGGCAGAAGATGCACTACCCCCTCCTGGAACCCTAGAAACGTTATTGCTTTCAGGGACTAACCTTTCATGCGACTGCCGTCTTTGCTGGCTCTTGCGTCAGAGAATTAATTTTGGGGGGACTCCGCCGGTGTGTGCAGCTCCTGCTGTACTGCAAGGCATGATAATCCCGGATCACTCGCAGATGCTATGCCCAGAACTCTTCACCTGCCAACCTCCCAGGATAGTGGTACAAGGCCCACGAGAGTTAACAGTTAAAGAAGGAGACACGCTGACCTTGAATTGTCTGAGCCATGGAGTCCCTGAGCCCTCCACACAATGGGTGCTGCCACAGAGGCCTTGGGCATTAGATACTAAATCCACAGAGCTAGATGTGGAGGCAAGGGTGGCCACAGAACTTCCATTGTACACTTCTACATCAGTAGTAGAGGTGACCAGAACAATGTGGCCTCACACACACTCCCAGAAATGGAGAGCAATAAACCTGCCCCTGATGAAGAAGGTTGTACAGAATCTATCAGGGAGGATCTCTGTCTTACCAGGAGGCTCCCTACAGATTCTATCAGTACAAACAGAGGACACTGGGACCTACCACTGTCTGGCCAGTAACTTGGCAGGCAATGATTCAGCTTGGGTTCACCTGGAAGTTACACCATTTAATGGGAGCACCCTCCGTCCAGCACTCTCCATAGTACATACTCACCTGCTGGCTGTTATCACCGCTGGGGGCATCCTGCCCTTCATCAGCTCTGTAACACTCTGCTTCATCTTCATATTCCTCTGGAGCCGAAGTCGTGGGAATATTAAACACACAGCTGACATAGACTATATCCCAAGGACTTCTCGAGCACCATCATCGCCAGAAGATAACAAATTCACCATGAAACTTATTTGAGGGGGCACATATATTTCCATGCCACCAAATCATAAACATTTTTTTATACTACTGATGCAGAGTAACTTTAATTTAGAAATGTTTATATCCCATCTCCAAAAAACTGAAGTGCATGCATAAGTATACAGGACAAGACATATATATACATTGCCTGAAAGCAGAAGGGGATCTGACCATGCAAAGGAGGCACAATAAACAAGCAATTTAAAGGGGCTCTATTACTAAAATAACATGAAATTCATCATTTACCCCTTTCTTAAGGTCTCTCTGATACAGAACATATGCAATTTATGTACATTTTATGGTGCCTAATGAATATGTATGTATATATGTCTCCTTGCAAACTTTAATAAGCATTAAACTGGTAATTTTGCTATTAAGAGTCTATTGTAAAACTCACAGAATCTACAGCACTGCCTGATTAAAAATCTGACTAAATAATGTCCAATAACTTATCAAAGCCACATGACAATGCGTTTTTAGCAGGAAAAGTTCATTCTTTTTAATTGCATCATTGAGGATACCACATAATGTAAAGAGAAACAAAAAAATATTTGTGGGGCAGAATAGGAAAAAAAGTAACTGCGCCAACTGCGCTTTCACCTCTTGAAGTAAATGTGCATTAAATGTCAGGAATGAGTTAATGAAGAATAGTTAACCCTAGAAAATTCAGGGTAGATTAGGCCCCAGGTTTCCAGAAATGGTAAGAACATCTTAAGATCTCTGACTCCATCTAGTGGTAGAGCTTGGTAACATAAAGAACACTTCCCAACGCTACAGTATATAATGTAACCATACATTTATTTATTTGTGTGATAGTCACTGAACATCGATGAGGAGATGAGACCAGAAGAGGCCGACGCATTACAATAATCAATGACAATGAATAGTAAAATGTTTATGTCACTTTAAAAAAAACTTTTGATGTGTCACAAAGACATATAAAGAAAAAACCTCATACTTAACTGCATCAATCCTCAGCCTGATCCCAAGTGCCTTACATAAGGATATGCCCACTCATCCGGTCAATGGGTGCAGTAGAGATTTGCGACTGTTGTCATGTGGTTTTTTTCGAGGTCACAAATAAAGCGGTGTCACTCAGTCATAGCAAAAAAGAAAATTCTCTTCTTTATTTTAAGAAAATAACAAAACAAATAATAGTCAGCAAGTTCAGGGGGGTTGTAGCAGCTGCCTTAGTATCAAGCGGTTCCAAGTGCCTTAGTATAGGGGTTCCAAGTGTCTTTATATATGTACCCAAAATGCCACACTCTTAAAGCAATGTACACATGGGTGGACAGTTATCAACGTTGTACCCCTGGCGTACGCAGGGGCGGTCTTGGCATTTCTGGGGCCCCAAGCGAAGTTATGTCTGGGGCCCCCCCTCGACACGCGTTCCAAAACAATAGACCACTGTGTGTTGCTCCCAGTAGTATATACCCCTTGTGCGCTACCGCCAGTAATATATACTCCTTGTGTGCTGCCCCCAATAGTATATACCCCTTGTGTCCTGCCCCCAGTAGTATGTAGACCCCTGTGTGTTCCCCCAGTTATATATAGCCCCCGTGTGCTCCCCCAGAAGTATATAGACCTCCTGTGTGCTGCCCCAGTTGTATATAGACCCCCTGTGTGCTGCCCCCAGTTGTATATACCCCTTGTGTGCTCCCCCACTAGTATATCGGCCCCCTGTGTGCTCCCTCAGGGGTATTTAGCCCCCCTGTGTGCTCCCCCACTTGGATATAGACCTCCTGTGTGCTCCCCCACTTGGATATAGACCCCTGTGTGCTCCTCCAGTAGTATATAAACCCCCTGTGTGGTTCCCCCAGTAGTATATAGACCCCCTGTGTGCCCCACCAGTATTATATAGACCCCTTGTGTGCTGCCCCAGTAGTATCCAGACCCCTGTGTGCTCCCCAGTTATATATAGACCACCTGTGTGCCTCACAAGTAGTATATAGACCCCCTGTATGTTCCCTCAGTAGTATATAGACCCCCTGTGTGCCCCACCAGTAGTACATAGACCCCTGTGTGCTCCCCCAGTAGTATATAGCCCCCCTGTGTGCTCCCCCACTTGTATTTAGACCTCCTGTGTGCTCTCCAATTTGTATATAGACCTCATTCTGCTGCCCCAAGTAGTATATAGACCCCCTGTGTGCTGCCCCCAGTAGTATATAGACCCCTCTGTGAAGCCCCAGTAGTCTATAGCCCCCTTGTGTGCTCCCCCTGTTATATAGCCCCCCTGTGTGCTTCCCCCATTTATATAGACCCCAGATGTGCGCTCCTCCAGTTACACAGGCCCCTGTGTGCTCCCACTCCCATATAGTATATAACACAATAAAACAAACACTTATACTCACCTGGGTATGGGCGTCTCCTCTTCTCTTCACTCTTGTGGCCGCAGGAAGGGTTTTCCCTGCGATCACAAGAGGCCACACTCCCCTTGTCCTGGCGCCGATGCTCCAGTGATGTCACAGCGCCGGCACCACAAGGACAAAGCTGCCACTTGTGACCGCAGGGAAAACCCTTCCTGCAGCCACAAGAGTGACTGACAGGAAGGGGGCCAATGTCTCCCGCCCTGTCAGTGCTGCTGCATGTAACCATGACCGCTCATTACGAGTGCTTATAGTTACAGTTCAGATGGCAGCAGCGAGCGGGGCAGCGGCCATGTCCAGCGGTCTTGAGCACAAGAGCGGGGCGTGGGGGCCCCCCTGGATGTTGGGGGCCCCAAGCGATCGCTTGGTGTGCTTGGTGCCAAAGACCGCCACTGGGCGTACGTCATGGAGAAGACAAAGATTTGCCCCTTCTCCCTGGAATTCTCCTATCGAATCCCCCACTCGCCTCATTTATCATGATTTACGCCTGCTTGGGTGCAGGGTCGGGTGCACGGCCAGCGTTTAGATAAAAAGATCTAGGAATGATCGAGACACGATCAATGATGATTTGTGAACATACTGAAAGACCACGAAGAGGTGCGCGCTTCTTAGTGATTTTGGCCGGGGCCTAATTTAACATATGACAGTCTTAATAAATTAGATTTAAAAACAAAAGTGTTACAACCTGCTGCATGTCACCAGGGGGCCCTCTCTGAGCGCTAACTCTTCCAGAGCGCCATCAGTGACTCGTTTGCAGCTTAGGAAAGCTCTCATGACCAGTTGAGGGTAATTTGCATACGGCGCAGGACATTTACAGACGGGGTATGTGCAAAGCTCATAGGTGTCAGTTACACATTTGGAAATAATGCAGGGGGCTTCATTACACTGATTGGTTGCACAGTTTTGACACCTGTAACTTTTACAAAACGTTTGCACCGCTTGTAGGCATCATTTACAACCCCAGGAGTCCTGTACAGCTCATATACTAAGGGCGGCTTTTCTGCATTTGTCACATACTGACCCCACAAAGCTGGCAGGCAGCAACAAGCCTGAGGCTCTGAATAGAAGCTCGTCATTCTGATTAATATATTGAATATTCAGTACAACGGTCTATTAGTCACACTACAGCAATAGACGACGCACAGAACAATACCAAATAATCACTGTACCTGACATCAGCGAGACCAAGGAGAAATGACAGCCGCCACTAAAGGGACAGAGAAGAGGTAAGAGATCAGTGGTGCGGCAGAGAAAGGGTTAATGGATAGAAAAGCAGGATTGCCAAACAATGGACAAGAGATTGAATCAAGAAGGTTGTGATCAGTATAGCTTGTAAAGGGTTAATGAAGGATATAGCCTGCCAGTAAAGGGTTAATAGAGAATATAGTCTGTCAGTAAGGGGTTTATGGGGGATATAGTCTGTCAGTAAGGGGTTAATGGGGGTATAGACTGTCAGTAAGGGGTTAATGGGGGTATAGTTTGTCAGTAAGGGGTTAATAGAGAATATAGTCTGTCAGTAAGGGGTAAATGGAGAATATAGTCTGTCAGCAAGGGGTTAATAGAGAATATAGTCTGTCAGTAAGGGTTTAATGGAAAATATAGTGTCAGCAAGGGATTAATAGAGAATATAGTCTGTCAGTAAGGGGTTAATGGAAAATATAGTGTCAGCAAGGGGTTAATAGAGAATATAGTCTGTCAGTAAGTGGTAAATGGAGAATATAGTCTGTCAGTAAGGGGTAAATGGAGAATATAGTCTGTCAGTAAGGGGTTAATGGAAAATATAGTGTCAGCAAGGGGTTAATAGAGAATATAGTCTGTCAGTAAGTGGTAAATGGAGAATATAGTCTGTCAGTAAGGGGTAAATAGAGAATATAGTCTGTCAGTAAGGGGTTAATGGCGGTATAGTCTGTCAGTAAGTGGTTAATGGGGGATATAGTCTGTCAGTAAGGGGTTAATGGGGGATACAGTCTGTCAGTAAGGGGTTAATGGGGATATAGTCTGTCAGTAAGTGGTTAATGGGGGATATAGTCTGTCAGTAAAGGGTTAATGGGGATAGTCTGTCAGTAAGGGGTTAATGGAGGATATAGTCTGTCAGTAAGGGGTTAATGGGGATATAGTCTGTCAGTAAGGGGTTAATGGAGGATATAGTCTGTCAGTAAGGGGTTAATGGGGGATATAGTCTGTCAGGAAGGGGTTAATGGGGGATATAGTCTGTCAGTAAGGGGTTAATGGGGATATAGTCTGTCAGTAAGTGGTTAATGGGGGATATAGTCTGTCAGTAAGGGGTTAATGGGGGATACAGTCTGTCAGTAAGGGGTTAATGGAGGATATAGTCTGTCAGTAAGGGGTTAATGGGGATATAGTCTGTCAGTAAGGGGTTAATGGGGGATATAGTCTGTCAGTAAAGGGTTATTGGGGGATATAGTCTGTCAGGAAGGGGTTTATGGGGGTATAGTCTGTCAGTAAGGGGTTAATGGGGATACAGTCTGTCAGTAAGGGGTTAATGGGGGATATAGTCTGTCAGTAAGGGATTTATGGGGGTATAGTCTGTCAGTAAGGGGTTAATGGGGGATATAGTCTGTCAGTAAGGGGTTAATGGGGATATAGTCTGTCAGTAAGGGGTTAATGGGGGATATAGTCTGTCAGTAAGGGGTCAATGGGGATATAGTCTGTCAGTAAGGGGTTAATGGGGATATAGTCTGTCAGTAAGGGGTTAATGGGGATATAGTCTGTCAGTAAGGGGTTAATGGGGGATATAGTCTGTCAGTAAGGGGTTAATGGGGATATAGTCTGTCAGTAAGGGGTTAATGGGGGTATAGTCTGTCAGTAAAGGGTTAATGGGGATATAGTCTGTCA
This sequence comes from Dendropsophus ebraccatus, assembly GCA_027789725.1. Classification (NCBI taxonomy): domain Eukaryota; kingdom Metazoa; phylum Chordata; class Amphibia; order Anura; family Hylidae; genus Dendropsophus; species Dendropsophus ebraccatus. The sequence continues at coordinate 19,761,303 of JAQFWZ010000033.1, forward strand.
GGAAGGGGTTAATGGGGGTATAGTCTGTCAGGAAGGGGTTAATGGTTACCATGGTTCCTCACACTCTTCACATTTACCGTCGTTGCCTCAGAGCAAATAATCCGGGAACAGAAGAGTCCGAAGTTATCACTGTGACTGACAGCCAGAAGAACCAATCACAGAGCGCCTCATGTGCCATGTTGTCAAACATCCATGAAGCCACGCCTGCATACTTCTTATTGGTGTTTCCCGGACGACTTTAACCAATCAGAAAAAAGCAGAGCTCTGTAACCACGTCAAGTGACGTCACCCACACGCCGAGAGCTATGCAGGTAAGTGTGCGATACTGGCTGGAGACGTTCCCATGGCAACCGTGTCTAATGCCGTGCAGTAGTATATAGATGGATATATGTATGGGGTTATAGGGCCACAGAGAGCATGAAGAGGGGGGCGCTCACCTCATAGGCTTAGATACACGACAGACAGTATCACATGGCAGGCTTAGATACACGACAGACAGTATCACATGGTAGGATTAGATACACGACAGACAGTATCACATGGTAGGATTAGATACACGACAGACAGTATCACATGGTAGGATTAGATACACGACACAGTATCACATGGTAGGATTAGATACACGACAGACAGTATCACATGGTAGGCTTAGATACACGACAGATAGTATCACATGGTAGGATTAGATACACGACAGACAGTATCGCATGGTAGGCTTAGATACACGACAGACAGTATCGCATGGTAGGATTAGATACACGACAGACAGTATCACATGGTAGGATTAGATACACGACAGACAGTATCACATGATAGGATTAGATACACGACAGACAGTATCACATGGTAGTCTTAGATACACGACAGACAGTATCACATGGTAGGCTTAGATACACGACAAACAGTATCGCATGGTTGGATTAGATACACGACAGATAGTATCACATGGTAGGATTAGATACACAACAGACAGTATCGCATGGTAGGCTTAGATACACGACAGACAGTATCACATGGTAGGCTTAGATACACGACAAACAGTATCGCATGGTAGGATTAGATACACGACAGATAGTATCACATGGTAGGATTAGATACACGACAGACAGTATCGCATGGTAGGATTAGATACACGACAGACAGTATCACATGGTAGGCTTAGATACACGACAGACAGTATCACATGGTAGGATTAGATACACGACAGACAGTATCGCATGGTAGGATTAGATACACGACAGACAGTATCACATGGTAGGATTAGATACACGACACAGTATCACATGGTAGGATTAGATACACGACAGACAGTATCACATGGTAGGATTAGATACACGACAGACAGTATCACATGATAGGATTAGATACAGCAGGTCAGCAGACAGTATCACATGATAGGATTAGATACATCGGGTCAGCAGACAGTATCACATGGTAGGATTAGATACAGCGGGTCAGCAGACAGTATCACATGATAGGATTAGATACAGCGGGTCAGCAGACAGTATCACATGATGGGATTAGATACACTGCCAAGCACACAGAATAACATGATAAGATTAGATACAGTGGCTCAGGAGACAGTATCACATTTGATAGGCTTAGATACGCAGCTCAGCAGGAAGTGATACAGTTGTAGCTGGTAACATGGCTGCTGTGGATGACACTGAACCTTTGTCAGGCAGGGTGACCCTCAGAGCAGCATGCAGGCTGTGACCCAGAGCTAGCACTCTACTGACTGTATATAGCTTTAGTGTGTGCCCATATGATGCAGCTGCACCCCCCCCCCCCATCCTCCTCCTTCTACCCCCCGTCATCATCATCATCCTCCTCCATCATCATCATCCTCCTCCCCCTCCATCATCATCAGCCTCCTACCCCTCCATCATCATTATCCTCCTACCCCTCCATCATCATCATCCTCCTCCTCCTCCATCATCAGCCTCCTCCTCCCCCTCCATCATCATCCTCCTATCCCTCCATCATCATCCTCCTCCTACCCCTCCATCATCATCCTCCTATCCCTCCATCATCCTCCTCCTCCCCCTCCATCATCAGCCTCCTTCTACCCCTCCATCATCATCCTCCTACTTCTCCATCATCATCATCCTCCTACCCCTCCATTATCATCCTCCCACTTCTCTATCATCATCCTCCTACCCCTCCATCATCATCAGCCTCCTACCCCTCCATCATCAGCCTCCTACCCCTCCATCATCAGCCTCCTACCCCTCCATCATCATCAGCCTCCTTCTACCCCTCCATCATCAGCCTCCTTCTACCCCTCCATCATCATCCTCCTAGTTCTCCATCATCCTCCTCCTACCCCTCCATCATCATCAGCCTCCTTCTACCCCTCCATCATCAGCCTCCTTCTACCCCTCCATCATCAGCCTCCTTCTACCCCTCCATCATCATCCTCCTAGTTCTCCATCATCCTCCTCCTACCCCTCCATCATCATCAGCCTCCTTCTACCCCTCCATCATCAGCCTCCTTCTACCCCTCCATCATCATCCTCCTAGTTCTCCATCATCAGCCTCCTACCCCTCCATCAGCCTCCTCCTAAACCTCCATCATCATCCTCCTACCCCTCCATCATCATCATCCTCCTCCCCCTCCATCATCATCCTCCTCCCCCTCCATCATCAGCCCCCTACCCCTCCATCATCATCCTCCTCCCCCTCCATCATCAGCCTCCTCCTACCCCTCCATCATCAGCCTCCTACCCCTCCATCATCATCAGCCTCCTACCCCTCCATCATCATTATCCTCCTACCCCTCCATCATCATCATCCTCCTCCCCCTCCATCATCAGCCTCCTCCTCCCCCTCCATCATCAGCCCCCTACCCCTCCATCATCATCCTTCCCCTCCGTCACCCGCCTTCTACCCCTCCATCATCATTATCCTCCTCCTCCCCCTCCATCATCAGCCTTCTACCTCTCCATCATCATTATCCTCCTACCCCTCCATCATCATCCTCCTACCCCTCCATCCTCCTAACCCTCCATCATCATCGTCCTCCTCCTCCTCCATCCTCCTCCTCCTACCCCTCCACCATCAGCCTCCTACACCTCCATCATCCTCCTCCCCCTTTACCATCAGCCCCCTACCCCTCCATCATCCTCCTCCTACCTCTCCATCATCATAATCCTACCACAGAGCCGCCATTGTGGGGAGAAATGACCGGTGACCCCAGAGCCGCCATTGTGGGGTGAAATGACTGGTGACCCTAGAGCCGCCATTGTGGGGAGGAATGACCGGATAAAGCCATCAGTGCACCACCCCCTGCCTATCCTGATCCTGAGCCCCCCCCCCCCAACCCATCCTTATCCTGAGCTCCCCCCTGCCTATCCTGACCCTGAGCACCCCCCCCATCCTGACCCTGAGCTCCCCCCCATCCTGACCCTGAGCTCCCCCCCATCCTGACCCTGAGCTCCCCCCCATCCTGACCCTGAGCTCCCCCCTGCCCATCCTGACCCTGAGCTCCCCCCTGCCCATCCTGACCCTGAGCACCCCCCCATCCTGACCCTGAGCTCCCCCCTGCCCATCCTGACCCTGAGCTCCCCCCTGCCCATCCTGACCCTGAGCACCCCCCCGCCCATCCTGACCCTGAGCACCCCCCCATCCTGACCCTGAGCTCCCCCCCATCCTGACCCTGAGCACCCCCCTGCCTATCCTCACCCTGAGCTCCCCCCTGCCCATCCTGACCCTGAGCTCCCCCCTGCCCTTCCTGACCCTGAGCTCCCCCCTGCCCATCCTGACCCTGAGCTCCCCCCTGCCCATCCTGACCCTGAGCTCCCCCCCCATCCTGACCCTGAGCACCCCCCCCCCCCATCCTGACCCTGAGCTCCCCCTGCCCATCCTGACCCTGAGAACCCCCCCATCCTGACCCTGAGAACCCCCCCATCCTGACCCTGAGCTCCCCCCCATCCTGACCCTGAGCTCCCCCCAACCCATCCTGATCCTGAGCTCCCCCCTGCCTATCCTCACCCCGAGCACCCCCCATCCTGACCCTGAGCTCCCCCCCATCCTGATCCTGAGCTTCCCCCTGCCTATCCTCACCCCGAGCACCCCCCCATCCTGACCCTGAGCTCCCCCGTGCCCATCCTGACCCTGAGCTCCCCCCTGCCCATCCTGACCCTGAGCACCCCCCATCCTGACCCTGAGCACCCCCCCATCCTGATCCTGAGCTTCCCCCTGCCTATCCTCACCCCGAGCACCCCCCCATCCTGACCCTGAGCTCCCCCGTGCCCATCCTGACCCTGAGCTCCCCCCTGCCCATCCTGACCCTGAGCTCCCCCCTGCCCATCCTGATCCTGAGCTCCCCCCTGCCCATCCTCACCCCGAGCACCCCCCCATCCTTACCCTGAGCTCCCCCCTGCCCATCCTGACCCTGAGCACCCCCCATCCTGACCCTGAGCTCCCCCCTGCCCATCCTGACCCTGAGCACCCCCCATCCTGACCCTGAGCTCCCCCCTGCCCATCCTGATCCTGAGCTCCCCCCTGCCTATCCTCACCCGAGCACCCCCCCATCCTGACCCTGAGCTCCCCCCTGCCCATCCTGACCCTGAGCACCCCCTGCCCATCCTGACCCTGAGCACCCCCCATCCTGACCCTGAGCTCCCCCCTGCCCATCCTGACCCTGAGCACCCCCCATCCTGACCCTGAGCTCCCCCCTGCCCATCCTGATCCTGAGCTCCCCCCTGCCTATCCTCACCCGAGCACCCCCCCATCCTGACCCTGAGCTCCCCCCTGCCCATCCTGACCCTGAGCAACCCCCCATCCTGACCCTGAGCACCCCCCCATCCTGATCCTGAGCTCCCCCCTGCCCATCCTGATCCTGAGCTCCCCCCTGCCTATCCGCACCCCGTGCACCCCCCCCCCCCCCATCCTGATCCTGAGCTCCCCCCTGCCTATCCGCACCCTGAGCACCCCCCCATCCTGACCCTGAGCTCCCCCCCATCCTGATCCTGAGCTCCCCCCTGCCCATCCTGACCCTGAGCACCCCCCCATCCTGATCCTGAGCTCCCCCCTGCCTATCCTCACCCTGAGCACCCCCCCCATCCTGACCCTGAGCTCCCCCCTGCCTATCCTCAACCCGAGCACCCCCCCCCCCATTCTGACCCTGAGCACCCCCCCATCCTGACCCTGAGCACCCCCCCCCATCCTGACCCTGAGCTCCCCCCCCCATCCTGACCCTGAGCTCCCCCCTGCCCATCCTGACCCTGAGCACCCCCCCATCCTGACCCTGAGCACCCCCCCATCCTGACCCTGAGCACCCCCCCCATCCTGACCCTGAGCTCCCCCCTGCCCATCCTGACCCTGAGAACCCCCCCATCCTGACCCTGAGCTCCCCCCTGCCCATCCTGACCCTGAGCTCCCCCCTGCCCATCCTGACCCTGAGCTCCCCCCCCCCATCCTGACCCTGAGCTCCCCCCTGCCCATCCTGACCCTGAGGTCCCCCCTGCCCATCCTGATCCTTAGCTCCCCCCTGCCCATCCTGATCCTGAGCACCCCCCCCATCCTGACCCTGAGCTCCCCCCTGCTCATCCTGACCCTGAGCTCCCCCCCTGCTCATCCTGACCCTAAGCTCCCCCCCTCCATCCTGACCCTGAGCTCCCCCCCCCTCATCCTGACCCTGAGCTCCCCCCTGCCCATCCTGACCCTGAGCACCCCCCTGCCCATCCTGACCCTGAGCTCCCCCCTGCCCATCCTGACCCTGAGCTCCCCCCTGCCCATCCTGACCCTGAGCTCCCCCCCCCTCATCCTGACCCTGAGCTCCTCCCTGCCCATCCTGACCCTGAGCTCCCCCCCCTCATCCTGACCCTGAGCTCCCCCCTGCCCATCCTGACCCTGAGCTCCCCCCTGCCCATCCTGAGCTCCGCTGTTCCTTCATGTTGGTCCCATGTAACCTCAGATGACAGGATGGTACTAGGAGCGGTGGCAGATGGTTTCCCAGTAGGGGGCGTAGCTGTTTTTCACAGTTTTCCATGATGACTTGTAGCCGGCGGAGGTTTCCGTGTCTCGGGAGGAGGAAACCTCTACAGGGAATTAGGGGCAGCAGCTGCGGCTCCGTAGGGTGGACAGTGTGGCTGACATTATCTGCTGCTTTGCCTTTTCCTTCTTCCTTATTGCTGTGTCTATCTGTCATGCCTCCAATCAATCAGCCGGGGGCGCCGACAGGACGTGAGGAGCTTCCCCCTCTGAACTCTGGCGGGGGCAGTATCCTGCCAAAGGAAGAGCCCCCTCCATATACACACTCCTGGTCTGTGCTCTGTGTGCACCGCAGTCCCCTCCTCCTGGTCTGTGCTCTGTGTGCACCGCAGTCCCCTCCTCCTAGTCTGTGCTCTGTGTGCTCCGCAGTCCCCTCCTCCTGGTCTGTGCTCTGTGTGCACCGCAGTCCCCTCCTCCTGGTCTGTGCTCTGTGTGCTCCGCAGTCCCCTCCTCCTGGTCTGTGCTCTGTGTGCACCGCAGTCCCCTCCTCCTGGTCTGTGCTCTGTGTGCTCCGCAGTCCCCTCCTTCTGGTCTGTGCTCTGTGTGCACCGCAGTCCCCTCCTCCTGGTCTGTGCTCTGTGTGCTGGAGGACGTGCTCTTCTGGTCTGTGCTCTGTGTGCTCCGCAGTCCCCTCCTCCTGGTCTGTGCTCTGTGTGCACCGCAGTCCCCTCCTCCTGGTCTGTGCTCTGTGTGCGCCGCAGTCCCCTCCTCCTGGTCTGTGCTCTGTGTGCACCGCAGTCCCCTCCTCCTGGTCTGTGCTCTGTGTGCTGCAGGACGTGCTCTTCTGGTCTGTGCTCTGTGTGCGCCGCAGTCCCCTCCTTCTGGTCTGTGCTCTGTGTGCTCCGCAGTCCCCTCCTCCTGGTCTGTGCTCTGTGTGCTCCGCAGTGTCCTCCTCCTGGTCTGTGCTCTGTGTGCACCACAGTCCCCTCCTCCTGGTCTGTGCTCTGTGTGCTGGAGGACGTGCTCTTCTGGTCTGTGCTCTGTGTGCTCCGCAGTCCCCTCCTCCTGGTCTGTGCTCTGTGTGCACCGCAGTCCCCTCCTGGTCTGTGCTCTGTGTGCGCCGCAGTCCCCTCCTCCTGGTCTGTGCTCTGTGTGCTCCGCAGTCCCCTCCTCCTGGTCTGTGCTCTGTGTGCTGCAGGACGTGCTCTTCTGGTCTGTGCTCTGTGTGCGCCGCAGTCCCCTCCTCCTGGTTTGTGCTCTGTGTGCTCCGCAGTCCCCTCCTTCTGGTCTGTGCTCTGTGTGCACTGCAGTCCCCTCCTCCTGGTCTGTGCTCTGTGTGCACCGCAGTCCCCTCCTCCTGGTCTGTGCTCTGTGTGCACCGCAGTCCCCTCCTCCTGGTCTGTGCTCTGTGTGCTCCGCAGTCCCCTCCTCCTGGTCTGTGCTCTGTGTGCACCGCAGTCCCCTCCTGGTCTGTGCTCTGTGTGCGCCGCAGTCCCCTCCTCCTGGTCTGTGCTCTGTGTGCTCCGCAGTCCCCTCCTCCTGGTCTGTGCTCTGTGTGCTGCAGGACGTGCTCTTCTGGTCTGTGCTCTGTGTGCGCCGCAGTCCCCTCCTCCTGGTTTGTGCTCTGTGTGCTCCGCAGTCCCCTCCTTCTGGTCTGTGCTCTGTGTGCACTGCAGTCCCCTCCTCCTGGTCTGTGCTCTGTGTGCACCGCAGTCCCCTCCTCCTGGTCTGTGCTCTGTGTGCACCGCAGTCCCCTCCTCCTGGTCTGTGCTCTGTGTGCTCCGCAGTCCCCTCCTCCTGGTCTGTGCTCTGTGTGCACCGCAGTCCCCTCCTTCTGGTCTGTGCTTTGTGTGCAGCAGTCCCCTCCTTCTGGTCTGTGCTCTGTGTGTGCAGCAGTCCCCTCCTCCTGGTCTGTGCTCTGTGTGCGCAGCAGTCCCCTCCTCCTGGTCTGTGCTCTGTGTGCACCGCAGTCCCCTCCTTCTGGTCTGTGCTCTGTGTGCGCAGCAGTCCCCTCCTCCTGGTCTGTGCTCTGTGTGCTCCGCAGTCCCCTCCTCCTGGTCTGTGCTCTGTGTGCTCCGCAGTCCCCTCCTTCTGGTCTGTGCTCTGTGTGCTCCGCAGTCCCCTCCTTCTGGTCTGTGCTCTGTGTGCACTGCAGTCCCCTCCTCCTGGTCTGTGCTCTGTGTGCTCCGCAGTCCCCTCCTTCTGGTCTGTGCTCTGTGTGCACTGCAGTCCCCTCCTCCTGGTCTGTGCTCTGTGTGCACCTCAGTCCCCTCCTCCTGGTCTGTGCTCTGTGTGCTCCGCAGTCCCCTCCTCCTGGTCTGTGCTCTGTGTGCACCGCAGTCCCCTCCTTCTGGTCTGTGCTCTGTGTGCGCAGCAGTCCCCTCCTCCTGGTCTGTGCTCTGTGTGCGCAGCAGTCCCCTCCTCCTGATCTGTGCTCTGTGTGCGCAGCAGTCCCCTCCTCCTGGTCTGTGCTCTGTGTGCGCAGCAGTCCCCTCCTTCTGGTCTGTGCTCTGTGTGTGCAGCAGTCCCCTCCTCCTGATCTGTGCTCTGTGTGCGCAGCAGTCCCCTCCTTCTGGTCTGTGCTCTGTGTGCGCAGCAGTCCCCTCCTTCTGGTCTGTGCTCTGTGTGCGCAGCAGTCCCCTCCTCCTGATCTGTGCTCTGTGTGCGCAGCAGTCCCCTCCTTCTGGTCTGTGCTCTGTGTGCGCAGCAGTCCCCTCCTCCTGATCTGTGCTCTGTGTGCGCAGCAGTCCCCTCCTTCTGGTCTGTGCTCTGTGTGCGCAGCAGTCCCCTCCTTCTGGTCTGTGCTCTGTGTGCGCCGCAGTCCCCTCCTCCTGGTCTGTGCTCTGTGTGCAGCAGTCCCCTCCTCCTGGTCTGTGCTCTGTGTGCACCGCAGTCCCCTCCTCCTGATCTGTGCTCTGTGTGCTCCGCAGTCCCCTCCTCCTGGTCTGTGCTCTGTGTGCACCGCAGTCCCCTCCTCCTGGTCTGTGCTCTGTGTGCTCCGCAGTCCCCTCCTCCTGGTCTGTGCTCTGTGTGCACCGCAGTCCCCTCCTCCTGGTCTGTGCTCTGTGTGCGCAGCAGTCCCCTCCTCCTGGTCTGTGCTCTGTGTGCGCAGCAGTCCCCTCCTCCTGGTCTGTGCTCTGTGTGCTGCAGGACGTGCTCTTCTGGTCTGTGCTCTGTGTGCACCGCAGTCCCCTCCTCCTGGTCTGTGCTCTGTGTGCACCGCAGTCCCCTCTTCCTGGTCTGTGCTCTGTGTGCTGCAGGACGTGCTCTGTGACGGGGACACACCTGTGTAATGGCAGTCACCTGTGTGACAGGTGTAGGGGGAGGGGTCCACACCCAGGAACCTGACAGACAGCTCTCGGTCCTCCTGTCGGGCAGAGGGAGGGAGGAACCCGGCGGCCGAGCAGGATGTGCAGATCCTGGACGCGTGCGGAGTGATCAGCTGCAGCCTCAGGTGAGCTCCAGAATGGAGGGGGGGGAGACCCTGTATGGGGGTGGCACCTGCAAAGTAAGGGGGTACACACAGGTATACAGCTCTCTGCAGTGAGGGGGGGGGGTACGCACAGGTATACAGCTCTGCAGTGAGGGGGGGGGTACGCACAGGTATACAGCTCTGCAGTGAGGGGGGGGGGTACGCACAGGTATACAGCTCTGCAGTGAGGGGGGGGGGTACACACAGGTATACAGCTCTCTGCAGTGAGGGGGGGGTACACACAGGTATACAGCTCTGCAGTGAGGGGGGGGTACGCACAGGTATACAGCTCTGCAGTGAGGGGGGGTACACACAGGTATACAGCTCTCTGCAGTGAGGGGGGGGGTACGCACAGGTATACAGCTCTGCAGTGAGGGGGGGTACACACATGTATACAGCTCTGCGGTGAGGGGGGTACACACAGATATACAGCTCTCTGCAGTGAGGGGGGGGTACGCACAGGTATACAGCTCTGCGGTGAGGGGGGGTACACACAGGTATACAGCTCTCTGCAGTGAGGGGGGGGGGTACGCACAGGTATACAGCTCTGCGGTGAGGGGGGTACACACAGGTATACAGCTCTCTGCAGTGAGGGGGGGTACACACAGGTATACAGCTCTCTGCAGTGAGGGGGGGGTACGCACAGGTATACAGCTCTGCGGTGAGGGGGGGTACACACAAGTATACAGCTCTCTGCAGTGAGGGGGGGGTACGCACAGGTATACAGCTCTGCGGTGAGGGGGGGGTTCACATAGGTATACAGCTCTGCAGTGAGGGGGGGTACGCACAGGTATACAGCTCTCTGCAGTGAGGGGGGGTACACACAGGTATACAGCTCTCTGCAGTGAGGGGGGGGGTACACACAGGTATACAGCTCTCCGCAGTAAGGGGGGATACACACAGGTATACAGCTCTGCAGTGAGGGGGGGGTACACACAGGTATACAGCTCTCTGCAGTGAGGGGGGGGTTACACACAGGTATACAGCTCTCTGCAGTGAGGGGGGTACACACAGGTATACAGCTCTCTGCAGTGAGGGGGGGGGTACACACAGGTATACAGCTCTGCAGTGAGGGGGGTTACACACAGGTATACAGCTCTCTGCAGTGAGGGGGGTACACACAGGTATACAGCTCTCTGCAGTGAGGGGGGGGTACACACAGGTATACAGCTCTGCAGTGAGGGGGGGTACACACAGGTATACAGCTCTCTGCAGTGAGGAGGGGTACGCACAGGTATACAGCTCTCTGCAGTGAGGGGGGGTACACACAGGTATACAGCTCTCTGCAGTGAGGGGGGGTACACACAGGTATACAGCTCTCTGCAGTGGGGGGGGGGGTACACACAGGTATACAGCTCTGCAGTGAGGGGGGGTACACACAGGTATACAGCTCTGCAGTGAGGGGGGTACACACAGGTATACAGCTCTCTGCAGTGAGGGGGGGGGGGTACACACAGGTATACAGCTCTGCAGTGAGGGGGGGTACACACAGGTATACAGCTCTGCAGTGAGGGGGGGTACACACAGGTATACAGCTCTCTGCAGTGAGGGGGGGTACACACAGGTATACAGCTCTGCAGTGAGGGGGGGTACACGCAGGTATACAGCCCCCCCCCCCTTGTGTGCTCTATACACAGGGGCGGCAGGCAGCATCTGGGATGAGGCTATAGGTGACTTGTGTTTCCTGTCTGTGTAGGGATAGCGGCCCCCCCTCCCTCCTGACATGGACTCCTCCAGACCGGACCTCTTACTTGGTTGCATATTTGAGCCGCAGGACGATCTATTCCATTCGGAGGGATTTGCAGGGACGGAGGCGGCGGTAGTGTTCCCGATACCTGAACCGCATGGATATGAGGACAGCTGGCCAGTCAGCGGGAGGGCGGTAAGTGGACGCTTTACAGGCCACATGTTCTGCTGCTTGTGCCGGTGTTGTGGCCACTGGGGGGCGCTGCATTGTGTACAAGGTTATACCGACGTGAGATGGATTGCACAGATCCTTTGTTACTACGTGTGTAATCATTGGCTGCGGTGTCCACGCGTTTCAATCCTGTCCAGGGTGTATGTACATCAGTCCTGTCCAGGGTGTATGTATATATGTGTATATTACATCAGAGGTGGCTGCAGCGTCCATGCATTTCAGTCCTGTCCAGGGTGTATGTACACCAGTCCTTTCCAGGCCAGGGCTTATGTATATTTGTGTATATTACATCAGAGGTGGCTGTAATGTCCACGCGTTTCAATCCTGTCCAGGGTGTAAGTATATATATGTGTATATTACATCAGAGGTGGCTGCAATGTCCACGCGTTTCAATCCTGTCCAGGGTGTATGTATATATGTGTATATTACATCAGAGGTGGCTGTAGTGTCCACGCGTTTCAGTCCTGTCCAGGGTGTAAGTATATATATGTGTATATTACATCAGAGGCTGCAGTGTCCATGCGTTTCAGTCCTGTCCAGGGTGTATGTATATATAATACATCAGAGGCCGCAGCGTCCACGCGTTTCAGTCCTCTCCAGGGTGTATGTATATATGTGTATATTACATCAGAGGCTGCAGTGTCCATGCGTTTCAGTCCTGTCCAGGGTGTATGTATATATGTATATATATTACATCAGAGGCTGCAGTGTTCACGCGTTTCAGTCCTGTCCAGGGTGTATGTATAAATGTACATCAGAGGCTGCAGTGTCCACGCGTTTCAGTCCTGTCCAGGGCGTATGCATATATATTACATCAGAGGCTGCAGTGTCCACGCGTTTCAGTCCTGTCCAGGGTGTATATATAAATGTACATCAGAGGCTGCAGTGTCCACGCGTTTCAGTCCTGTCCAGGGTGTATGTATATATGTGTATATTACATCAGAGGCCGCAGCGTCCACGCGTTTGTCCTGTCCAGGGTGTATGTATATATATTACATCAGAGGCCGCAGCGTCCACGCGTTTCAGTCCTGTCCAGGGTGTATGTGTATATATTACATCAGAGGCCGCAGCGTCCACGCATTTCAGTCCTGTCCATGGTGTATGTATATATGTGTATATTACATTAGAGGCCGCAGCGTCCACGCGTTTGTCCTGTCCAGGGTGTATGTATATATATTACATCAGAGGCCGCAGCGTCCACGCGTTTCAGTCCTGTCCAGGGTGTATGTATACAGTATATGTATATATATTACATCAGAGGCCGCAGCCTCCACGCGTTCAGTCCCTTTCAGGGTGTATGTATGTATGTATATATGTGTATCTTTGTGTAGATACCGTCCCTGGGTATGCTGGGACTTGTAGTTCTCTATACCACGTTAGCTCTCATGCCGGCATCCTGTTATCACAGACCTTTGGATATTTGGGTTTACCTAGAGCCATGGTCATGGGGTCCCGGGGTGCTGGGGGACAGGGCGTGCTGAGGCTGTGCGGCTGCCATATTGGTTGGCACCCAGGAGTGGATATATAGACGTGTTATGTGACAAGTCTCAACATCAAGGAGGTGTAACCTGTAATTACAGCCATGAATAACACGCTGCATAGGCTGCTGTGGGGCCCCTGGGGGCCGATGCCATCTGTTTGTCATGAGGCTGCTGTGGGGCCCCTGGGTCCCAGTGCCATCTGTTCACCATCAGGCTGCTGTGGGGCCCCTGGGTCCCGGTGCCATCTGTTCTCCATCAGGCTTCTGTGGGGCCCCTGGGTCCCGGTGCCATCTGTTCACCATCAGGCCGCTGTGGGGCCCCTGGGTCCCGGTGCCATCTGTTCACCATCAGGCCGCTGTGGGGCCCCTGGGTCCCGGTGCCATCTGTTCACCATCAGGCTGCTGTGGGGCCCCTGGGTCCCGGTGCCATCTGTTCACCATCAGGCTGCTGTGGGGCCCCTGGGTCCCGGTGCCATCTGTTCACCATTAGGCTGCTGTGGGGCCCCTGGGGCCCGGTGCCATCTGCTGTGGGGCCCCCCGCGCCCTCTGTTGGCCCCCGGATCAGCTTCACGTCCCGCAGGTTCAGAGTTGTCTCCTCTGATTTCAGGGACTCGGCCACAGAGAAGAAACTGATGAATACCTCCAGATGATGATCAATCCCAACGATGTGTACAGTGCGGAGGCGGCCCCCAGCGAGTCCCCCGAGAGCGACAGCGGCTTCTCCGATGACCCCCGCCCAGACACCCCCACTAAATGTGACGGGGGCACCCCGCTGCCCCAGCCAGTCTATGAGCTGGTGTACGACATCGGGTCCATGGAGGATCAGAAGGCGAGCAGCGACCTGAGCGGCGTCATCTCTATACAGCTAGGTACCCCAGCCTGTGGCATCTCCCCCCCCTCCCCCTCCCCCAGCTTGTGCCCTCTGCTCATAGTCCCACGTACCCGCCTTGGTATAGTGACGTGTACTGAGTATGTGTGTGTCTTCCAGCAGAAGACTGGCACACTCCTGTGCTCATACCTGACAGCTGTATCGTCAGTGAGCTGCCGGGGCTCCGGAAGGCGGTGGCACTACCTGCCGGGCGAGGCGCCACTCCAGACCTGCTCTCTGTGGAGTCTCTGGTAAGAAATTGTGGTACTGTACCCGCTCCTCTGTGATTGCTTCTACCTCCTGTATCTGCTGATCAGCGTCTGTGTCCTCAGTACCCGGAGCTTCACCTGACAGATGAGGAAAAAAGGCTGCTGTCCCAGGAGGGCGTAGCGCTGCCAAACAACCTGCCGCTCACTAAGGTACAGACCACCGCCCGCCTGGCTACAGAGTACCCCGACCACCATCAGGGGTTATTTGTACTCTACAGTGGAGCGCCATCAGTGTCTGCAGTCACAGGCGACAGGCCGAGCTGGACACTGACTGGAAAGATGTCGTGTTATCGCCCCTTTCATATATCTGCTAACATCATAATCATTTATCAGGGAGAAAACTGGACAGACCCCATGATGAACACCCCAGACCAGAGCCACAAACTGAGCGCAGGCCCCAGACCAGAGCCACAAACTGAGCGCAGGCCCCAGACCGGAGCCACAAACTGAGCGCAGGCCCCAGACCGGAGCCACAAACTGAGAGCAGGCCCCAGACCGGAGCCACAAACTGAGCGCAGGCCCCAGACCGGAGCCACAAACTGAGCGCAGGCCCCAGACCGGAGCCACAAACTGAGCGCAGGCCACAAACTGAGCGCAGGCCCCAGACCAGAGCCACAAACTGAGCGCAGGCCCCAGACCAGAGCCACAAACTGAGCGCAGGCCCCAGACCGGAGCCACAAACTGAGCGCAGGCCCCAGACCAGAGCCACAAACTGAGAGCAGGCCCCAGACCGGAGCCACAAACTGAGAGCAGGCCCCAGACCGGAGCCACAAACTGAGAGCAGGCCCCAGACCGGAGCCACAAACTGAGCGCAGGCCCCAGACCAGAGCCACAAACTGAGCGCAGGCCCCAGACCAGAGCCACAAACTGAGCGCAGGCCCCAGACCGGAGCCACAAACTGAGCGCAGGCCCCAGACCGGAGCCACAAACTGGGCGCAGGCCCCAGACCGGAGCCACAAACTGGGCGCAGGCCCCAGACCGGAGCCACAAACTGAGAGCAGGCCCCAGTACGGAGCCACAAACTGAGAGCAGGCCCCAGACCGGAGCCACAAACTGAGTGCAGGCCCCAGACCGGAGCCACAAACTGAGTGCAGGCCCCAGACCGGAGCCACAAACTGAGTGCAGGCCCCAGACCGGAGCCACAAACTGAGTGCAGGCCCCAGACCGGAGCCACAAACTGAGTGCAGGCCCCAGACCGGAGCCACAAACTGAGTGCAGGCCCCAGACCGGAGCCACAAACTGAGTGCAGGCCCCAGACCAGAGCCACAAACTGAGAGCAGGCCCCAGACCAGAGCAGACCAGTGGGTATCCTGTCCACCGGGGCACAATCCTTTCTCCTCCATATTGTTTTTGCAGGCAGAAGAGCGGATTCTTAAGAAAGTACGTCGGAAGATCAGGAATAAGCAGTCTGCACAGGACAGCAGGAGGCGTAAGAAGGAATATATCGATGGCCTAGAGAGCAGGTGGGTGCGGGAACTCCTCCACACTCACAGCGCCCCCTATTGTCTATGGTGTATACTACGCTACAGTAAACATTGTTTCTGTCATTACAGAGTCGCTGCTTGTTCTGCCCAGAATCAGGAACTTCACAAAAAAGTTCTGGAGTTGGAGAAACACAACATGTGAGTGCAGAGCGGGGGCCGGTGGGGTATGGGGGGTGTACTGTGACCCCTGGGAATGGGGGGGTATACTGGGACCCCTGGGGATGGGGGGTATTCTGTGACTACTGGGGGGGTATACTGGGACCACTGGGGATGGGGGGTATTCTATGACCACTGGGCGAGGGGATAGGATGGTGGTATACTGGGACCACTAAAAGGGGGGGGGGTATACTGAGACCACTGGGGATGGGGGGTAATCTGTGACCACTGGGCGAGGGGATGGGAGGGTGGTATACTGTGACCACTGGAAGGGGGGAGGTATACTGTGACCACTGGAAGGGGGGGAGGTATACTGTGACCACTGGAGGGGGGGGGTATACTGTGACCACTGGAAGGGGGGGAGGCATACTGTGACCACTGGAGGGGGGGTATACTGTGACCACTGGAGGGGGGGTATACTGTGACCAATGGAGGGGGGGTATACTGTGACCACTGGAGGGGGGGGGGGTTTACTGTGACCACTGGAGGGGGGGGGGGTATACTGTGACCACTGGAGGGGGGGGGTATACTGTGACCACTGGAGGGGGGGTATACTGTGACCACTGGAGGGGGGGTATACTGTGACCACTGGAGGGGGGGGGTATACTGTGACCACTGGAGGGGGGGTATACTGTGACCACTGGAGAGGGGGGGGGGGTATACTGTGACCACTGGAGGGGGGGGTATACTGTGACCACTGGAGGGGAGGGGTATACTGTGACCAAGGGGAGGGGGTATACTGTGACCAAGGGGAGGGGGTATACTGTGACCAAGGGGAGGGGGTATACTGTGACCAAGGGGAGGGGGTATACTGTGACCAAGGGGAGGGGGTATACTGTGACCACTGGGGGGTATACTGTGACCACTGGGCGAGGGGATGGGAGGGGGGTATACTGTGACCACTGGAGGGGGGGTATACTGTGACCACTGGAGGGGGGGTATACTGCGACCACTGGAGGGGGGGGGGTATACTGCGACCACTGGAGGGGGGGTATACTGTGACCACTGGAGGGGAGGGGTATACTGTGACCAAGGGGAGGGGGTATACTGTGACCACTGGGGGGGGGGGGTATACTGTGACCACTGGGGGGGGTATACTGTGACCACTGGGCGAGGGGATGGGAGGGTGGTATACTGTGACCACTGGAGGGGGGGTATACTGTGACCACTGGAGGGGGGGTATACTGCGACCACTGGAGGGGGGGGTATACTGCGACCACTGGAGGGGGGGTATACTGTGACCACTGGAGGGGGGGTATACTGTGACCACTGGAGGGGGGGGGGTATACTGTGACCACTGGAGGGGGGGTATACTGTGATGACTTGGCGAGGGGATGGGAGGGTGGTATACTGTGACCACTGGAGGGGGGGTAATCTGTGACCACTGGAGGGGGGGTATACTGCGACCACTGGAGGGGGGGGGGTATACTGCGACCACTGGAGGGGGGGTATACTGTGACCACTGGAGGGGGGGTATACTGTGACCACTGGAGGGGGGGGTATACTGTGACCACTGGAGGGGGGGGGGTATACTGTGACCACTGGAGGGGGGGGGGGTATACTGTGACCAAGGGGAGGGCGTATACTGTGACCAAGGGGAGGGGGTATACTGTGACCACTGGAGGGGGGGGGTATACTGTGACCACTGGAGGGGGGGGTATACTGTGACCACTGGAGGGGGGGGGTATACTGTGACCACTGGAGGGGGGGTATACTGTGATGACTTGGCGAGGGGATGGGAGGGTGGTATACTGTGACCACGGGGGTGGTATACTGTGACCACTGGAGGGGGGGTAATCTGTGACCACTGGGCGAGGGGATGGGAGGGTGGTATACTGTGACCACTGGAGGGGGGGGTATACTGTGACCACTGGAGGGGGGGGGGTATACTGTGACCACTGGAGGGGGGGGGGTATACTGTGACCACTGGAGGGGAGGGGTATACTGTGACCAAGGGGAGGGGGTATACTGTGACCACTGGAGGGGGGGGGGTATACTGTGACCACTGGAGGGGAGGGGTATACTGTGACCACTGGAGGGGGGGGTATACTGTGACCACTTGGCGAGGGGATGGGAGGGTGGTGTACTGTGACCACTGGGGATGTGGGGGGGGGAGGGGGATACTGTGACCACTAAAAAGGGGGGGGTATACTGAGACCACTGGGCGAGGGGATGGGAGGGTGGTATACTGTGACCACTGGAGGGGGGGGAGGGGGTTATTCTGTGACCTCTGGGGGTCCTTACCTCCTCTGTCCTTCCCTCAGATCACTGATCACACAACTTCGTAAACTCCAGACTCTCATCAAGCAGACAGCAAACAAGGCCGCCCAGACCGGCACCTGCATCTTGGTAAGTGATGTGTGCCCCCTCCGCCACCATCATGCCAGCCGCCTGCACCTGTCACAGAGCTGACACTCTCTTGCAGATCCTCTTCTTCTCTCTGGGTTTACTGATCTACCCCAACTACCACCCTCTCCGCTCCGGAGTTACCCCCAAGGATGGGGCAACGTACATGCCGACTGGAGGTAAGGGACAGGCTGAGGGGTCATAGGGTGCAATGCTCTGCTCAATGCAGCCACAGAGCAGTTTCCATCTGCAGAGCATCGTGCCCTACTTATTTTTCTGGTACTTTGGGTGTAATTCCCCTTTAAGGTGCATTGGTTGTTGTGTCTGGAGTTACCCCTGTGGTACAGAGACTTCTGGAGGGATTACATTGGTCTTAATCATTCTCTTCTACAGTGATCTCTAGAAACATTCTGAATAAAGAAGGATTCCTGGAGAAAACAGAGACTGCACTACCGAACAACCCAGCCCCCGAACCACAGCCCCAAGACAAGACTGTGCAAGAGCTTATCAGGACCCTCACTGATCAAGAAGAGACAGAGCTGGAGGTCTCAAACGAGAGGGTCCCTTCTGTCAGCTCCCTAAAGGAAGAGACACTGCCGCCGATCCAGGAGAGTTCTGCTCTGAGGGACTCCTCCAAGACTGGGAGGACGGATGAGATGTGACCCATCCACGCTGCTCCACACACTCCACTGGTGATACCGACAACTGTGACTGGACGTGTTACATGTAGACTTTGCACTGGTACATAGTAAGAGAGGAGGAGGCGAGACATCCCGGGGGCTGCGTCCAACTCCAAAAACTGCACAGAGTGGCCATAAACACCAGCGTCAACCTCCAAAAACTGCACAGAGTGGCCATAAACACCAGCGTCAACCTCCAAAAACTGCACAGAGTGGCCATAAACACCAGCGTCCACCCCAAAGACTGCACAGAGTGGCCATAAACACCAGCGTTCACCCCAAAAACTGCACAGAGTGGCCATAAACTCCGGCGTCCACCCCCACAAACTGCACAGAGTGGCCATAAACACCAGCGTCCACCCCAAAGACTGCACAGAGTGGCCATAAACACCAGCGTTCACCCCAAAGACTGCACAGAGTGGCCCTAAACACCAGCGTCCACCCCAAAAACTGCACAGAGTGGCCATAAACACCAGCGTTCACCCCAAAAACTGCACAGAGTGGCCATAAACACCAGCGTTCACCCCAAAAACTGCACAGAGTGGCCATAAACTCCGGCGTCCACCCCCACAAACTGCACAGAGTGGCCATAAACACCAGCGTCCACCCCAAAAACTGCACAGAGTAGTCATAAACTCCGGCGTCTACCCCAAAAACTGCACAGAGTAGTCATAAACTCCGGCGTCTACCCCAAAAACTGCACAGAGTAGTCATAAACTCCGGCGTCTACCCCAAAAACTGCACAGAGTAGTCATAAACTCCGGCGTCTACCCCAAAAACTGCACAGAGTAGTCATAAACTCCGGCGTCCACCCCAAAAACTGCACAGAGTGGCCATAAACACCAGCGTCCACCCCAAAGACTGCACAGAGTGGTCATAAATAGAGATGAGCGAACCTGGAGCATGTTTGAGTCGATCCGAACCTGAACGTTCGGCATTTGATTAGCGGTGGCTGCTGAACTTGGATAAAGCCCTAAGGCTATGTGGAAAACATGGATATAGTCATTGGCCGTATCCATGTTTTCCAGACAACCTTAGAGCTTTATCCAAGTTCAACAGCCGCCACTAATCAAATGCCGAACGTTCAGGTTCGGATCGACTCAAACCTGGTTCGCTCATCTTTAGTCATAAACACCGGCATAGACCCAAAAAATTGCACACAGGAGTCATAAACCCGCAGCGCAGACCCCAAAAACTGCATAGAGTGGTCATACACCGACGTAGAACCCGCTGAGAGTGATCTGTATGGTTTGTAAGGTTCATTGAAGTGAACACAACAGACTTGGATGATTTGCCACATGATCATAGGTCACCTGAATCCTGAGTAATCACATGATTATGGATGGGTACTGGGTGTCCCTCCCTCTAGTCACACATGATTATAGATGGGTGTCCAGATGTCCCTCCCTCTTGTCACACATGATTGTAGATGGATACCAGTTTTCCCTCCCTCTTGTCACACATGATCACATGATTATAGATGGGTACCGCATGTCCCACCCTCTTGTCACACATGATTATAGATGGGTGTCCGAATGTCCCTCCCTCTTGTCACACATAATTGTAGATGGGTACCAGTTGTCACGCCCTCTTGACACACATGATTATAGATGAGTATCGGGAGTCCCACCCTCTTGTCACACATGATTATAGATGGGTACTGGGTGTCCCTCCCTCTTGTCACACATGATTGTAGATGGGTACCAGTTGTCCCTCCCTCTTGTCACACATGATCATATAATTATAGATGGGTATCGGGAGTCCCACATGATTATAGATGGGTACTGGGTGTCCCTCCCTCTTGTCACACATGATTGTAGATGGGTACCAGTTGTCCCTCCCTCTTGTCACACATGATCATATAATTATAGATGGGTATCGGGAGTCCCACATGATTATAGATGGGTACTGGGTGTCCCTCCCTCTTGTCACACATGATTGTAGATGGGTACCAGTTGTCCCTCCCTCTTGTCACACATGATCATATAATTATAGATGGGTATCGGGAGTCCCACATGATTATAGATGGGTACTGGGTGTCCCTCCCTCTTGTCACACATGATTGTAGATGGGTACCAGTTGTCCCTCCCTCTTGTCACACATGATCAAATGATTATAGATGGGTATCAGTTGTCACGCCCTCTTGACACACATGATTATAGATGAGTATCGGGAGTCCCACCCTCTTGTCACACATGATTATAGATGGGTACTGGGTGTCCCTCCCTCTTGTCACACATGATTGTAGATGGGTACCAGTTGTCCCTCCCTCTTGTCACACATGATCATATAATTATAGATGGGTATCGGGAGTCCCACATGATTATAGATGGGTACTGGGTGTCCCTCCCTCTTGTCACACATGATTGTAGATGGGTACCAGTTATCCCTCCCTCTTGTCACACATGATCATATAATTATAGATGGGTATCGGGAGTCCCACATGATTATAGATGGGTACTGGGTGTCCCTCCCTCTTGTCACACATGATTGTAGATGGGTACCAGTTGTCCCTCCCTCTTGTCACACATGATCATATGATTATAGATGGGTATCAGGAGTCCCACATGATTATTGATGGGTACTGGGTGTCTCTCCCTCTTGTCACACATGATTGTACATGGGTACTGGGTGTCTCTCCCTCTTGTCACACATGATCACATGATTATAGATGGGTATCGGGAGTCCCACCATCTTGTCACACGATTATAGATGGGTACTGGATGTCCCTCCCTCCTGTCACACATGATCATATGATTATAGATGGGTATCGGGAGTCCCACATGATTATAGATGGGTACTGGGTGTCCCTCCCTCTTGTCACACATGGTTGTAGATGGGTACCAGTTGTCCCTCCCTCTTGTCACACATGATCACATGATTATAGATGGGTACTGGGTGTCCCTCCCTCTTGTCACACATGATTACAGATGGGTATCTTGCCTCCTCCTCTCCTCACTTGTGCCTCCTTTCTCCTGCTGGCCTGGATCTTCCTGATATTCAGAGAGATGTTTTATAATATTTATATATGGGGTGATCTATTATAGATGGCGGGTTCCAATGATAATCCCCTCGGGATATGAGATTTGTAACATTATAATAAAAATAATATTTAGTTTGTAAGTTTCTTGAGGCAATGAGCGCTGTGGAATCTAACCCACAGGGCAACCTTTGTGTCATGTGTCTGAGTGTACAGTGTAGTGATTCCAATGGTTGCTGGTTTTAGTGGGCGTGCCTAGTTGGTTGCTGGTTTTAGTGGGCGTGCCTAGTTAGTTGCTGGGTTTAGTAGGCGTGCCTAGTTAGTTGCTGGGTTTAGTAGGCGTGTCTATGCACTGTACTCCGTGCGCTAATCCTACTATTAACCGGTTCTATTTCTGGTCGGAGACTCATCAGAAGTGATTAAGGGTGTGAATCCTTCCAGAAAGCGTTGAGTTCCAGTAAGGGATGAGGAAGATGGGATCCCCGATCTAACACAACAGTTCATCAAACCCTACTGTGTATGGTGCTCCAGAGCAACCACGTGTAACACAACAGATCAAAGATCTCTGCTGTGTGTAGGGCTCCAGAGCAGCTGTGTCCCCTGCTGATCGGTAAAGGGCTGTCTTCTCTGATGATCGGTAAAGGGCTATCTTCTCTGCTGATCGGTAAAGGGCTGTCTTCTCTGCTGATCGGTAAAGGGCTGTCTTCTCTGCTGATCGGTAAAGGGCTGTCTTCTCAGATCATCGGTAAAGGGCTGTCGTCTGTCTGCTGATCGGTAAAGGGCTGTCTTCTCTGCTGATCGGTAAAGGGCTGTCTTCTCTGATGATCGATAAAGGGCTGTCTTCTCTGATGATCGATAAAGGGCTGTCTTCTCTGATGATCGGTAAAGGGCTGTCTTCTCAGATCATCGGTAAAGGGCTGTCTTCTCTGATGGTCGGTAAAGGGCTGTCTTCTCAGATCATCGGTAAAGGGCTGTCTTCTCTGCTGATCGGTAAAGGGCTGTCTTCTCTGCTGATCGGTAAAGGGCTGTCTTCTCTGATGGTCGGTAAAGGGCTGTCTTCTCTGATCATCGGTAAAGGGTTGTCTTCTCTGCTGATCGGTAAAGGGCTGTCTTCTCTGCTGATTGGTAAAGGGCTGTCTTCTCTGCTGGTTGGTAAAGGGCTGTCTTCTCAGATCATCGGTAAAGGGCTGTCTTCTCTGATGATCGGTAAAGGATTGTCTTCTCTGATGATCGGTAAAGGGTTGTCTTCTCTGATGATCGGTAAAGGGTTGTCTTCCCTGATGATCGGTAAAGGGCTGTCGTCTGCTGATCGGTAAAGGGCTGTCTTCTCAGATCATCGGTAAAGGACTGTCTTCTCAGATCATTGGTAAAGGGCTGTCTCTTTCAGATCATTGGTAAAGGGCTGTCTCTTTCAGATCATTGGTAAAGGGCTGTCTCTTTCAGATCATTGGTAAAGGGTCGTCTTCTCTGCTGATCGGCAAAGGGCTGTCTTCTCCGATGATATGAATCCATCCTTACAGATCACGTACACCCATACGCGCTGGTTGTCTACCCTCTCTTCTCAAGGACCAAGGAGACCTCTTAGTACTAGTCAAGAGGCCATGAACTGGCTGATGGGAGTCAATACAAAAAGATCCTTGAGTATCTGCATACCCTTAAGACTACTTCAGTTGTTTTCTAATCTGGAGGACCTTGTGCATTCATCCAGGTGAAATCAATGGTTTGTCCTGCCTCAGTTTATCTGAATAATGCCCCTATTACACAGGTCGTTTAGAGTAGCAAACAAGCGCTCTCAGCACTCGTTTGCTCCTCGTTCCCCGCTCGCTGCCGCCGCTATTCAACGCGGCTGCAGCGAGCAGGTGAGTGCGGGAGGGGCGGCGGGGAGCTGCTGGGGGGGCTGCCCAGGTGATCGCTGATCGTCCGGGCAGCCCATAGGATACAGCAGCATCTGCTGCCAATGCTCCTATTCAACGGAGCGACGGCAGCAGATCGCTGCTATATCAGTCGCTTGTTTTTCAACATGTTGAAAAACAAGCGACTGCAACGATCAGCCGACATGAACGATGTCAGCTGATCGTTGCACTCTATTCCACGGGACGATTATCGTCCGTAGCGGCCGGTATCGGCCGAATACGAACGATAATCGTTCCGTGGAATAGGGCCTTAAGACTAAAGCTGGCCATCCACCTTTAATGACTTCTGACGGCCCCCATCCTTCCCACCATACACAGGAAGGTTTGTCACAGCTGAGCGTTTCTGCACAGAGGCAAAATGATGGAGTCTTGTCCCCACAGGCACGTCTGGTCTGGCGTCATGAGCTTTTATCTTTCAGTTCCTGGTTGGTGGTTATTCACACCGTATCTGCGCTGTCTTCCCTGCTGATGACTCCTATGGAATGTTGGGGACTTTTGTTGCTGCCTCCGAAAGGGAAGAAACCCTTTTTTCTTTAGAGGGCGCGGACAGGCAGGGGCTTTAGAATCGCTGATGGACAATAGAATCTTCTTCAGTTGCGGACCAAAAAGACTTTCAGCCTGAGAAATGGTAATGAGCAAAAATGAGATTTAGATTAAATATCTCCTCCCCATTTTTTAAAGGGGTTTTCCAGTGCTACAAAAACATGGGCACTTTCTTTCAGAGACAGCACGACTCTTGTCTCCAGTTCAGGTGTGGTTTGCAATTAAGCTCCACTCACTTCAATGGAACTGAGCATCAAAACCCCATCCAAACTAGAGAAAAGAGTGGGGCTGTCTCTGGAAGAAAGTGGCCATATTTTTGTAGAGCTGGGTAACCCCTTTAAGCCACAACGCTCTACAGGTCGTATTGGAAGTAGCCATAATTTTGGAATTGAGCCTTAGAGTATCTAAGGGGAAGTCAGCAAGACTCAGCTCAGCTATCAGCCAGTGTCTCTGCTCCCAGGCCTCCTGCTGGCTCAGCTGTCAGCCATTGTCTCTGCTGCCCGGCCTCCTACTGGCTCAGCTGTCAGCCAGTGTCTCTGCTCCCCGGTCTCCTGCTCGCTCAGCTATCAGCCAGTGTCTCTGCTCCCCGGTCTCCTGCTCGCTCAGCTATCAGCCAGTGTCTCTGCTCCCCGACCTCCTGCTTGCTTAGCTGTCAGCCAGTGTCTCTGCTCCCCGGTCTCCTGCTCGCTCAGCTATCAGCCAGTGTCTCTGCTCCCCGGCCTCCTGCTGGCTCAGCTGTCAGCCAGTGTCTCTGCTCCCTGGCCTCCTGCTGGCTCAGCTGTCAGCCAGTGTCTCTGATTGCAGATCAGTCCTCTGTAGGAAGGTTATGTCTGAAAGAAACACTCAGCTATGTGGCACTTGAGGGAAGTAAAATAGAGCTTCGTTCTTAGGTAGATATGAAGAGGAGGGTTCTCCTTCCACAGTGTCAGAGACATCAGAACCTTCATCACCTTCAGACTGATCAGATTCCTCATCAGAGGTAGGGCTGGGCGGTATACCGCAAAAATACCGATACCCTCACTGGCGTTGGTTAACCGACTACAACTTAGGACAGTAATTGCGATATTTTTGTATTTCTATGTCCCCGCGCCCGTCCTGTCAGAGCCCCATGCACACCCCCGAGCGGCCCGGCATAAGTGCTCCACGTCATGTGCAGGGACGTCGGTATCGGAGCGGGAGCTGGAGGAGGAGCAGGGTCCAGGTGACAATGCCGCCCGCCCCCGTCTGGTCCAAGCGACCCGCCCCGTGTGCGCACCTGTCCGCCCTCTTCACCCGTCCTGCCGCACCTGTCCCGTCCATGCGCCCACCACCTGTCCGGTACGGTGTCCCAGCACATTGAGGGGAGTACAGGACAGCCGCCCCAACGTGCTGCTGCTCCTCCAGCTCTGACATGGCCGCGTCCCTGCACACACAGGACAAAGTGTGCAGCGCTCGCCGGCCGGCTGTGGGGGGGTGCTCGGACGGGACTTTGCCGGTCCCCCCTCCCCCTCCCGTCCGAGCACCCCCTTCCCACAGCCGGCCGGCGAGCGCTGCACACGTTGTCCTGTGTGTGCAGGGAGGCGGCCATGTCAGAGCTGGAGGTGGAGGAGCAGCACTTGGGAGCAGCTGACCTGTCATCTCATCCCCTCAGTACCAGTGCAGGAGTGTAACATAGGAGGAATAATGGGCTGCAGCAGGCGGGAGAAGTTATAGGAGACACTGCTGTGTGTGGTATCCTGTCTGCTGCAGCCTATCCATTCCTCCTATGTTACATGGACAGGGGGCTACAGTCATACACCCCTGTCCGCCCCCCCCCCCCCCCGTACAGTCATACACCCCTGTCCGCCCCCCCCCCCCGTTCAGTCATACACCCCTGTCCGCCCCCCCCCCCGTACAGTCATACACCCCTGTCCGCCCCCCCCCCGTACAGTCATACACCCCTGTCCCCCCCCCCCGTACAGTCATACACCCCTGTCCCCCCCCCTGTACAGTCATACACCCCTGTCCGCCCCCCCCCCGTACAGTCATACACCCCTGTCCGCCCCCCCCCCCCCCGTACAGTCATACACCCCTGTCCCCCCCCCCCCCCGTACAGTCATACACCCCTGTCCGCCCCCCCCCCCCGTACAGTCATACACCCCTGTCCGCCCCCCCCGTACAGTCATACACCCCTTTTCCCCCCCCCCCACCCCCGTACAGTCATACACCCCTGTCCGCCCCCCCCCCCCCGTACAGTCATACACCCCTGTCCGCCCCCCCCCCCCCCGTACAGTCATATACCCCTGTCCGCCCCCCCCCCCCCCGTACAGTCATACACCCCTGTCCGCCCCCCCCCCCGTACAGTCATACACCCCTGTCCCCCCCCCCCCCCCGTACAGTCATACACCCCTGTCCGCCCCCCCCCCCCCGTACAGTCATACACCCCTGTCCGCCCCCCCCCCCCCGTACAGTCATATACCCCTGTCCGCCCCCCCCCCCGTACAGTCATACACCCCTGTCCGCCCCCCCCCCCGTACAGTCATACACCCCTGTCCCCCCCCCCCCCGTACAGTCATACACCCCTGTCCGCCCCCCCCCCGTACAGTCATACACCCCTGTCCGCCCCCCTGTACAGTCATACACCCCTATCCCCCTGTATAGTAATACACCCCGATCCACCCCCCTATATAGTCATACACTTCTATCCCTATGTACCTCCTGTATAGTAATACACCCCCCCCCTCCCTTATCTAGTCATATACACCTATCCACCCCCCCATATAGTTATACACATGTATTCCTATATGACCCCCTGTGTATACACATCCTCTAGAGGCTGTATACCTGTATATACACATCCAGGTCTCCCCTAATAATGACAATAATATAGTAATAATGATAATAGACTAACCATGGGTTGCTGCTCAGTTCTTTTTTACTTTTTCTAATCAAAATATCGCCAGTTTGGCATGGCAAGTGGGTGTGGTTTGCATGCGTCATCGAGACAGGCAGGGAACACTCACCAATGAGGTGCCACGTGAAGGTGATTCCCTCTGTGACGCACGGCCTACTCCACCCAAGCGGCCGGCTGGCGCACATAATGGAGGCGCAGATTCCTCTCCAGGTCAGCGGTGTGCAGGGAGCGGCCGGTAAGAGATGACACGTCCCGCTCTAGACGCCATCTTATCATCCAGGAGCAGGTGGGCTACAAGGTACAGAGGGCGGCAGAAATCTCTTTTCCACCATACAAACCCCGGTGAGCTGAGAATAATCGGCAGCCGGCACGGCTATCCCGCGGAGCCAGCACCATAGCTCCTCACACTGGACTCCAGGGAGGATAACCAGGGCGAGCCAGAGCCCCATGCCCTCAAGATAGGTAAGAAAAACGAATAGGAGCAACAACTCCCTCAGCCTTGCAGAAGAAACAGAAACATGGAGTTTTATGGAGCCTTCAGCCTTTCATTACCGGTGGAGTCCGAATGTTTAGTATTTGATTACCGGTGGAGTCCGATCGTTCAGTATTTGATTACCGGTGGAGTCTGATCGTTCAGTATTTGATTACCGGTGGAGTCCGACGGTTCAGTCTTTGATTACCGGTGGAGTCTGATCGTTCAGTATTTGATTACCGGTGGAGTCCGACGGTTCAGTCTTTGATTACCGGTGGAGTCTGATCGTTCAGTATTTGATTACCGGTGGAGTCCGACGGTTCAGTCTTTGATTACCGGTGGAGTCTGATCGTTCAGTATTTGATTACCGGTGGAGTCCGACGGTTCAGTCTTTGATTACCGGTGGAGTCTGATCGTTCAGTATTTGATTACCGGTGGAGTCGATCGTTTAGTATTTGATTACCGGTGGAGTCCGATAGTTCAGCCTTTAATTAACGGTGGAGTCCAGTTGTTCAGTATTTGATTATCGGTGGAGTCCGATCTTTCAGCCTTTCATTACCGGTGGAGTCTGATCGTTTAGTATTTGATTACCGGTGGAGTCGATCGTTTAGTATTTGATTACCGGTGGAGTCCGATCGTTTAGTATTTGATTACCGGTGGAGTCCGATCGTTCAGCGTTTGATTACTGGTGGAGTCTGATCGTTCAGTATTTGATTACCGGTGGAGTCTGATCGTTCAGTATTTGATTACCGGTGGAGTCCGACGGTTCAGTCTTTGATTACCGGTGGAGTCCGACGGTTCAGTCTTTGATTACCGGTGTGGTCTGATCGTTCAGCCTTTGATTACCGGTGGAGTCCGACGGTTCAGCCTTTGATTACCGGTGGAGTCCGATCGTTCAGCCTTTGATTACTGGTGGAGTCTGATCGTTCAGCGTTTGATTACTGGTGGAGTCTGATCGTTCAGTATTTGATTACCGGTGGAGTCCAACGGTTCAGTCTTTGATTACCGGTGGAGTCTGATCGTTCAGTATTTGATTACCGGTGGAGTCCGACTGTTCAGTCTTTGATTACCGGTGGAGTCTGATCGTTCAGTATTTGATTACCGGTGGAGTCCGACGGTTCAGTCTTTGATTACCGGTGTGGTCCGATCGTTCAGCCTTTGATTACCGGTGGAGTCCGACGGTTCAGCCTTTGATTACCGGTGTGGTCCGATCGTTCAGCCTTTGATTACCGGTGTGGTCCGATCGTTCAGCCTTTGATTACCGGTGTGGTCCGATCGTTCAGCCTTTGATTACCGGTGTGGTCCGATCGTTCAGCCTTTGATTACCGGTGGAGTCCGACGGTTCAGCCTTTGATTACCGGTGTGGTCCGATCGTTCAGCCTTTGATTACCGGTGGAGTCCGATCGTTCAGCCTTTGATTACCGGTGTGGTCCGATCGTTCAGCCTTTGATTACCGGTGGATGAAGAAGTTGGGTGCAGCCCTGGGGCGTGTAGAGTTGGCTCATCTCTAGTCAGGACAGATTGCCTCCAGGCCGCTACTAGAAGTGTATTACAGGGGTCATCCTGTGTGTATGAGTATATATACTCCTGCCGGTGGCTGTCCAGGCATGCTGGGGGTTGTAGTTATACAATAGTGGGGAGCGACAGGTTGGAGACTGATAACTTTAAGCTGTAATCACTGACACAAAGCAGAACGGCAGAGCTGGAGCCGGAGGCTGGAGGGGCGGCCGCCATATCACCTTCCCCATCAGTAATCACCAGAGACGCACATCATCTCTCCCTATATACAGTATATACGGGGGAGGGGGGGAGGAGGTGTATAAAGGTGCAGACCCCGGAGCTCCCACAGCACAGTCTGCACCGCAGCCATGGGGCTACCGAAGCAACGCACTGCCCTCCTGCTGACCCTCTGCCTGACCGCACTCCTCCTGCCAGGGAGAGCCGAGGACCCCCGACTGCAGCTGACCCCCGAGGAGCTGCCCCTGCAGAGCAACAGCCTGGTGAGTGTGAGAGGATGATGGGAGTGATGATACACTGTGTGTGATAGGAGATTAGAGTGTCAGCTCCTGGGGTCAGGGAGGATGATGGGAGTGATGATACACTGTGTGTGATAGGAGATTAGAGTGTCAGCTCCTGGGGTCAGGGAGGATGATGGGAGTGATGATACACTGTGTGTGATAGGAGATTAGAGTGTCAGCTCCTGGGGTCAGGGAGGAGGATGATGGGAGTGATGATACACTGTGTGTGATAGGAGATTAGAGTGTCAGCTCCTGGGGTCAGGGAGGATGATGGGAGTGATGATACACTATGTGTGATAGGAGATTAGAGTGTCAGCTCCTGGGGTCAGGGAGGATGATAGGAGTGATGATACACTGTGTGTGATAGGAGATTAGTGTCAGCTCCTGGGGTCAGGGATGATGGGAGTGATGATACACTGTGTGTAATAGGAGATTAGAGTGTCAGCTCCTGGGGTCAGGGAGGATGATAGGAGTGATCATACACTGTGTGTGATAGGAGATTAGTGTCAGCTCCTGGGGTCAGGGATGATGGGAGTGATGATACACTGTGTGTGATAGGAGATTGGAGTGTCAGCTCCTGGGGTCAGGGAGGATGATGGGAGTGATGATACACTGTGTGTGATAGGAGATTAGAATGTCAGCTCCTGGGGTCAGGGAGGATGATGGGAGTGATACATCTCGGGATGATGGGTGATGGAGGATGGGGGTGATACATGGTGGGGTGATGAAGGATGGGGGTGATACATGGTGGGGTGATGGAGGATGGGGGTGATACATGGTGGGGTGATGGAGGATGGGGGTGATACATGGTGGGGTGATGGAGGATGGGGGTGATACATGGTGGTGTGATGGAGGATGGGGGTGATACATGGTGGTGTGATGGAGGATGGGGGTGATACATGGTGGAGTGATGGAGGATGGGGGTGATAGTAGCTGCTGTATAATCCCGGGTGTTGTCCCTCCAGGCGGTGGCTCTGGGCGAGATGCTGGAGTACAGTCAGGATAGAGGGCTGCTGCTGGAGAAGAAGGCGGCCCAGCTGCCCCGGGTGAGGATCTCTCATATACATTGTGTGATTGATGGCTCCAGGTTGTTGTTGCCTGCAGAGCTGACACTCTATTCTCTGTGCAGTGTGATGTAGGAGAGCGCTGCGCTATGAAGCACGGACCTCGGATTGGGAAGCTGTGTGACTGCCTGCGCGGAGCCTCCTGTAACTCCTTCATGCTGCGCTGTTACTGAGGGGGCCACACACCGGACCCCCATCCCTGACCACCCTCCGGCCCCTCCTACTATCCCTGACCACCCTCCGGCCCCCCCCCCCCCCATCCCTGACCACCCTCCAGCCCCCCTCCTACTATCCCTGACCACCCTCCGGCCCCCCCCCCATCCCTGACCACCCTCCAGCCCCCCTCCTACTATCCCTGACCACCCTCCGGCCCCTCCTACTATCCCTGACCACCCTCCGCCTCCCCCCCATCCCTTACCACTTTCCGCCTCCCCCCATCCCTGACCACCCTCCAGCCCCCCTCCTACTATCCCTGACCACCCTCCGCCCCCCCCCATCCCTGACCACCCTCCGCCTCCCCCCCCATTCATGACCACCCTCCGGCCCCTCCTACTATCCCTGACCACCCTCCGCCTCCCCCCCATCCCTGACCACCCTCCGTCCCCCCCCCATCCCTTACCACTTTCCGCCTCCCCCCATGACCACCCTCCAGCCCCCCTCCTACTATCCCTGACCACCCTCCAGCCCCCCCCCATCCCTGACCACCCTCCAGCCCCCCTCCTACTATCCCTGACCACCCTCCGGCCCCCCCCCCCCCATCCCTGACCACCCTCCGCCTCCCCCCCATCCATGACCACCCTCCGGCCCCCTTGTGATGTTTAGCCATAGGAGAATAAGATACAGCTGTAATTGTGCTGATAACAGAGAACAGCAGCAGTAGCTGATCCCCATGACCCCCCGAGACCCCCAGCCCCCTTCCCCACTCTCTGTGTTTTATATGACACTTTGTATTACAATAAAGAATTATTACTGATTCCTCTATGTGTTTTTAATTTCCTCTCCTGAAACCATCTGTGCTGCTGTGGGGATGGTGACAATGTACAGTCTCACTCATGTCTCTTGCGTCCCTATGATAACACTTCATAGCCATGTTCCCTGGCAGGTGGTTGTTATCATAGGCCCATATGACAACACTGACGTGCCAGAGCACAGGGACAGGCAGCTGATGGCGGGGTCATGTCCTGCGGGGATCACCGCACGGCGACCATTACATAACACGCTAAATGTGATGTCACCTCAGAGCCGACAGATAATCTCCCCGAGCCGCATTATGTCACATGTTATATAAGGAGATTACCCCCATCATCCACCAGGAGCAGCCGACAATGGGGAGGATCAAAGAGCACAACATGATACACACTCTGGGCAGTGTATCTAAGCATGTGTCTGCTGTACCACTGTATCTAATCCAATCATGTGCAATACTGTCTGCTGGAAACTCCGCCCTACTGACTAATCAATAGTTCAGGCATAAAATGTGATTGACCTGTAATAATAATCCAGTAGGGGAGCAGCAGCCCCAAATCATATAGCGC
Organism: Dendropsophus ebraccatus; assembly: GCA_027789725.1. Lineage (NCBI taxonomy): Eukaryota > Metazoa > Chordata > Amphibia > Anura > Hylidae > Dendropsophus > Dendropsophus ebraccatus. The sequence goes on from JAQFWZ010000033.1 coordinate 19,793,310, forward strand.
AGAGGCCCCCTAGTTGTTGGTGAGTCTCCCCCTAGTTGTTGGTGAGTCTCCCCCTAGTTGTTGAGGAGGCGCCCATTAGTTTTTGGTGAGGCCACCCTAGAAGTTGGTGAGCCTCCCCCTAGTTGTTGGTGAGCCTCCCCATAGTTGGTGAGGCCCCCCCTAGTTGTTGGTGAGGCCCCCCTAGTTGTTGGTGAGGTGCCCCCTAGTTGTTGGTGAGCCTCCCCCTAGTTGTTGGTGAGGCCCACCCTAGTTGTTGGTGAGCCTCCCCCTAGTTGTTGGTGAGCCTCCCCCTAGTTGTTGGTGAGTCTCCCCCTAGATGTTGAGGAGGCGCCCACTATTTTTTGGTGAGGCCACCCTAGAAGTTGGTGAGGTGCCCCCTAGTTGTTGGTGAACCTCCCCCTAGTAGTTGGTGAGGCGCCCCCTAGTTGTTGGTGAGCCTCCCCCTAGTTGTTGGTGAGGCTCCCCCTAGTTGTTGGTGAGGTCACCCTAGATGTTGGTAAGGCCCCTCTGGTTGTTGGTGAGGCCACCCTAGATGTTGGTAAGGCCCCTCTGGTTGTTGGTAAGGCCCCTCTGGTTGTTGGTGAGGCCACCCTAGTTGTTGGTGAGTCTCCCCCTAGTTGTTGGTGAGGCCCCCCCTAGTTGTTGGTGAGCCTCCCCCTAGTTGTTGGTGAGTCTCCCCCTAGTTGTTGAGGAGGCGCCCACTAGTTTTTGGTGAGGCCACCCTAGAAGTTGGTGAGGTGCCCCCTAGTTGTTGGTGAGCTGCCCCCTAGTTGTTGGTGAGCCTTCCCCTAGTTGTTGGTGAGGCGCCCCCTAGTTGTTGGTGAGGCCACCCTAGATGTTGGTAAGGCCCCTCTGGTTGTTGGTGAGGCCACCCTAGTTGTTGGTGAGGCCACCCTAGATCTTGGTAAGGCCCCTCTGGTTGTTGCTGAACCTCCCCATAGTTGTTGGTGAGGCCACCCTAGATGTTGGTAAGGCCCCTCTGGTTGTTGGTGAGCCTCGCCATAGTTGTTGGTGAGGCCACCCTAGTTGTTGGTGAGGCCACCCTAGATGTTGGTGAGGTGCCCCCTAGTTGTTGGTGAGGCCCCCCCCCCCTAGTTGTTGGTGAGGCCACCCTAGTTGTTGGTGAGGCCCCCCATAGTTGTTGGTGAGGCGCTCCTTAGTTGTTGGTGAGCCTCCCCCTAGTTGTTGGTGAGGCCACCCTAGATGTTGGTAAGGCCCCTCTGGTTGTTGGTGAGCCTCCCCATAGTTGTTGGTGAGGCCCCCACCTAATTGTTCGTGAGGCACCCCCCTAGTTGTTGGTGAGGCCACCCTAGTTGTTCGTGAGGCGCCCCCCTAGTTGTTGGTGAAGCCACCCTAGTTGTTCGTGAGGCGCCCCCCTAGTTGTTGGTGAGGCCACCCCAGTTGTTCGTGAGGCGCCCCCCTAGTTGTTGGTGAGGCCACCCTAGTTGTTGGTGAGGCGCCCCCCTAGTTGTTGGTGAGGCGCCCCCCTAGTTGTTGGTGAGGCCACCCCAGTTGTTCGTGAGGCGCCCCCCTAGTTGTTCGTGAGGCGCCCCCCTAGTTGTTGGTGAGGCGCCCCCCTAGTTGTTGGTGAGGCACAGCTTGGGAGCCAGTTTTCACAAAAGTAACTATGATCTGCACAGTCCTTTTGCTGTTTGCAAAAAATTCCATTTTAGAAACATTATTAATTTATTTTTTACTTGCTTTATTAGCTTATAGAGCTTGGGAGACCGGCGAGAGGCGGCCATAGCAGTAATTCCAGCTTTTAAAAGGACTTCCACCACAGATCAGATGGTGAGGCCCGGCCTCCTCCTGGTTAGTCTGGTAAAGCTCCAGTAGAAAAAGTTTGAGAAGCACTGATAAAGTGGGCCTCATCATGGTCACCATCACAAACAGACGCCTCATGTGAGCGTAGTGTCACCTGCTGCTGTGTAATATACAACCAAAGTGACAATAATGCTAAATACTGCCCCCTATGATTAGGAACATAACTGCAATAATGATGCCAAATATCTGTAAGAATATAACTACTATAATACTGCTCCAATATACAGGAATATAACTACTATAATACTTCCCCCTATATACAGGAATATAACTACTATAATACTGCTCCTATATACAGGAATATAACTACTATAATACTGCCCCCTATATACAGGAATAAAACTACTATAATACTGCCCCCTATATACAGGAATATAACTACTATAATACTGCTCCTATATACAGAAATATAACTACTATAATACTGCTCCTATATACAAGAATATACCTACTATAATACTGCCCCCTATATACAGGAATATAACTACTATAATACTGCCCCCTATATACAGAAATATAACTACTATAATACTGCTCCTATATACAGGAATATAACTACTATAATACTGCTCCTATATACAGGGATATACTACTATAATACTGCTCCTATATACAGGAATATAACTACTATAATACTGCTCCTATATACAGGAATATAACTACTATAATACTGCTCCTATATACAGGAATATAACTACTATAATACTTCCCCCTATATACAGGAATATAACTACTATAATACTGCTCCTATATACAGGAATATAACTACTATAATACTGCCCCCTATATACAGGAATAAAACTACTATAATACTGCCCCCTATATACAGGAATATAACTACTATAATACTTCCCCCTATATACAGGAATATAACTACTATAATACTGCTCCTATATACAGGAATATAACTACTATAATACTGCCCCCTATATACAGGAATATAACTACTATAATACTGCTCCTATATACAGAAATATAACTACTATAATACTGCTCCTATATACAAGAATATACCTACTATAATACTGCCCCCTATATATAGGAATATAACTACTATAATACTGCCCCCTATATACAGAAATATAACTACTATAATACTGCTCCTATATACAGAAATATAACTACTATAATACTGCTCCTATATACAAGAATATACCTACTATAATACTGCCCCCTATATACAGGAATATAACTACTATAATACTGCCCCCTATATACAGAAATATAACTACTATAATACTGCTCCTATATACAGGAATATAACTACTATAATACTGCTCCTATATACAGGGATATACTACTATAATACTGCTCCTATATACAGGAATATAACTACTATAATACTGCTCCTATATACAGGGATATAACTACTATAATACTGCTCCTATATACAGGGATATACTACTATAATACTGCTCCTATATACAGGGATATAACTACTATAATACTGCTCCTATATACAAGAATATAACTACTATAATACTGCTCCTATATACAAGAATATAACTACTATAATACTGCTCCTATATACAGGAATATAACTACTATAATACTGCTCCTATATACAGAAATATAACTACTATAATACTGCTCCTATATACAGGAATATAACTACTATAATACTGCTCCTATATACAGGAATATAACTACTATAATACTGCCCCCTATATACAGGGATATAACTACTATAATACTGCTCCCTATATACAGGAATATAACTACTATAATACTGCTCCTATATACAGGAATATAACTACTATAATACTGCTCCTATATACAGGAATATACTACTATAATACTGCTCCTATATACAGGAATATACTACTATAATACTGCTCCTATATACAGGGATATAACTACTATAATACTGCTCCTATATACAGGAATATAACTACTATAATACTGCTCCTATATACAGAAATATAACTACTATAATACTGCTCCTATATACAGGAATATAACTACTATAATACTGCTCCTATATACAGGAATATAACTACTATAATACTGCCCCCTATATACAGGGATATAACTACTATAATACTGCTCCTATATACAGGAATATAACTACTATAATACTGCTCCTATATACAGGAATATAACTACTATAATGCGGTTCAGGGAAGAAACAGAGTGCTGCACCTCACACCTATGGCTGATACTAGTGCCCCTAGGCTAAATAAAAAACACATCAGAATTTTGTGTATGAATTGATCAAGCCATACTGCCCCATGTACCTTGTGCCGGTATCTGATACACATGGGTCCCTACACTAAGTCCACACCGTGCCAGTCAGTGACCACCAACCCCGCAGGTGTGCACAGTCAGGGAACGGGGGCCATGGGACGGCCCTGCGACCCCCATGCCACAGGACCAGACCCAAAACCACCACACCAGAACCCGGCCAGCACCGCCGGCGGAGAAGGTCGCCCCCAAGCAGCACAAGTCTGGATGAGGTACTGCGCTCACCATAGCTGCTGCAGACAGAATGGGAAAAGACAGGAGGGATTAAAACCATGTGCACTCAGGTGTCTCCTGCTAATTGCGGTCATGTGGGTCTCACCAGGAGGAGTGCAAAACACGGGGAAAAGAGAGAAACAAAATGCGGTTCAGGGAAGAAACAGAGTGCTGCACCTCACACCTATGGCTGATACTATAATACTGCTCCTATATATAGGAATATACTACTATAATACTGCCCCCTATATACAAGAATATAACTACTATAATACTGCTCCCTATATACAGGAATATAACTACTATAATACTGCCCCCTATATACAGGAATATAACTACTATAATACTGCTCCTATATACAGGGATATAACTACTATAATACTGCCCCCTATATACAAGAATATAATTACTATAATACTGCTCCTATATACAGGAATATAACTATTATAATACTGCTCCCTATATACAGGGATATAACTACTATAATACTGCTCCTATATACAGGGATATAACTACTATAATACTGCTCCTATATATATGAATATAACTACTATAATACTGCTCCCTATATACAGGGATATAACTACTATAATACTGCCTTCTATATACAGGAATATAACTACTATAATACTGCTCCCTATATACAGGGATATAACTACTATAATACTGCTCCTATATACAGGAATATAACTACTATAATACTGCTCCTATATACAGGAATATAACTACTATAATACTGCTCCCTATATACAGGAATATACTACTATAATACTGCTCCTATATAAAAGAATATAACTACTATAACATATGTGTAGGTATATACCCCTATATCACTATGTGTAGGTATATACCCCTATATCACTATGTGTAGGTATATACCCCCCTATATCACCATGTGTAGGTATATCCCCACTATATCACTGTGTGTAGGTATATATCCCCTATATCACTGTGTGTAGGTATATACCCCCCTATATCACTATGTGTAGGTATATACCCCTATATCACTATGTGTAGGTATATACCCCCCTATATCACTATGTGTAGGTATATACCCCTATATCACTATGTGTAGGTATATACCCCCCTATATCACTATGTGTAGGTATATACCCCTATATCACTATGTGTAGGTATATACTCCCCTATATCACTATGTGTAGGTATATACCCCTATATCACTATGTGTAGGTATATACCCCAATATCACTATGTGTAGGTATATACCCCCCTATATCACTATGTGTAGGTATATACCCCCCTACATCACCATGTGTAGGTATATACCCCCTATATCACCATGTGTAGGTATATACCCCTATATCACTATGTGTAGGTATATACCCCCCTATATCACTATGTGTAGGTATATACCCCCCTATATCACTATGTGTAGGTATATACCCCCCTATATCACCATGTGTAGGTATATACCCCCCTATATCACTATGTGTAGGTATATACCCCCTATATCACCATGTGTAGGTATATACCCCCAATATCACCATGTGTAGGTATATACCCCTATATCACTATGTGTAGGTATATACCCCCTATATCACCATGTGTAGGTATATACCCCCTATATCACCATGTGTAGGTATATACCCCCTATATCACCATGTGTAGGTATATACCCCCCTATATCACTATGTGTAGGTATATACCCCCTATAACCCCGCCTCCTTGGATACATATATGTAAGCTGTGTTTGTAGAAATGAGGTGGAGTATCTTCCTTCGGGTGGATTATCGCCCCGGGCGGCCGTCATTATCACATTAGGGCTCTGGTGTAATCTCCAGCACTGGGCAGGGTCAGGTCAGAGCTCGTCCGGTGTCCAGGAGAGAAGCCGCTGCCGCCGATGGCTGACAGGTGCCCCCTCATCTGCCCCTCACTGTGCCTTATCACCCTCCTGACCCTGATGCTGCTGGAGGCGACATCTGCAGAGGTGACAGACGGCGGACGAGGAGTCCAGCGGGTCAGTGAGAAGGAGCTGGTGAGTCCTTGTTCTCTCCTGGAGGGGGTGGGGGGGTTGAGGGGGACTCCGCACCTGCTATACAGCTCGCTTACAGAACCCACCATAGAGCCCCTCCAATACCCACCATAGAGCCAATCCAATGCCCACCATAGAGCCAATCCAATGCCCACCATAGAGCCCCTCCAATACCCACCATAGAGCCAATCCAATGCCCACCATAGAGCCCCTCCAATACCCACCATAGAGCCCCTCCAATACCCACCATAGAGCCAATCCAATGCCCACCATAGAGCCAATCCAATGCCCACCATAGAGCCCCTCCAATACCCACCATAGAGCCAATCCAATACCCACCATAGAGCAAATCCAATACCCACCATAAAGCCAATCCAATGCCCACCATAGAGCCAATCCAATGCCCACCATAGAGCCCCTCCAATACCCACCATAGAGCCAATCCAATGCCCACCATAGAGCCCCTCCAATACCCACCATAGAGCCAATCCAATACCCACCATAGAGCAAATCCAATACCCACCATAGAGCCAATCCAATGCCCACCATAGAGCCAATCCAATGCCCACCATAGAGCCCCTCCAATACCCACCATAGAGCCAATCCAATGCCCACCATAGAGCCAATCCAATACCCACCATAGAGCCCATCCAATACCCACCATAGAGCCAATCCAATAACCACCATAGAGCCCATCCAATACCCACCATAGAGCCAATCCAATACCCACCATAGAGCCCCTCCAATACCTACAATAGAGCCAATCCAATGCCCACCATAGAGCCCCTCCAATACCTACAATAGAGCCAATCCAATGCCCACCATAGAGCCCCTCCAATACCTACAATAGAGCCCATCCAATACCCACCATAGAGCCCCTCCAATGCCCACCATAGAGCCCTCCAATACCCACCATAGAGCCCTCCAATACCCACCACAGAGCCCATCCAATACCTACCATAGAGCTCATCCAATACTCACCATAGAGCATATCCAATACCCACCATAGAGCCTATCCAATACCCACCATAGAGCCAATCCAATACCCACCATAGAGCCAATCCAATACTCACCATAGAGCATATCCAATACCCACCATAGAGCCTATCCAATACCCACCATAGAGCCCCTCCAATACCCACCATAGAGCCAATCCAATACCCACCATAGAGCCCCTCCAATACCCACCATAGAGCCTCTCCAATACCTACAATAGAGCCCATCCAATACCCACCATAGAGCCCCTCCAATACCTACCATAGAGCTCATCCAATACCCACCATAGAGCCCCTCCAATACCCACCATACAGCTCATCCAATACCCACCATAGAGCCCCTCCAATACCCACCATAGAGCCCCTCCAATACCCACCATAGAGCCCCTCCAATACCCACCATAGAGCCCCTCCAATACCCACCATAGAGCCCCTCCAATACCCACCATAGAGCCCATCCAATACCCACCATAGAGCCCCTCCAATACCCACCATAGAGCCCATCCAATACCCACCATAGAGCCCCTCCAATACCCACCATAGAGCCTCTCCAATACCCACCATAGAGCCCCTCCAATACCCACCATAGAGCCCATCCAATACCCACCATAGAGCCCCTCCAATACCCACCATAGAGCTCATCCAAGAATCAACCACTATAGAGTTTGTCTTGCACCAGCTAAAAGCCTCTGCCACTGCCAGCTACATAGCATGCCGTGTGCCAGCCACAAAGCCCATCCCTGTACCGGCCACTGTACCAATCACAGAGCCTGCCCCATACCAGCTAAAAAGTCTGTCACTACACCAAACAGCATGCCAATCGCAGTCACACGGCCCATGCCAATCGCAGTCACAGGGCCCATGCCAGTACCAGTACCAGTCACACAGCCCATACCAGTCATAGGGCCCATGCCAGTACCAGTCACACAGCCCATGCCAATACCAGTCACACAGCCCATGCCAGTACCACACAGCCCATGCCAGTACCAGTCACACGGCCCATGCCAGTACCAGTCACACAGCCCATGCCAATACCAGTCATACGGCCCATGCCAATACCAGTCACACGGCCCATGCCAATACCAGTCACACGGCCCACGCCAGTTCCAGTCACACGGCTCACGCCAGTACCAGTCACACGGCCCACGCCAGTACCAGTCACACGGCCCATGCCAGTACCAGTCACACGGCCCATACCAGTCATACGGCCCATGCCAGTACCAGTCACACAGCCCATGCCAATACCAGTCACACAGCCCATGCCAATACCAGTCACACAGCACATGCCAGTACCACGGCCCATGCCAGTTCCAGTCACATGGCCCATGCCAATACCAGTCACACAGCCCATGCCAGTATCAGTCACACAGCCCATCGCAGTACCAGTCACTCAGCCCATGCCAGTACCAACCACCTAACTACAGTGCCCGTACACAGAACCAGTCACATGGCCCATGCCAGTACCAGTCACATGGCCCATGCCAGTACCAGTCACATGGCCCATGCCAGTACAAGTCACATGGCCCATGCCAGTACCAGTCACATGGCCCATGCCAGTACCAGTCACATGGCCCATGCCAGTACCAGTCACACAGCACATGTCAATACCAGTCACACAGCCCATGTCAATACCAGTCACACGGCCCATACCAGTCACACGGCCCATACCAGTCACACGGCCCATACCAGTCACACGGCCCATACCAGTCACACGGCCCATGCCAGTACCAGTAATACGGCCCATACCAGTCACACGGCCCATGCCAGTACCAGTCACATGGCCCATGCCAGTACCAGTCACACAGCCCATACCAGTCATACGGCCCATGCCAATACCAGTCACACAGCCCATGCCAGTACCAACCACCTAATTACAGTGCCTGTACACAGTAGGAGTCACACGGCCCATGCCAGTACCAGTCACACGGCCCATGCCAGTACCAGTCACACGGCCCATGCCAGTACCAGTCACACGGCCCATGCCAGTACCAGTCACACGGCCCATGCCAATACCAGTCACACGGCCCATGCCAATACCAGTCACACGGCCCATGCCAGTACCAGTCACACGGCCCATGTCAATACCAGTCACACGGCCCATGTCAATACCAGTCACACGGCCCATGCCAGTACCAGTCACACGGCCCATGCCAGTACCAGTCACACGGCCCATGCCAGTACCAGTCACACGGCCCATGCCAGTACCAGTCACACAGCCCATGCCAATACCAGTCACACGGCCCATGCCAATACCAGTCACACAGCCCATGCCAGTACCAGTCACACGGCCCATGTCAATACCAGTCACACAGCCCATGTCAATACCAGTCACACAGCCCATGCCAGTACCAGTCACACAGCCCATGTCAGTACCAGTCACACGGCCCATGCCAGTACCAGTCACACGGCCCATGCCAGTACCAGTCACAAGGCCCATGCCAATACCAGTCACACGGCCCATGCCAGTACCAGTCACACAGCCCATGTCAATACCAGTCACACAGCCCATGTCAGTACCAGTCACACGGCCCATGCCAGTACCAGTCACACGGCCCATGCCAGTACCAGTCACAAGGCCCATGCCAATACCAGTCACACGGCCCATGCCAGTACCAGTCACACAGCCCATGTCAATACCAGTCACACAGCCCATGTCAATACCAGTCACATGGCCCATGTCAATACCAGACACACAGCCCATGCCAGTACCAGTCAAACAGCCCATGCCAGTACCAACTACCTAACTACAGTGCCCGTACACAGTACCAGTCACACAGCCCATGCCAGTACCAGTCACACAGCCCATGTCAATACCAGTCACACAGCCCATGTCAATACCAACCACCTAACCAAAGTGCCCATACCCAGTACCAGTCACACAGCCCATGCCAGTACCAACCACCTAACTACAGTGCCCATACACAGTACCAGTCACACAGCCCATGCCAGTACCAGTCACACGGCTCATGCCAGTACCAGTCACACAGCCCATGCCAGTACCAGTCACACAGCCCATTCCAATACCAGTCACACAGCCCATGTCAATACCAGTCACACAGCCCATGTCAATACCAGTCACACAGCCCATGCCAGTACCAACCACCTTACCAAAGTGCCCATACCCAGTACCAGTCTCAGTACTAACCACAGCGCCCATATCCAGTACCAGTGCTAACCACAGCGCCCGTACCAAGGGCCAGTCTCAGTACTAACCACAGTGCCCGTACCCAATACCAGTCACACAGGCCGGTCCAGTACCAACCACCTAACCACAGCACCCGTACCCAGTACCAGTACTCATCACAGCGCCCGTACCCAGTACCAGTCTCACCCTCACCAGTGGTCCCATACCCAGTACCAGTACTAACCACAGCGCCCGTACCCAGTACCAGTCTCACGCTCACCACTGGGCCCATACCCAGTACCAGTACTAACCACAGCGCCCGTACCAAGTGTCAGTACTCACCACAGCACCCGTACCCAGTACCAGTACTCACCACAGCGCCCGTACCCAGTACCAGTCTCACACTCTTCACTGGACCCATACCCAGTGTCAGTACTCACCACAGCGCCCGTACCCAGTACCAGTCTCACCCTCACCAGTGGTCCCATAGCCAGTACCAGTACTAACCACAGCACCCGTACCAAGTACCAGTCTCAAGCTCACCACTGGGCCTATACCCAGTACCAGTAATAACCACAGCGCCTGTACCCAGTACCAGTACTCCCCACAGCGCCCGTACTCAGTACCAGTCTCACGCTCACAACTGGACCCATACCCAGTACCAGTACTCACCACAGTGCCCGTACCCAGTACCAGTCTCACCCTCACCAGTGGTCCCATACCCAGTACCAGTACTAACCACAGCGCCCGTACCCAGTACCAGTACTCACCACAGCGCCCGTACACAGTACCAGTCTCACCCTCAGCAGTGGTCCCATACCCAGTACCAGTACTCACCACAGCGCCCGTACCCAGTACCAGTCTCACCCTCACCAGTGGTCCCATACCCAGTACCAGTCCCACCACAGCACCCATACCCAGTACCAATACTAACCACAATGCCCGTACCCAGTACCAGTACTAACCACAGTGCCCGTACCCAGTACCAGTACTAACCACAGTGCCCGTACCCAGTACCAGTACTAACCACAGTGCCCGTACCCAGTACCAGTACTAACCACAGTGCCCGTACCCAGTACCAGTACTAACCACAGTGCCTGTACCCAGTACCAGTCTCACCACTAACCACAGCGCCCATACCCAGTACCAGTCTCCGCACTCACAACAGTGCCCATACCTAGTACCAGTCTCAGCACTCACCACAGTGCCAGTATCCAGTACCAGAACTCACTACAGTGCCCGTACCCAGTACCAGTCTCACCACAGCGCTCATATCCAGTACCAGTCTCAGCACTAACCACAGTGCCCGTACCCAGTACCAGTCCCACCACAGCGCTCATATCCAGTACCAGTCTCAGCACTAACCACAGTACCAGTCTCACGCTCACAACTGGACCCAAACCCAGTACCAGTACTCACCACAGCGCCCGTACCCAGTACCAGCACCAGCACTCACCACAGCGCCCGTACCCAGTACCAGTCTCACCCTCACCAGTGGTCCCATACTCAGTACCAGTACTCACCACAGCGCCCGTACCCAGTACCAGTACCAGCACTCACCACAGCGCCCGTACCCAGTACCAGTACCAGCACTCACCACAGCGCCCGTACCCAGTACCAGTCTCACCCTCACCAGTGGTCCCATACCCAGTACCAGTACTCACCACAGCACCCGTACCCAGTACCAGTACCAGCACCAGCACTCACCACAGCGCCCGTACCCAGTACCAGTCTCACCCTCACCAGTGGTCCAATACCCAGTACCAGTACTAACCACAGCGCCCGTACCCAGTACCAGTCTCACCCTCACCAGTGGTCCCATACCCAGTACCAGTACTAACCACAGCGCCCGTACCCAGTACCAGTCTCACCCTCACCAGTGGTCCCATAGCCAGTACCAGTACTAACCACAGCGCCCGTACCCAGTACCAGTCTCACGCTCACCACTGGGCCCATACCCAGTACCAGTACTCACCACAGCGCCCGCACCCAGTACAAGTCTCACCCTCACCAGTGGTCCCATACCCAGTACCAGTACTCACCACAGCGCCCGTACCCAGTACCAGTCTCACGCTCACCACTGGGCCCATACCCAGTAGCAGTACTCACCACAGCGTCCGTACCCAGTACCAGTCTCACCCTCACCAGTGGTCCCATACCCAGTACCAGTACTCACCACAGCGCCCGTACCCAGTACCAGTCTCACGCTCACCAGTGGTCCCATACCCAGTACCAGCACTCACCACAGCGCCCGTACCCAGTACCAGTCTCGCCCTCACCAGTGGTCCCATACCCAGTACTAGTACCCACCACAGCGCCCGTACCCAGTACCAGTCTCACCCTCACCAGTGGTCCCATACCCAGTACCAGTACTAACCACAGCGCCCGTACCCAGTACCAGTCTCACCCTCTCCAGTGGTCCCATACCCAGTACCAGTACTAACCACAGCGCCCGTACCCAGTACCAGTCTCACGCTCACCACTGGGCCCATACCCAGTACCAGTACTCACCACAGCGCCCGCACCCAGTACAAGTCTCACCCTCACCAGTGGTCCCATACCCAGTACCAGTACTCACCACAGCGCCCGTACCCAGTACCAGTCTCACGCTCACCACTGGGCCCATATCCAGTACCAGTACTCACCACAGCGCCCGTACCCAGTACCCGTCTCACGCTCACCAGTGGTCCCATACCCAGTACCAGAACTCACCACAGCGCCCGTACCCAGTACCAGTCTCACCCTCACCAGTGGTCCCATACCCAGTAGCAGTACTCACCACAGCGCCCGTACCCAGTACCAGTCTCACCCTCACCAGTGGTCCCATACCCAGTACCAGTACTCACCACAGCGCCCGTACCCAGTACCAGCACTCACCACAGCGCCCGTACCCAGTACCAGCACTCACCACAGCGCCCGTACCCAGTACCAGTCTCACCCTCAGCAGTGGTCCCCTACCCAGTACTCACCACAGCGCCCGTACCCAGTACCAGTACTCACCACAGCGCCCGTACCCAGTACCAGCACTCACCACAGCGCCCGTACCCAGTACCAGCACTCACCACAGCGCCCGTACCCAGTACCAGTCTCACCCTCAGCAGTGGTCCCATACCCAGTAGCAGTACTCACCACAGCGCCCGTACCCAGTACCAGTCTCACCCTCACCAGTGGTCCCCTACCCAGTACCAGTAGTCACCACAGCGCCCGTACCCAGTACCAGCACTCACCACAGCGCCCGTACCCAGTACCAGTCTCACCCTCAGCAGTGGTCCCCTACCCAGTACCAGTACTCACCACAGCGCCCGTACCCAGTACCAGTACTCACCACAGCGCCCGTACCCAGTACCAGCACTCACCACAGCGCCCGTACCCAGTATCAGTCTCACCCTCAGCAGTGGTCCCCTACCCAGTACCAGTAGTCACCACAGCGCCCGTACCCAGTACCAGCACTCACCACAGCGCCCGTACCCAGTACCAGTCTCACCCTCAGCAGTGGTCCCATACCCAGTACCAGTAGTCACCACAGCGCCCGTACCCAGTACCAGCACTCACCACAGCGCCCGTACCCAGTACCAGCACTCACCACAGCGCCCGTACCCAGTACCAGTCTCACCCTCAGCAGTGGTCGCCTACCCAGTACCAGTAGTCACCACAGCGCCCGTACCCAGTACCAGTCTCACCCTCACCAGTGGTCCCATACCCAGTAGCAGTACTCACCACAGCGCCCGTACCCAGTACCAGTCTCACCCTCAGCAGTGGTCCCATACCTTTATGAGATACTGAACTCATACCAGTGCCTGACCCAAAAGTGATCCGAGATACCACCGCTGCCATCCATCACTGCACAGCGGGCAGGGACCATGCTGGTGGAGGGGGGACCCCCCCCCATTCCTTATTACATGGGGGGGGCTGTATAATCTATGATCTACCTGCTGACTGTTTCCTCTCTTCCAGCTTCTGGAGCTCCAGGATGTTCTGTACAAACTACAGTCCAAGAGGAGCTCAGCATGGGAGGGCAAGTACACCCAGGTGCCCAAGGTGAGTGCCCACCCAGAGGGGTCCAAGCAGCACAGAGGATGTCAGGAGAGGAGGGGGCTGATCCTATAGGAGAGGACACAGCAGCACAGAGGATGTCAGGAGAGGAGAGGGCTGATCTTATAGGAGAGGTCCCAGCAGCACAGAGGATGTCAGGAGAGGAGGGGGCTGATCTTATAGAGGAGGACACAGCAGCACAGAGGATGTCAGGAGAGGAGGGGGCTGATCTTATAGGGGAGGACACAGCAGCACAGAGGATGTCAGGAGAGGAGGGGGCTGATCTTATAGGGGAGGACACAGCAGCACAGAGGATGTCAGGAGAGGAGGGGGCTGATCTTATAGGAGAGGTCCCAGCAGCACAGAGGATGTCAGGAGAGGAGGGGGCTGATCTTATAGGAGAGGTCCCAGCAGCACAGAGGATGTCAGGAGAGGAGGGGGCTGATCCTATAGGAAAGGTCACAGCAGCACAGAGGATGTCAGGAGAGGAGGGGGCTGATCTTATAGGAGAGGTCCCAGCAGCACAGAGGATGTCAGGAGAGGAGGGGGCTGATCCTATAGGAGAGGTCCCAGCAGCACAGAGGATGTCAGGAGAGGAGGGGGCTGATCTTATAGGAGAGGACACAGCAGCACAGAGGATGTCAGGAGAGGAGGGGGCTGATCTTATAGGGGAGTTCACATCAGCACAGAGGATGTCAGGAGAGGAGGGGGCTGATCTTATAGGAGAGGTCCCAGCAGCACAGAGGATGTCAGGAGAGGAGGGTGCTGATCCTATAGGAGAGAACACAGTAGCACAGAGGATGTCAGGAGAGGAGGGTGCTGATCCTATAGGAGAGAACACAGTAGCACAGAGGATGTCAGGAGAGGAGGGGGCTGATACTATAAGAGAGGACACAGCAGCACAAAGGATGTCAGGAGAGGAGGGTGCTGATCCTATAGGAGAGAACACAGTAGCACAGAGGATGTCAGGAGAGGAGGGGGCTGATCTTATAGGAGAGGTCACTGCAGCACAGAGGATGTCAGGAGAGGAGGGTGCTAATCTTTTAGGAGAGGTCACGGGGTCTCAGCAGCACAGAGCATGTCAAGAGTGTGCTGATCCCATAGGAGAGGTCCCAGCAGCACAGAGTATTTCAGAAGCCCACTTACCTGTTGGTGACCAGTGCCTCTTTTCCCCCAGTGCACCATGGGAGAAGCCTGTGCAGTTAAGAGAGGAGCCCGGATAGGAAAGCTGTGTGACTGCCCCCTGCGGAGCTCCTGCAGCTACTTCTTCCTGAGATGTCTGTGAGCCCCCCGGGCCCCATCACGGCGATGACGCAGAGGAGAAGCAGCGGAGAGCCGTGACCTGCGCCGGAGGCAGCGTTAGCGCTTATCTCACAGTCACCGCTAATCTGACTGCACGGTCCTGGCTCGTGTATATAATCCTCCGCTATGTGTGAGATTATCCCCAGACCCCAAAGAAATACAAGGTTTTCTATATAATTATCTCCTGTCTGATCCTTTATCCGTCATAGAAACAATGAGAGCAGATCCAGAGGGGAGGGGGCGTCTTATCACACACACACATATACACACACACACTATATATATATATATATATATATATATATATATATATATATATATATATATATATATATATAAAATCACGCACATCCCCATAAGAAATCACTGGTCTGTAGACAATTGGTTCCACACCCCAAATATACTGATTATTATTCTGAATAACATGTAAAACAGATGAAACAATGAGAAGCAGCTGGATATGTGATATATAAGTTACTGTACAGTATAGCAGCATGTGGTGTATAATGTATAGTAACTGTATAACCCTGATAACACAGCAGCTGGATATGTGATATATAAGTTACTGTACAGTATAGCAATCAGCATGTGGTATATAATGTATAGTAACTGTATAACCCTGATAACATTGCAGCAGATGGATATGTGATATATAAGTTACTGTACAGTATAGCAGCATGTGGTATATAATGTATAGTAACTGTATAGCCCTGATAACATTGCAGCAGATGGATATGTGATATATAAGTTACTGTACAGTATAGCAGCATGTGGTATATAATGTATAGTAACTGTATAACCCTGAGAACACAGCAGCAGCTGGATATGTGATATATAAGTTACTGTACAGTATAGCAGCATGTGGTGTATAATGTATAGTAACTGTATAACCCTGATAACACAGCAGCAGCTGGATATGTGATATATAAGTTACTGTACAGTATAGCAATCAGCATGTGGTGTATAATGTATAGTAACTGTATAACCCTGATAACACAGCAGCTGGATATGTGATATATGTTACTGTACAGTATAGCAGCATGTGGTGTATAATGTATAGTAACTGTATAACCCTGATAACACAGCAGCTGGATATGTGATATATGTTACTGTACAGTATAGCAGCATGTGGTGTATAATGTATAGTAACTGTATAACCCTGATAACACAGCAGCAGCTGGATATGTGATATATGTTACTGTACAGTATAGCAGCATGTGGTGTATAATGTATAGTAACTGTATAACCCTGATAACACAGCAGCTGGATATGTGATATATAAGTTACTGTACAGTATAGCAATCAGCATGTGGTGTATAATGTATAGTAACTGTATAACCCTGATAACACAGCAGCTGGATATGTGATGTATAAGTTACTGTACAGTATAGCAATCAGCATGTGGTGTATAATGTATAGTAACTGTATAACCCTGATAACACAGCAGCTGGATATGTGATATATAAGTTACTGTACAGTATAGCAGCATGTGGTATATAATGTATAGTAACTGTATAACCCTGATAACACAGCAGCTGGATATGTGATATATAAGTTACTGTACAGTATAGCAGCATGTGGTGTATAATGTATAGTAGCTGCATAACCCTGATAACACAGCAGCAGTTTGTAGATACAGGATGGAGCTGCAGATCCCCATAATGCAGTAGCGTAGTACAACAGGCTAGAAAAGAGAAGAAGGGCTGCTGTCAGAGGTCTGTGTGGTCACATGACAGCAATGGGGAAGGGGGGGGGGGGGTGTTCAGCATGCACCAATCAGGAAGCGAGAATCACAGAGCTGTGCAATAGGAAAGTGACAGAAACTTCTCTATACAGCAGTGTATATAGCTGTGTGTGAGTGCTGGCACACTTTAGCAGCAGTGTGTATAGCTGAGTGAGTGTGCAGGCACATTATAGCAGCAGTGTTTATAGCTGAGAGTAAGTGCAGGCACATTATAGCAGTAGTGTGTATAGCTGAGCGTAAGTGCAGGCACATTATATACAGCAGCGTGTATAGCTGAGTGTGAGTGAAGGCTCATTATAGCAGCAGAGTGTATAGCTGAGTGTAAGTGCGGACACATTATACCAGGAATGGAGAGGATGGGAAACACAAGGGCTAACAGACTGCAGGGAGCGGGAAGGAATGAGCAGGGCAGGTGTGAGCACATAGAGGAGTTACAGCTATGAAAAAATTACCTCCACAGCCCTGTCCCCTGAGGCAAGCCTCAGCCTTAGCCTTAGCAGATCAGCCATATTATATATAGCAGTCAGATAAGCCTAGGAGATGCAGCAGCATGGATGGAGGACTGGTGGTAGAAGCTGTTGGTGGGTATGGTATTAGGATAGAGACACTCAACACAAGGAGTGGTGGATGTTGGCACTGTTGGTGGTGGATGGTAGCAGTAGAGGGTGGTGGATGTTGGCACTGCTTGTGGTGGATGGTGGCACTGGCAGTAGTGGGTGGTTTATTTTGGCACTGGCAGTAGTGGGTGATGGATGTTGGCACTGCTGGTGGTAGATGGTGGCACTGAAGGTGGTAGTAGTGGGTGGTGGATGTTGGCACTGGTGGTGGTAGTAATGGTGGTGAAAGTAGTGAGTGAGGGGTGGTGGCAGTAGTAGTGGGTGGTGAATGTTAGCACTGGTGGTGGTGGAAGGTGGCTGTAGTGAGTGGTGGATGTTGGCACTGGTGGTGATAGATGGTGGCAATAGTGGGTGGTGGCACTGGCAGTAGTGGATGGTGGCACTGGTGATGAAGGCAGTTGTGAGAGTGAATGGTGGCAGTAGCGGGTGGTGGATGTTGGCACCGGACAGGTGACACTGTTGTTGGTGGAAGTAGTTGATGTTGGCACTGCCAGTATTGGGTGGTGGATGGTGGCACTTTTGAAAGTAGTGGGTGGGGGTACTGGTGGTGGTGTAAGTAGTGGATGTTGGCACTGGCAGATGGTGGCACTGGTGGTGGTGGAAGTCGGCACTGGCAGTGGTGGCACTGGTAATGGTGGTAGTAGTGGGTGGTGCCACTGGTGGATGTTGACACTAGCAGTAGTGGGTGCACTGGTGATGGTGGCAGTAGTGGGTGGCACTGGTGGATGGTGGCATTGGCGTGGTGGCAGTAGTAGTGGGTGGTGAATGTTAGCACTGGTGGTGGTGGAAGGTGGCTGTAGTGAGTGGTGTATGTTGGCACTGGTGGTGATAGATAGTGGCAATAGTGGGTGGTGGCACTGGCAGTAGTGGATGGTGGCACTGGTGATGGAGGCAGTAGCGGGTGGTGGATGTTGGCACTGGACTGTTGTTGGTGGAAGTAGTTGATGTTGGCACTGCCAGTAGTGGGTGGTGGATGGTGGCACTTTTGAAAGTAGTGGGTGGGGGTACTGGTGGTGGTGGCAGTAGTGGATGTTGGCACTGGTGGCATCGGCGTGGCGGCACTGGTGGGTGGTGGCACTTGTGGTGATAGTGGGTGGTGGCACTGGCAGTGGTGGGTGGTGGCACTGGCAGTGGTGGATGGTGGCACTGGTGGTGGTGGAAGTTGGCAATGGCAGTGGTGGCACTGGTAATGGTGGTAGTAATGGGTGGTGGCACTGGTAATGGTGGTAGTAGTGGGTGGTGGCACTGGTGAATGTTGGCACTGGCAGTAGTGGGTGCACTGGTGATGGTGGCAGTAGTGGGTGGCACTGGTGGATGGTGGCATTGGCGTGGTGGCAGTAGTGGGTGGTGGCACTGGTGGAGGTAGTAGTGGGTGGTGATGGATGTTGGCACTGGAAGTTGTGGATGGTGGCACTGGTGGTGGTGAAAGTTGGCACTGGCAGTGGTGGGTGGTGGCACTGGTAATGGTGGTAGTAGTGGGTGGTGGCACTGGTGGATGTTGGCACTGGCAGTAGTGGGTGCACTGGTGATGGTGGCAGTAGTGGGTGGCACTGGTGGATGGTGGCATTGGCATGGTGGCAGTAGTGGGTGGTGGATGGTGGCACTGGTGGTAGTAGTGGGTGGTGGCACTGGTGATGGATATTGGCACTGGCAGTGGTGGATGGTGGCACTGGCGGTATTGGGTGGTGGCACTGGTGATGATGGTAGTAGTGGGTGGTGGCACTGGTGGATGTTGGCACTGGCAGTAGTGGCTGCCGGAGATGGATGTCTGTTCGCGGCTGCATAAATCATCATTTTTTTTTCATTTTGGATTAATACTGAGGGTCCAAAAGTGTTACCGCCCAATATTAGGCTGTGCCCTGGATGCTAATGATAGGTCTGTCTTGACACAGCAAACATCTGGACATTCTGACCAGCACAGAGTGCTCACCAGCTTTCACCTCCAGCCCATGCTGGTATGGTTGCTGATGATGATGATCATCATCATCATCATCACCATCACCGCCATCATGACCCAACCTCGCCCTCATCAGCCCCACCATCATGGCCCATCCCCTCCTCCTTTAGCACTGCCATCATGGCCCATCTCCCACTGCTCCTCATCAGCACCACCATCATGGCCCATCTCCTCCTGCTTCTCATCAGCACGCCATCATGGCCCATCTCCTCCTCAGCACCACCATCATGGCCCATCTCCTCCTCAGCACCGTCATCATGGCCCATCTCCTCCTCAGCACCGTCATCATGGCCCATCTCCTCCTCAGCACCGTCATCATGGCCCATCTCCTCCTCAGCACCGTCATCATGGCCCATCTCCTCCTCAGCACCGTCATCATGGCCCCTCTCCTCCTCAGCACCGTCATCATGGCCCATCTCCTCCTCAGCACCGTCATCATGGCCCATCTCCTCCTCCTCAGCACCGCCAACATGGCCCATCTCCTCCTTCTCCTCAGCACCGCGATCATGGCCCATCTCCTCCTTCTCCTCAGCACCGCCATGATGGCCCATCTCCTCCTCCTTCCTTAGCAGCGCCATCATGGCCCATCTCCTCCTCCTCAGCAGCGCCATCATGGCCCATCTCCTCCTCCTCAGCACCACCATCATGGCCCATCTCCTCCTCCTCAGCACCACGAACATGGCCCACCTCCTCCTCCTCAGCACCGCCATCATGGCCCATCTCCTCCTCCTCGTCAGCACTGCCATCATGGCCCATCTCCTCCTCAGCACCGCCATCATGGCCCATCTCCTCCTCCTCAGCACTGCCATCATGGCCCATCTCCTCCTCCTCAGCACCACCATCATGGCCCATCTCCTCCTCCTCAGCACCACGAACATGGCCCACCTCCTCCTCCTCAGCAGCGCCATCATGGCCCATCTCCTCCTCCTCAGCACTGCCATCATGGCCCATCTCCTCCTCAGTACTGCCATCATGGCCCATCTCCTCCTCCTCAGCACCACCATCATGTCCCATCTCCTCCTCCTCAGCACCACGAACATGGCCCACCTCCTCCTCCTCAGCACCGCCATCATGGCCCATCTCCTCCTCCTCAGCACTGCCATCATGGCCCATCTCCTCCTCCTCAGCACTGCCATCATGGCCCATCTCCTCCTCCTCAGCACCACCATCATGTCCCATCTCCTCCTCCTCAGCACCACGAACATGGCCCACCTCCTCCTCCTCAGCAGCGCCATCATGGCCCATCTCCTCCTCCTCAGCACTGCCATCATGGCCCATCTCCTCCTCAGTACTGCCATCATGGCCCATCTCCTCCTCCTCAGCACCACCATCATGGCCCATCTCCTCCTCCTCAGCACCACCATCATGGCCCATCTCCTCCTCCTCAGCACCACGAACATGGCCCGCCTCCTTCTCCTCTTCATGTGCTCAAGAATGAGTACGAGCGGGGTGATAAACCTTGTGTCCTCCTCAGATGGCCTGCCACTGACTCCAGAAATCACTGCTTTGCCCCTGGCCCATTTGGTAGATGTTATGCCCTGCCCCCAGCATGTCTTGGATTTTCTTCACCTGTGCCACTGCTAGGGTCCACCACTGATGTCCCCTACATAGCTGGCTCCCATGTTCTGTCTCAAACTACATCACCATCGCCGTCTCCACCACTGTCACTCTGTCCATCTCCTTCTCGGCCTAGAGATAGCATCCCACCAGGCGTGGCCTTGGTAGATTCCCCTAGGATTCTGTGTAGGTAAGTGTACTGGAGGTGGACTCCACTGATGCCTGGCCAGAAAAATCAGGGTCTCCAGTCACCTCAAATCGACGAGTCCACAATCTGCCCACTCGCGCAGTGCCAGAGACTGGAGGCTTCATCTCCCACCACCCCTCCCCATCAGTTTTCTTCTGCTGTTGTTCTTCTTCAGACATTCTCCTAGTACTGCACAAAACCTGTATCTCCCCGTCAGCTACTGAATCCAGTATTATACTCCAGAGCTGCACTCACTATTACATTACATACATTACTGATCCTGTACTGATCCTGAGTTACATCCTGTAGATCTTTTATTTAAATATACAGTTGTACCTCGGTTTAAGAGTAACTTGGATTAAGAGCGTTTTGCAAGAAGAGCTCACAGTTTTTAAAAATTATGACTTGGAGTAAGAGCATTGCTTTGGTGTAAGAGCTCCCTGTGCTGGGTGGGAGGGAGAGTGGGGGAGGGGCATGGCCTGCATAGCGGGGTCTACAGCCCTGTACTCTGACCCAGGAAGTCTCCCTCACCTTCCAAATCATAGCAGATTCACTTCAGGCTGGGCCTACATCAGGGGACTGTGGAGGTAATCTCTTCATAGCTGTAACCCCTCTCTGCCCGGACAGAGTGCTGCTATACTGTGCCCACATCTCCCTGCTCATTCCTTCCTGCTCCCTGCAGTCTCTGTCAGCCCTTTTGTGTGTTATACACACTGATGTGTAGAAAAGTTTCTGTCACTGTCCTTCTGCAAAGCTCTGTGATTCTCACATCCTGATTGGTCTATGCTGAACACACCCCCTTCCCATTGCTGTCATGTGACCACACAGACCTCTGACAGCAGCCCTGCTTCTCTATTCTAGCCTGATGTACTACGCTACTGCATTATGGGGATATGCAGCTCCATCCTGTATCTACAAGCTGCTGCTGTGTTATCAGGGTTATGCAGTTACTATACATTATACACCACATGCTGCTATACTGTACAGTAACTTATATATCACATATTTATCTGCTGTGTTATCAGGGTTATACAGTTACTATACATTATACACCACATGCTGCTATACTGTACAGTAACTTATATATCACATATTTATCTGCTGGGTTATCAGGGTTATACAGTTACTATACATTATATACCACATGCTGCTATACTGTACAGTAACTTATATATCACATATCCAGCTGCTGCTGCGTTATCAGGGTTATACAGTTACTATACATTATATACCACATGCTGCTATACTGTACAGTAACTTATATATCACATATCCAGCTGCTGCTGCGTTATCAGGGTTATACAGTTACTATACATTATATACCACATGCTGCTATACTGTACAGTAACTTATATATCACATATCCAGCTGCTGTGTTATCAGGGTTATACAGTTACTACACATTATACACCACATGCTGATTGCTATACCGTACAGTAACTTATATATCACATATCCACCTGCTGTGTTATCAGGGTTATACAGTTACTATGCATTATATACCACATGCTGCTATACTGTACAGTAACTTATATATCACATATCCAGCTGCTGTGTTATCAGGGTTATACAGTTACTACACATATACCACATGCTGCTATACTGTACAGTAACTTATATATCACATATCCAGCTTCTGTGTTGTCAGGGTTATACAGTTACTATACATTATATACCACATGCTGATTGGTATACTGTACAGTAACATATATATCACATATTCAGCTGCTGTGTAATCAGGGTTATACAGTTACTATACATTATACACCACATGCTGCTATACTGTACAGTAACTTATATATCACATATCCAGCTGCTGTGTTATCAGGGTTATACAGTTACTATACATTATATACCACATGCTGCTATACTGTACAGTAACTTATAATATCACAGATTCTGCTGCTTCTCATTGTTTGTTTCATCTATTCTACATGTTATTCAGAATTTAAAAAAAAAATCATTATATTTGGGGTGTGGAACCAATTGTCTGCATTTCAGTGACTTCTTATGGGGAATTTTGATTTGGTCTAAGAGTGGATTTGGATTACAAGCATGGGACCGGAACAGGTTATACTTGTAATCCAAGGCACCACTGTATAAAACATAACAAACCAACAATATAAATAACATAACATAACTGTACAATATATACAAGTCCATAAACGTATGGGCTGGTCCAGCCTCACACTCACCAAACACACCGCTGTATTAACCACCGCACGGGCAAACTCAGACCAGGATTTTCTGTTTATACCAAAGTCCCAAGAAACCCCCTGTCCCCATATAACCCACCACCCACAATCTAACATTAAACCCCAACCCCAGGTGGAGACCCAACACAAAATATGCAAACTAAATATACAAACATACACACTAATAAACCAGAGTGAGGCATCTCAGCCCCACACACAGCCCGAAAGCCCAAGTTCAGCACCTGCAAGCCCTATCCTCCTATACAGCTACAGCACAAAACAAAAGACTAATGTGCCAGCATCAGCCACCACCAGGAGAGGAGACGCAGGCTAAGGAAACTTATAGGCAGAGCCCCTCCAAAGACAAGAGGCCCTACCAGCCCCCAGCCTCTCGTACTCCAGAGAGCGCACCTTCACCAGGTCATCCAGAGTGCCCCTTACCACCTCATCCACAGGGAGGATTTTACTCTGCATCAATACTAAACACCGTGCACTCCAGGTGTGGTACCTGACCACTATGCTGACTAGGAATAAAGTGCTCCGGACATCCCCGATCCTCAGAGCTCCTGCCCTGCAGATTGTCCCTCACATAGAGTTTCCCATGGAAGCAGCACCAAGTCCCAAAACTTCAAGGGGATCCTGGTAGAATTCAATAGGCCCAAACCAACCTCCAGATCCCGGCTTGGGCAATCCTTGAGCGCCAGCGGTTTTCGGAAATGAGATGACAGGAACCTATTGTCAAGGAAATTCCTCAACAGAGTCCTAATCTCCCACATCCCCAAACCCCACCGACGAATGACCTTCAGAACCAGGGTAGCATAAGCCGGAAGATGCCCATGTGGTGTGCGGAGATCCTTCACTTGCCCTCCTGTCTCCCATTCCTGGAAGAAAGGCCGAAACCATACCCTACAGGAGAATACCCACGGAGGAGCCCTCTCTTTCCAGAGGTTTGCAATGTTGGTCTTAAGAAAGGTATTCACCAGGAACACCACGGGGTTGACCATACACAACCCCCCTTGTCTCCTCATACGGTAAGTAATGACCATACACAACCCCCCTTGTCTCCTCGTACGGTAAGTAATGACCATACACAACCCCCCTTGTCTCCTCGTACGGTAAGTAATGACCATACACAACCCCCCTTGTCTCCTCGTACGGTAAGTAATGACCATACGCAACCCCTTCACTTGCCCTCCTGTCTCCCATTCCTGGAACAAAGGTCGAAACCATCCCCTACAGGAGAATACCCACGGAGGAGCCCTCTCTTTCCAGAGGTTTGCAATGTTGGTCTTAAGAAAGGTATTCACCAGGAACACCACGGGGTTGACCATACACAACCCCCCTTGTCTCCTCATACGGTAAGTAATGACCATACACAACCCCCCTTGTCTCCTCGTACGGTAAGTAATGACCATACACAACCCCCCTTGTCTCCTCGTACGGTAAGTAATGACCATACACAACCCCCCTTGTCTCCTCGTACGGTAAGTAATGACCATACGCAACCCCTTCACTTGCCCTCCTGTCTCCCATTCCTGGAACAAAGGTCGAAACCATCCCCTACAGGAGAATACCCACGGAGGAGCCCTCTCTTTTCAGAGGTTTGCAATGTTGGTTTTAAGAAAGGTATTCACCAGGAACACCACGGGGTTGACCATACACAACCCCCCTTGTCTCCTCATACGGTATGTAATGACCATACACAACCCCCCTTGTCTCCTCGTACGGTAAGTAATGACCATACGCAACCCCCCTTGTCTCCTCGTACGGTAAGTAACCTCCCTCTTGACTAGGTTCAGTCTACTCCCCCATAACAGCTGGAAGAACACACTGTAGACCCGAGTCCAGAGCGGCTCTGACAAAATGCAAACACTGCCCAGATATATCAGCAAAGGGAGCAGGAATGTTTTGATCAGGTTAACCCTTTCCCTGAGGGTCAAAGACCAACCCTTCCACTGATCCACCCTCTGAGCGGCGATCTTAAGCCTTCTGTCCCAGTTTTGTTTGGGGTAATCCCCTTGGCGAATTCAATGCCGAGGACTTTTGCAAACTCCTGGGGCTCTGGAAGGGTGTCCGGGAGATCAAATCCAGGATCTCCACCTCCCAGCCAGAGACTCTCACACTTATCCTGGTTGATCTTGGACCCAGATGCCTCTGAGTAGCGCTCCACCTCTGACATCACACACTGCACCTCCTCTTGAGAGGAGAAGAATATGGTGACATCATTGGCGTACGCTACCACCCTCAGAGTGTAATCCGGCACCGCAGGGTCCATTCTCACCCCTATCAGAAGAAAATAGTGAGGGTATATACGTGTAACACACGAGAGTACCTGAGTATCATAAGATGATAGTCCTCTTGTCAAGCAGGATATCCGTGTAGAAAGGAATCCAGACACTGGTGCTGCAATCAAACTAGCTTCTTTATTTTTAGCAATATACTCGGTACACTTCAGCTCACAGGCTGATCCACACACCCAAGCGTCCACCTGGTGTCCTGCGGACGTTTCGGAGGATAAAGCTTCTCCTTTCTCATGCGCGGAGCTTTATCCTCCGAAACGTCCGCAGGACACCAGGCCATATCTCAGAAGAACAGACCAGAGGTACTCGTGGTTAACCCGATCAAACGCTTTTGCCTGATCCAAGGACAGCAAGTACCCCTTCCAGTGACCTGCCCTACCCTGCTCCACAGCCTCCCGGACACCGAGCACAGCACTAAAGGTACTGCGGCCTGGAACAGAGCTGGGGGCCAAACTTCACCAGCCGATTAAACAGCACCTTTGCCAGAATCTTTCTGTCCACATTCAGAAGCGCTATGGGACGGCGATTCTCAATGCGGGACGGGTCTTTGACAAGATGATCAAGGCTGACCTCCTCATTGACTTAGGCAGGATGCCCGAGGAGAGACACTCATTTATTACCTTGTGAGGGTAGTTCTATGTTTTTATACTTTTATATTGAGAAATTATATTTTCCTTTAAACGGACGAGCAATGCTTATGTAATTTTAGATGGTGCCTGTATTCTGCCAAGTATGCCTGAGAGCTGATACAATAGTAACAAGATGTGAAGCATAACAAAGGAACTGCTGTTATCACGGGGAGAACATTGCAGAGTACAGCGAGGGACAACACAGTCGGATACAAGATAGAGATGCTTACTATCTGCTTTAAACACGCCCTTCCCTTTGTACTGTGTGTAAATTATTATTTTCTCTATAATAAACCTCAGTGCCGTGTGATGATCCCAAGGGCTAACACTGCAGGGACTGAGATTGAGGGTACGTTCACACTTACCGGGTCCGCAGCGTATTTTCTGCTGCGGATCCGCAGCGTATCCGCACCAGATCCGCAGCAGATTTAATTTAAATAACTGAACACAGCATCAATCTGCACCATCAAATCTGCTGCGGATCTGCTTCGGATCCTGTAGGTGTGAAGGCACCCTGAGGGTGCCTTCACACCTACCGTATCGCAGGAGAAAATCCGCTGCGGATCCGTAGCAGATCCGCAGCAGATTTAACTAAATGAATGAACACAGCATTAAAAACGCACTGTCAAATCCGCTGCGGATCCGCAGCAGATTTGTAAGTGCGGATTTGATGCTGTGTTCATTCATTTAGTTAAATCTGCTGCGGATCCGCAGCGGATTTTCTGCTGCGATACGGTAGGTGTGAAGGCACCCTGAAGCTGAATTTTGCGTCAGAGTCTTTCTTAGTGTGCGCGCACCTGCTGAATGATTTGGAGCAAGTGACTGACCACTATTAAAGTGACCCCTGTCCTTGGCGGGAGTCAAGAAGGGTAGTTGTCCTTAAAGTGACACTGTCGCCCTCTTTTTGCATTCTGACTGCTCTACACAGGTGTAAAAGGTAAATTTAGCAGTTTTCATACCTTATTTTATATCATACTTCATGGTACTTGTTCAAATAAAAAGTGATCTTTTATCAACTGCAGATTGTGCTAAGTGGGCGGGGCTTCACAGCAACAGCACCACTTAACCCTGCCCACAATGCCATCATTGGCCCCGCGCCTCCATGATGCCATAGGCACACAGGCCCCACCCCCTTGCAGACCATTGGAACAGGCTGACCTAAAGGTGTAGGCCCCACCCTCTCTAGGCCGGCCCATACCAATGGCCGTCGAGAGGGTGGGGCCAATGGTTGCGCTGTGGGCAGGGCTAAGTGACGCTGTTGCCGCGAAGCCCCGCTCACTTAGCGCAATCTGTAGTTGATAAAAGATCACTTTTTACTTGAACAAGCACCATGAAGTATGATATAAAAACTGCTAAATTTACTCTTTATACTTGTTTAGAGACGTCATAAATAGAGATGAGGGAACCTGGAGCAGCTGGAGTCCATCCAAACCCGAACGTTCGGCATTTGATTAGCGGTGGCTGCTGAAGTTGGATAAAGCCCTAAGGCTATGTGGAAATCATGGGTATAGTCATTGGCTGTATCCATGTTTTCCAGACAACCTTAGAGCTTTATCCAAGTTCAGCAGCCGCCACTAATCAAATACCGAACGTTCAGGTTCGGACGATCCCGGTTCGCTCATCTCTAGTCATAATGCAAAAAGGGGGGGGGGGGGGACAGCGTCACCACTTAGATGTTAAACCATCTGGTGACTTCTTGAGGGCAAGACCATCAATAGCCACCCTGACTTCCTCTTCTTGGATCATCTCTGTCAAAACATCCCTGATCTGGACCTATTCAGGGATCCTGTATTATCAATCAGTCCTGAGACAATTTTACTACTTACTGACATCTTGCAGTTTCTGTAGGGGTCGGGCGAGCGGTATTTCCCGTAGTCCCTCTCAAAAACCAAACATGCGTGTCTATCAGGCCTCTGGAGTCGGTAACAGCAGCTCCCACTCCTGAATTTTATCAGGACCGACTCGGCCTCCTGCTCCTTGATAAATGGCCGGTCATATACCAGGGGAGTTATCTATCACACTGGTTCAGCAGCTTCTCCCTAATGTCCTACATGATCCTGGGGCGACTTCTGAGGGAGTATATACTGTATATACAGCAGCTTCTCCTGTGTGTGCAGTGGGTGCAGCCAGTCTCCAGCCTCCATGTCCTGAACTACTCACAACTAGACTAGATGGAGCAGGTGATCTTTTCCTACTGACATCTTCTATGTTTCTAACTAAATATTCACCAGACACACAGAAATACTAACACTGCTAGATAGCTGTAATATAGAGGTCAGCCATAGTGATATACAGGGGGTCACACATAGTGATATAGAGAGGGGTCACACATAGTGATACAGAGAGGGGTCACACAGTGATATAGAAAGGGGTCACACATAGTGATATAGAGGTCACACATAGTGATATAGAGAGGTCACACATAGTGATATAGAGAGGGGTCACACAGTGATATAGAGGGGTCACACATAGTGATATAGAGGGGTCACACAGTGATATAGAGGGGGGTCACACATAGTGATATAGAGAGAGGTCACACATAGTGATATAGAGAGGGGTCACACATAGTGATATAGAGAGGGGTCACACATAGTGATATATAGAGAGGTCACACATAGTGATATAGAGAGGGGTCACACATAGTGATATAGAGAGAGGTCACACATATTGATATAGAGGGGTCACACAGTGATATAGAGGGGTCACACATAGTGATATAGAGGGGTCAAACATAGTTACATAGAGAGGGGTCAAACATAGTTATATAGAGGTCACATAGTGATATAGAAGGTCACTGTGAGGGCACGCAATAGCACGCACACACACACACACACACACAGCCTGCTGCAGCCATAGCACGCATACATACATACATACATATACACACACACACACACACCCACACACACAGCCTGCTGCAGCCATAGCACACTGAAGAAAAACACACACAATCTTCTCCCAGAGAGAAAACCCCACACTGAGGACTGAGGTTACAGCTACACTACTTATGTCTTCTCCTCCTCCTCTATATTACACAGGATATCTCCATATTACACTGCTGCTCATATACAGTCATCCAGCATCCAGGGAGAGAACAGCACAGATCTCCCCCCACACAATGGACTCTTCCAGCTCAGAAACAAGCTGCCAAATAGTGACCGACAACTTTTCCCCTACCACCCTTGTCTAATAGGGCCAGTGTCCTACTACTAATATATTCCCCGACCACCCTTATGTAATAGGGCCAGTGTCCTACTACTAATATATTCCCCTACCACCCTTGTCTAATAGGGCCAGTGTCCTACTACTAACCTACTACTAATATATTCCCCGACCACCCTTATGTAATAGGGCCAGTGTCCTACTACTAATATATTCCCCGACCACCCTTATGTAATAGGGCCAGTGTCCTATTACTGATATATTCCACGACCACCCTTATGTAATAGGGCCAGTGTCCTATTACTGATATATTCCCCGACCACCCTTATGTAATAGGGCCAGTGTCCTACTACTAATATATTCCCCGACCACCCTTATGTAATAGGGCCAGTGTCCTATTACTGATATATTCCACGACCATCCTTATGTAATAGGGCCAGTGTCCTATTACTTACATATCCCCCGACCACCCTTATGTAATAGGGCCAGTGTTCTATTACTGATATATTCCCCGACCACCCTTATGTAATAGGGCCAGTGTTCTATTACTGATATATCCCCCGACCACCCTTATGTAATAGGGCCAGTGTCCTATTACTGATATATCCCCCGACCACCCTTATGAAATAGGGCCAGTGTTTGTAACGCCCGGAGTAGTGGATCCACTGGACCGGCACCAGCGATGGCACAAACCTCACCAGGGAGCGGAGTCTAAGGGGCCGCTGGTTTTCACCAGAGCCCGCCGCAAGGCGGGATGGACTTGCTGCGGCAGGCGACCCCCAGGTCGCTACCCCTGGCTTGGTTGCTGGTGTCGGCAGGCGAGGCGTGGCTGGAGATGGCACAGGCAATAGTCTGCAGATGAGAGAGCACGTGACAAGCTGGACACAGGAACAGGTGGAGTGACAGGGGAACAGGAACCAGGAACAGGGACTAGGGACCAGGTAACGGACAGGACTCAGGAACAGGGACCAGGGACCAGGTAACGGACAGGACACAGGAACAACAGGGAGCTGGGCCAAACGCTATGGGAAGCATGTAGAGGCTCCAACACAGGGGACAGGGCATGCTGGGATTTATAGGGGAGTGATTGGGTGCAACTACCAATTAGGAGCGCACTGCCCCTTTAAATCTGAGACAGCCGGCGCGCGCGCGCCCTAGGAGGCGGGGACGCGCGCGCCGGCCGGCCCAGGCCGCGGCATGCACGGGGGGGAGGTGAGGCGCCCCCGGGGCCGAAGCAGCAGCAGCGCCGGGTCCCTACACAAGGACCCCGGCGGCTGCACGGGACAGGAGGCGGTCGCGGCGGCAACCCGGAACGCGGGAAGCCGCCGCGGCCGTGACAGTACCCCCCCCCGTTGGCCTCCCCCTCTTTCTTGCCTGCAAATGGCACAGGAAGCCACAAAGTCTTTGACATCTTGGGATAGGCTGGGCCACCAGTAGTGGCGAGAGATCCGTTGGCCGGTCTTACGGACTCCAGGGTGCCCGGCCTCCAACGAGGAATGTCCCCACTTCAAAATACCTCTTCGAAGCGCAGGGTGAACATGAGTCTTTCCGGGGGGTACTCTCTGAAGAGTGGAGGTGACGACTGGTACTAGGCGATCAGGCGGTATAACGTGGCAAGGGACTGTGGGTCTGTGGACGAGGACCTTCTGTAAGTTCTTCCGGTGGTGAGAGGACACGACCTTAGTCTTGGGTACGGGGAGAGGGTACACCTCGGCAGAGAAGGCATCCGCCGAGTCTTGGTCTTCTGCCGGTAGGCCGGATAGAGGCTTGGCCGGGACAGGAAATGACATAATACACTTGGTCTGAGGTGACTTGAGACACTGGTGGGAACAGTCCTGACCCCAACTGAGAATCTCCCCGGTTCTCCAGTCCAGCTGAGGGGCATGTTCTTGTAGCCACGGGAGTCCCAGGAGGACCGCGGGGGAAGAATGGGGCAGGACGTAGAAGGATATCTCTTCTTGATGTGAAGGACCCACCTGGAGGACTAAAGATGCGGTCTGGTAGTACACACGGTCGGTAAGAATTTCGCCCGTGACCGAGGAGATAGTCAGGGGCCTGGCTAGTCGGGTCACGGGTAGCCGCCATCTTTGGACCAATGTTGCCGCAATAAAACTGCCTGCTGAGCCAGAATCGAGGAAGGCAGTAGTCTGATGATTTTGTCCTGAGGGAGTCCGGATGGAAACTGGCATAGACAGACTTGGAATGGTGGCATTCGCACCTAGGGACACCTGTCCCACCGGACCTAGGTGCGAGCGTCCTCCGGATGTTTGGGGACGTAGGGGACATCCCAGCCGGAAGTGATCGGAACCACCGCAATAGAGACAGAGATTCTGCTCCAGGCGCCGGATTCTTTCATCAGGCGTCAGGTGAGCCCGTTCCACCTGCATAGGAATCTCAGGAGAGGGTTGGGACATCGAAAGGTCAGGATTCTGGAAAACCGGCGCCAGCTGGGGATGGCGACGGGAATGGGTTAGTAAATGTTCATGCCGAACCTCCTCCTCCCTCTCCGAAAAACGAGTATCAACTCGGGTGGCCAGTAGAATGAGTTCGTTCAGGGAGGTAGGCAGGTCTCGGGCAGCGAGCACGTCTCTCACTCGACTAGACAGGCCCTTCTTGAAGGTGGCCAATAGGGCGGCCTCGTTCCAGTCCAATTCAGCTGCCAGGGTGCGGAACTGGATGGCGTAGTCACCAACAGAGGAGCTGCCTTGAGAGAGGTTGAGGAGAGCAGTCTCGGCTGAAGAAGCACGGGCAGGTTCCTCAAAGACGGAGCGAAACTCGAATAGGAAGGCCCGGAGATTGGCAGCAACAGGATCATCACGGTCCCACAGTGGCGTGGCCCAGGCCAGGGCTCTACCTTCTAATAGGCTGATGATGAAAGCCACTTTAGAGCGCTCGGTGGAAAACTGACTACTCAAAAGTTCAATGTGCATGGTGCACTGAGTCAGGAATCCTCTGCACAACTTAGAGTCCCCAGAGTACTTGCTTGGGAGGGCCAGTCGGAGTGAAGAAGCAGCGTCAGGAGATGGTGTGCGCTGGGCAGTAGTCTGCTGCTGTAAGGCGGCAGTGAGTTGCTGGATCTGCTGTGACTGTTTCTGGATTTGTTGAGCCTGTTGCGCGACCACTCTGGCGACGTCACGGAGATCTGGCACCTCGCCGGGATCCATGGTTGGAGCCTACTGTAACGCCCGGAGTAGTGGATCCACTGGACCGGCACCAGCGATGGCACAAACCTCACCAGGGAGCGGAGTCTAAGGGGCCGCTGGTTTTCACCAGAGCCCGCCGCAAGGCGGGATGGACTTGCTGCGGCAGGCGACCCCCAGGTCGCTACCCCTGGCTTGGTTGCTGGTGTCGGCAGGCGAGGCGTGGCTGGAGATGGCACAGGCAATAGTCTGCAGATGAGAGAGCACGTGACAAGCTGGACACAGGAACAGGTGGAGTGACAGGGGAACAGGAACCAGGAACAGGGACTAGGGACCAGGTAACGGACAGGACTCAGGAACAGGGACCAGGGACCAGGTAACGGACAGGACACAGGAACAACAGGGAGCTGGGCCAAACGCTATGGGAAGCATGTAGAGGCTCCAACACAGGGGACAGGGCATGCTGGGATTTATAGGGGAGTGATTGGGTGCAACTACCAATTAGGAGCGCACTGCCCCTTTAAATCTGAGACAGCCGGCGCGCGCGCGCCCGAGGAGGCGGGGACGCGCGCGCCGGCCGGCACAGACCGCGACATGCACGGAGGAGAGGTGAGGCGCCCCCGGGGCCGAAGCAGCAGCAGCGCCGGGTCCCTACACAAGGACCCCGGCGGCTGTACGGGACAGGAGGCGGTCGCGGCGGCAACCCGGAACGCGGGAAGCCGCCGCGGCCGTGACAGTGTTCTATTACTGATATATTCCCCGACCACCCTTATGTAATAGGGCCAGTGTTCTATTACTGATATATCCCCCGACCACCCTTATGTAATAGGGCCAGTGTCCTATTAGAATGTTGCTCATAATATATATTCAAGAGCAAAACTTGTAAAATTCATATCAAAATTCAATTCTACATTTTTTTAAAGATTGTCTTAAAGCTGGAGCTGGAACATTTTTTTCCAACTCCGACTCCAGCCAAAACTAGCTCCAACTCCGACTCCACAGCCCTGGTGTCTATCGTACTAGCACTTCATTAGCAAGGCTTTCACTCTGGAGATATCATCACGACTACCTCCAGTCGAGACAAGATGTTCAAGTTTCTTCCTCAGGCCCTGGTACAAACGATACCTGTCCACACTCCTGAGGCTCGAGAGCTGGAGGAGGAATCTCGCGACCCTTTTTTTGAACACCTCCCACCGCCGCGCGACCCCCCTCTAAACTCCCCTAGTGGCACCAGGATGCTCAGTAACGTCCTGGTAGTTCTTGTCCCTTCATGAGGACATCTAGAATCAGGCACCTCCCCATTTCTTACGCAATAACTCGCCGGCATTCTACTGCTGCTGCAAAAAGGACCGTCACCCCGCTATATGGCTCAGCTGCAATTCCCCAAACGTCATGTTGTTCCTGCCTCCCCCCGCTGTCGGTAAGTGAGATCGGGCAGCGGGAGGAGGCAGTATCACACCACATCCACCCGCTGCCTCTGCCCGGAGGGGAGCCGCGCTAACCCCATAAACGCCGCGGCCGATGCGACCGCAGCGTCTATGGGGGAGATGTCATGTTTGACGTTAATCGGGCGGCGGGAGGAGGCTGCAGCACGTTGCCTCGTCCCGCCGCCACTGTCACTGTGTCCCCCGGCCCCCGTACCGGAGATCGCCGCTATCAACGTTATAACGGCAATCTCCGGTACCGGCGCCACCGACAGCTTTCATCTCCCCCCAACCGTGAATCCACGGTGGGGGGAGATGAATATGTAATAATCAGACCCCAGATCAGCCCCCCTAGTGCCCCGATCACTAACCCGCTCCCTCCGCGGGCGGCCATCAAATCCAAGATGCGTTTGTTCGCAGGGATGGAAATGAAAAAATGATCAAAGCCCCATGCTCTCCGCCACCGGAGGTAGCGGAGAGCATGGGGCAGTGATCGGGGACCCCCCTGTGGGGTCCCGGAACAGGCGATTGGCGCTATATACTATATACCGCTGATCGCCTGTTCCCAGTGCTGCCGGCACTTTTTATCACCTGTCACCATAAATCATTGGTGACAGGGGATAAAAAGTGGTACAGTGTCGCCCCCCATCCCCCCAGTCACCCCCGTCCCCCAGTCACCCGCCCTTCCCCATATACTCACCAGATCCACGGAGGTCCGTCCTCCTCGACGTCCTGACTGCTTCTGATGTGCGCAGGCGCGCCAGAAGCAGCCAGCTCTGAAAATTTTAAGTGACAGAGACCAATTTGGTCTCTGTCACTAAACTATGATTACTGTGATAGAAAATATCACAGTAATCATAGTAATACAGTGAAAATGAATGGATAAAGTACAAAAAGTGAAAAACACACAAAAAAATAAAACACACTTTTTATTATAGTAATAATTGCAGTTTACTCCCAAATTACCCCTAACCCCCCCAGATTACCCATAAACACCGCACGTTGCCCGTAATCACGCCAGATTACCCGTAACCACCGCACGTTGCCCCTTACCGCCCCAGGTTGCCTGTAATCACACCAGATTACCCGTAACCACCCCAGGTTGCCCATAATCACACCAGATTACCCGTAACCACCCCAGGTTGCCCATAATCACGCCAGATTACACGTTACCACCGCACGTTGCCCGTAACCCCCGCACGTTGCCCGTAATCACGCCAGATTGCACGTAACCACAGCACGTTGCCCGTAACCACCGCACGTTGCCCCTAACCGCCCCAGGTTGCCTGTAATCACACCAGATTACCCGTAACCACCCCAGGATGCCCATAATCACGCCAGATTACACGTTACCACCGCACGTTGCCCGTAACCACCGCACGTTGCCCGTAATCACGCCAGATTGCACGTAACCACTGCACGTTGCCCGTAACCACTGCACGTTGCCCCTAACCGCCCCAGTTTGCCTGTAATCACACCAGATTACCCGTAACCACGCCAGATTACACGTAACCACCGCACGCCAGATTGCACGTAATCACGCAAGATTGCACGTAACCACTGCACGTTGCCCCTAACCGCCCCAGGTTGCCTGTAATCACACCAGGTTGCCCGTAACCACCGCACGTTGCCCCTAACCGCCCCAGGTTGCCCGTAATCACGCCAGATTACACGTAACCACCGCAAGTTGCCACTGACAACCGCACGTTGCCACTGACCACCACACATTGCCACTGACCACCACACATTGCCACTGACCACCACACATTGCCACTGACCACCGCACGTTGCCTCTAACCACCCCAAATTGCCAAAGACCCCCTCCAGATTGCCGTAACCAACCCAAATTACATATAAGCACTTCAGTTTATCCGTAACCACCGCAGATTACCCGTAATCACCCCACGTTGGCCGTAACCACCCCACATTACCTGTAATCTAATTTTTTTATTGTATTTTAGTAACTGCGCCATTCTAATAACTGTTTCTAGCTGCGGTTTTGCTCCAGCAAATTGGCGCTCCTTCCCTTCTGAGCCCCGCTGTGTGCCCATACAGGGGTTTATGCCCACATATGGGGTACCGTTCTACTCAGGAGAACCTGCGTTACAGATTTTGGGGTGAATTTTCTCTCCTGTTCCTCGTGAAATTTAGAAATTTCCAACTAAAGGAACATATTATTGGAAAAATTCGAGTTTTTCATTTTTACTGTCTACTTTTGAATACTTTCCTCTAATACCTGTGTGGTCAAAATGGTCACCACACCCCAAGATGAATTCTTTGAGGGGTGTACTTTCCAAAATGGGGTGACTTTTGGGGGGGGGGGGGTTCTCTTCTGCGGACACTACAGGGGCACTACAAACGCACCTGGCGCTCAGAAACTACTTCAGCAAAATCTGAACTGAAAATGCTAATTGGCGCTCCCTTCCTTCTGAGCCCTCCTGTGTGGCCATACAGTGGTTTATGCCCACATATGGGGTACCGTTGTACTCAGGAGAACCTGTGTTACACATTTTGGGGTGCGGATTCTCTCATGTTCCTTGTGAAATTGAGAAATTTAAAACTAAACAAACATATTATTGGAAAAATTCAAGTTTTTCATTTTTACTGTCTAATTTTAAATACTTTTCTCTAATACCTGTGGGGTCAAAATGGTCACCACACCCCAAGATGAATTCTTTGAGGGGTGCACTTTCCAAAATGGGGTGACTTTTGGGGGGTTTCTCTTCTGCGGACACTACAGGGGCGCTGCAAACGCACCTGGTGCTCAGAAACTTCTTCAGCAAAATCTGCATTAAAAAAGCTAATTGGCGCTCCTTCCCTTCTGAGACCGGCTGTGTGCCCATACAGTGGTTTACGCCCACATATGGGGTACCGTTGTATTCAGTAGAACCTGCGTTACAAATTTTGGCATGCTTTTTTTCTCATGTTCCTTTTGAAGATGAGAAACTTTAATCTAAACGTATATATTACTTGAAAATTTAAATTTTCGATTTTTTTACGGCCTAATTGTGAATACTTTCCTCCAGCC
The DNA here is from genome assembly GCA_027789725.1 of Dendropsophus ebraccatus. Classification (NCBI taxonomy): domain Eukaryota; kingdom Metazoa; phylum Chordata; class Amphibia; order Anura; family Hylidae; genus Dendropsophus; species Dendropsophus ebraccatus. Next base: position 19,830,977 of record JAQFWZ010000033.1, read on the forward strand.
CCTGTAGGGTTAAAATGCTCATTATACCCCTAGATTAATTCTTTAAGGTGTCTAGTTTCCAAAATGGGGTCACTTATGGGGGTTTCCAGTATACAAGCCTTCTAAATCCATTGAAAAAAATAAGAACTGGTCCCTAAAAAAAATCAGTTTTGGAAATTTTCACAAAATGTGATAAGTTGCTAATAAATTTCTAAGCCCCATAACACCCTAAAAAAGTAAAATATGTTTCCCAAATTATGCCATAATAAAGAGGACATATTGGTAATGTGATTTAGTAACTAATTTATGTGCTAGGACTTTCTTTTTTAGAAGCAGAGAATTTCAGAAGTTCATAAAATGCAAAATTTTCAAATTTTTCAGGATATTTTGATGTTTTTCACAAAAAATACACAAAGTAGTGACCAAATTTTGCTACTAATATAAAGTGTCATATGTGACGAAAAAACAATCTCAGAATCGCTAGCATACGTTAAAGCATCACTGAGCTATAAGCGCATAAAGTGAGACAGGTCAGATTTTGAAAAATGAGCCTGGTTATTAAGGCCAAAACAGGCTTTAGAGGCAAGGAGTGCGGCCAAAACTATTTTTTAATATGTTATTACTTACGGAAAGTTAGACAAACTTCTAATGTACATTAATTATGGGAAATGCACATATAGGGCTATTTCCCTTAATTTAGTAGATCAGGGAGACTTCAGATTCTCTAAAAAAAGATGACGTCACGAATCGGGGGTGTAATTACAATGGATCGCCAGCAGGCGCTCACTGTATATAGAAGTCAATGAGTACCATTGACTTCTATATACACTCACCGGCCACTTTATTAGGTACACCATGCTAGTAACGGGACGGACCCCCTTTTGCCTTCAGAACTGCCTCAATTCTTCCTGGCATAGATATAACAAGGTGCTGGAAGCTTCCTCAGAGATTTTGGTCCATATTGACATGATGGCATCACACAGTTGCCGCAGATTTGTCGGCTGCACATCCATGATGCCAATCTCCCGTTCCACCACATCCCAAAGATGCTCTATTGGATTGAGATCTGGTGACTGTGGAGGCCATTGGAGTACAGTGACCTCATTGTCATGTTCAAGAAACCAGTCTGAGATGATTCTAGCTTTATGACATGGCGCATTATCCTGCTGAAAGTAGCCATCAGATGTTGGGTACATTGTAGTCATAAAGGGATGGACATGGTCAGCAACAATACTCAGGTAGGCTGTGGCGCTGCAACGATGCTCAATTGGTACCAAGGGGCCCAAAGAGTGCCAAGAAAATATTCCCCACACCATGACACCACCACCACCAGCCTGAACCGTTGATACAAGGCAGGATGGATCCATGCTTTCATGTTGTTGACGCCAAATTCTGACCCTACCATCCGAATGTCGCAGCAGAAATCGAGACTCATCAGACCAGGCAACGTTTTTCCAATCTTCTACTGTCCAATTTCGATGAGCTTGTGCAAATTGTAGCCTCAGTTTCCTGTTCTTAGCTGAGCGGAGTGGCCCCCGGTGTGGTCTTCTGCTGCTGTAGCCCATCTGCCTCTGAGTTGGCCGTACTGTGCGTTCAGAGATGCTCTTCTGCCTACCTTGGCTGTAACGGTTGGCTATTTGAGTCACTGTTGCCTTTCTATCAGCTGGAACCAGTCTGCCCATTCTCCTCTGACCTCTGGCATCAACAAGGCATTTCCGCCCACAGAACTGCCGCTCACTGGATGTTTTTTCTTTTTCAGACCATTCTCTGTAAAAGATGGTTGTGCGTGAAAATCCCAGTAGATCAGCAGTTTCTGAAATACTCAGACCAGCCCTTCTGGCACCAACAACCATGCCACGTTCAAAGGCACTCAAATCACCTTTCTTCCCCATACTGATGCTCGGTTTGAACTGCAGGAGATTGTCTTGACCATGTCTACATGCCTAAATGCACTGAGTTGCCGCCATGTGATTGGCTGATTAGAAATTAAGCGGTAACGTGCAGTTGCACAGGTGTACCTAATAAAGTGGCCGGTGAGTGTATAGTGCGCCCCTGCTGGACACTCCATTGTAATTACAATGGATGTGTATGTAAATGTAATACAGTATGCAGTGTTTTTGATTGAATACATTTATGGAATACTTTGGGGAGTAAGTGTCCTTGCTCCCCAAAGTATTCCATAAATGTAATCAATCAGTACATAACAGTAACCCGCCGCCACTACCGAATGCCCGCCGCTCTGGACTAGGCTCAACTACTACTCTCATGGTGATGGGAGAGTAGTAGCTAGGTTATATCGCCGCCGCTGCTGATGGGCGCAGGGGGGAGCAGCTCATCACTGTGCAGCTATCATCCCCCTCCGCTCCCCCCTCCTCCTCCGGTCAAACTTTACACTATGTGATGGGTGACTCACCGCCCGGCCACCGCTCTCAGATCACACATGCCGGCCGGGGACACCAGGAAGCACCGGGAGCCGGCATGTGTGATCGGAGAGCGGTGGCCGGGCAGGCAGTCACCCATCACATAGTGTAAAGTTTGACCGGAGGGGGGAGCGGAGGGGGATGATAGCTGCACAGTGATGAGCGGCTCCCCCTGCACCCATCAGCAGCAGCATCAGCGGCGATATAACCCAGCTACTACTCTCCCATCACCATGAGAGTAGTAGTTGAGCCTAGTCCAGAGCGGCGGGCGATCGGTATCGGGGGTGGTTGGGCGGGCGGGCATGGGGTTACTGTTATGTACTGATTGATTACATTTAGGACACTTGCTCCCCAAAGTATTCCATAAATGTCTTCATTTAAAACACTGTATACTGTATTACATTTACATATACATCCATTGTAATTACAATGGAGTGTCCAGCAGGGGCGCACTATATATAGAAGTCAATGGTACTTATTGACATATATATATATATATATATATATATATATATATATATATATATATATATATATATATGTCAATAAGTACCATTGACTTCTATATATAGTGCGCCCCTGCTGGACACTCCATTGTAATTACACCCCTGGTTCGTGAAGTCATCTCTTTTTAGAGAATCTGAAGTCTCCCTGATCTACTAAATTAAGGGAAATAGCCCTATATGTGCATTTCCCATAATTAATGTAAATTAGAAATTTGTCTAACTTTCCGTAAGTAAAAACATATTAAAAATTAGTTTGGGCCGGAGTTGTCCTTTAATAGAAGCCAGCGTCAACGGAGAGGGTGCCACCATTACAGCTGATTGAGTTAGACGGCTTTCTTTTTGCCACTATCCTTTCCATGCCCCCCCCTACCTTCCTCATCTGATGATGGTTTACCCCTCTTTAGTGAAATAGATGTATCCATGTCCCCTTTATTTGCAATTTCCTTGTCCCCTGACTCTGGGCAAATCCTCTCCCCAAAAGACATAAGATCCTCAGGGAGAGAGGATTTGACATCTCCTGCAGGCCCCTCCGTCATCGCACCACCCGTAACCTCACCCTGTGCCTCCTGCACCTCAGAGGAGGAAATATCCTGGAGGGTTTGGAACCGGTTTGAGACCAATCAGAGGGAGGATGGTTGTACCTTCCTTTGGCATCTGGGGGGTGGGAGAAGATCTTACATCTCTTCTTTTATTATTCTTTTTAGTACCCCGCTTGTGCTCCACCCATCTCCCACTATCCTCATCCGCGCTCTCACCATGGGAGGACAGTGAAGAGATGGCACCTTCTTCTTTCCGAATCCTCCAAATCTCCTCATCCAGATCACTGTCCCTCACAGCCTCAGCAGTAAGATTGGCCTCAGGGATGAGATCAGAGGTCACCACAGTTGCCTGAGGCTCCCCTATCTCCCTCTGGCGTTTATTCAGACGCCTCAGTTGGGCTGGCGTTGGTTGCTTACTTTTCTTTCCTGACTCTTTTACTCCTTCACCTCTGTCAGCTGCCCCCCCCCCCAGTAGATTTCTCCTCATGACCTTTTTTCACTGGGTAACAACTGCGTTGGCAAAGGACTGAGGGCAGCGACTGAATGGGTGACCTAAGCCACCACACAGGTGACACCTAATCTTCACACAGGAGGCAGCGAGAAGGCCTATTTCCCCACACAATGAGCACTTCTTAACCGGGCAACTAGCGCTGAAATGTGTGGGTTCAACGTGTCTGTGACAGAGCTTAGGCTGACCCTGGTAAAAAACTTGGATTCAATCCCTTCTTAGGAAGGTGGCAGATGGTATGTGGGTAACGGTGTTTCCTGAATACCTAAGTTTGACCATAAAGGTCCAAGCCCCTGACCAGATGCCATATTCGTCCCTGTTCTTTTCTGGGACTTCCACCACCCCTCCATACCGGCCAAGTGAGTGATTCATTACCGGTTAAAACGGTCACTCTCTTGACGTTGACAAGACACCGCCTGAATGGCAAAGTCTCGCCAGCGGGGCTCATTCTTTACCAGCTCAGGGGTACCAAAGGGATGTATCAAGGCAAAGATGTCAGCTACCTTGAAACGCATCTTCAGCAGAAGCTCAACAACTTTAGATCTTGGGGGACATGTATCACTACCTCTCCACCTCAGACGGACCACATTCCTTCGGGCACCGCCCGGCCCGGCTGTTGGGAGAGACCACACAGTTTCCTTACCCCTTTCCTCTCGGAAGGCTGCAAGGCCATGCCTCTCTATCAAGAAAGACAGATCAACCTCCCTACCCTCTACCAGTCTCCTGAAGCTTGTACAGGTGGGTCCTGGTGTCTTCATACCCACGGAGGCTCTCAGAGATCCGGAGGCCATAGCTATGCCCAGTCTCCTGAAGCTTGTACAGGTGGGTCCTGGTGTCTTCATACCCACGGAGGCTCTCATAGATCCGGAGGCCATAGCTCTGCCCAGTCTCCCGAGCCCACTGCACCCCCCAATCTTCCTCCACACCTCCATGGGCAGACAGCTTTGCTCCAGGAGGAGTGTCACTGCTCACACTGTCATAGCTGGTTTCCACAGTCGCTGTAGTACTGCTGGCGCTTGTAGTTCCACAGCTGGCTGTAGCCTTGCGGCTACCCTTTGTCACCCCTGGTTCAGGGGCGGCTTGAAAAGCATCGCTGCACATCCTAGTAGAACGCCTATGCCCTGGGACCTCTGATGTACCACCTAATGGTATTCTCTCTGCTGTTTGTCGCTGGATTCCTCTGCCCCCCCACGGACCTGGTTCGGCGGGGCCGGAGTTGGGGCTCTCCTCGGCTCGCTCATACCTTCCCTCCAAATGCGCAGAGTACACCAAATGGGAAACAGGAAGAAGCTCCCTCTAGTGGCCAGTACTCTAGAGCTGCACTCACTATTCTGCTGGTGGGGTCACTGTGTACACACATTACATTACTGATCCTAAGTTATATCCTGTATTATACCCCAGAGCTGCACTCACTATTCTGCTGGTGGGGTCCCTGTGTACACACATTACATTACTGATCCTGAGTTACATCATGTATTATACCCCAGAGCTCCACTCACTATTCTGCTGGTGAGGTCACTGTGTACAATGATTCAGCTTCAGAGCTGAAATCTCCCATTGTAACCTCTCTCAGCTGGGTGGGGATTTGCATTCTGGGAGGTGTCGCCTCTGCAGCAATAAGTGCCCCCCCCTGTGCTGGGGTTTGTCACACACCAAAGGTTGAATAAAAAGTTCAAAACAGTCTCAACTTTATTGTCCTAAAAAAACAAAAGTAACCCTACAAGAGAGAGTAATAAATAATAGTGTATGAATGAAGCCGCCATAACTGTGTGACATCGCCCCCTGCTGGTGGGTGGGTGTGACGTCACCTGGTTACACGGCCCCTGATTGGCTGGAGGGCTCGCTCTGTGTAATGTCCTGGTTGCAGCCTCAATGTTAGAAACCCGCCACATAGCGAATGTAAAGTGCACTGCCTGGTCCGGTCAGAGGGGGAGCCGTGGTCACCGGAGAAGCCCCGCCCGAGCCGCGGGCACTGAAGCATCCACCCCAAGCCGCGGGCACCGGAGCAGGCACCAATGATGCAGGGGCATTGGTGCAGCCACCAACGAGCCACCAGCACCGGAGCAGCCACCCCAGAGCCGCCGGCACCGGAGCAGCCATCCCCGAGCCATGGGAAACAGAACAGCCACCCCAGAGCACCAGAGCAGTCTCTTATATGGTTATATGGACTCAATCTGTTTGCGCACTTTCTCCAATGCTCGCCGATCCAGCGTCCTCTGCCGAGAGATCACCAGAAGGGAGAGGGCCACAGTGCCCGCCAGCATGACACCCACAAACTGCCAGAACACCCGCTTCTCCATGGGGGCAGAGCGACAGCTAAGGGGGAAAAGGGGCAGAAGCGGTTACAACGGGTGAAGGTTCCCCCCTCCCCCGACCCTGGTCACTACTCACCTCTTATACTCCGACTTGTTGGTGGAGGTGCAGGCGACCTGCTCGATGAATCCGGTGACACCACACTGACCAAGAGTTTTCTGTGGGGGAGGAAGATGGTGGTTACTGGTGATGGTGGAGGAAGGAGATGGTGGTTACTGGTGTTGGTGGAAGGAGATGGTGGTTACTGGTGATGGGTGAGGAAGATGGTGGTTACTGGTGATGGGTGAGGAAGATGGTGGTTATTGGTGATGGGTGAGAAAGATGGTGGTTATTGGTGATGGGTGAGGAAGATGGTGGTTAATGGTGATGGGGGGGAGAGAGATGGTGGTTACTGGTGATGGGTGAGGGAGATGGTGGTTAATGGTGATGGGGGGGAGAGAGATGGTGGTTACTGGTGATGGGTGAGAAAGATGGTGGTTATTGGTGATGGGTGAGGAAGATGGTAGTTAATGGTGATGGGGGGGAGAGAGATGGTGGTTACTGGTGATGGGTAAGGGAGATGGTAGTTAATGGTGATGGGGGGGGAGATGGTGGTTAATGGTGATGGGGGGGGAAATGGTTGGTTACTGGTGATGGGTGAGGGAGATGGTGGTTACTAGTGATTGGGGAGGAAGGAGATGGTGGTTACTGGTGATGGGGGAGGGAGATTGTTGATTACTGGTAATGGGGGAGGGAGATGGTGGTTAATGGTGATGGGGAGAGAAATGGTGGTTACTGGTGATGGGTGAGGGAGATGGTGGTAAATGGTGATGGGGGGGGGGGAAATGGTTGGTTACTGGTGATGGGTGAGGGAGATGGTGGTTACTAGTGATTGGGGAGGAAGGAGATGGTGGAGGAAGGAGATGGTGGTTACTGGTGATGGGGGAGGGAGATGGTTGATTACTGGTAATGGGGGAGGGAGATGGTGGTTACTGGCGATGGGGGAGAGAGATGGTGATTACTGGTGATGAGGAGGGAATTGGGGGGCACAGGGGGTTGGGGGTGGCTTACAGTACAAACTCTGCAAGCAAAACTTACCGTCTCAAACTGGTTACAGCTGTAGCAATCCTTAGAGATGGTGTACTCCTCTGTCTGCCAGCAGGGGGCGCTCACCACTACATGGTCTGCAACACACAACATGTACAGCCAGGTCAGGGGTCACGTGTCCAGGACAACAAGGTGACGACAAGTAACACGGAACGCCTACCGGAATCTACCGCAGCCTCCTGATCCTGAACCGGAACCGACACCACCCACCTATAGAGGGAAGAGATATATCAGTGCACGGGGGAGCGTAATAACAGTGCCACAGGGGAGAGATGAGGGGACAGTAATCAGTGTGACACAGGGGGAGATGAGGGGACAGTAATCAGTGTGACACACAGGGGGAGATGAGGGGACAGTAATCAGTGTGACACACAGGGAGATGAGGGGACAGTAATCAGTGTGACACAGGGAGATGAGGGGACAGTAATCAGTGTGACACAGGGAGATGAGGGGACAGTAATCAGTGTGACAGGGGAGATGAGGGGACAGTAATCAGTGTGACACACAGGGGAGATGAGGGGACAGTAATCAGTGTAACACAGGGGGAGATGAGGGGACAGTAATCAGTCTGACACAGGGGGAGATGAGGGGACAGTAATCAGTGTGACACAGGGAGATGAGGGGACAGTAATCAGTGTGACACAGGGGAGATGAGGGGACAGTAATCAGTGAGACACAGGGGAGATGAGGGGACAGTAATCAGTGTCACACAGGGGGAGATGAGGGGACAGTAACCAGTGTGACACAGGGGAGATGAGGGGACAGTAATCAGTGTGACACACAGGGGAGATGAGGGGACAGTAATCAGTGTGACACACAGGGGAGATGAGGGGACAGTAATCAGTGTGACACACAGGGGAGATGAGGGGACAGTAATCAGTGTGACACACAGGGGAGATGAGGGGACAGTAATCAGTGTGACACAGGGAGATGAGGGGACAGTAATCAGTGTGACACAGGGAGATGAGGGGACAGTAATCAGTGTGACACACAGGGGGAGATGAGGGGACAGTAATCAGTGTGACACACAGGGGGAGATGAGGGGACAGTAATCAGTGTGACACAGGGAGATGAGGGGACAGTAATCAGTGAGACACACAGGGAGATGAGGGGACAGTAATCAGTGTGACACGGGAGATGAGGGGACAGTAATCAGTGTGACACAGGGGAGATGAGGGGAAAGTAATCAGTGTGACGGGGATGAGGGGACAGTAATCAGTGTGACACACAGGGGAGATGAGAGGACAGTAATCAGTGTGACACAGGAGAGATGAGGGGACAGTAATCAGTGTGACACACAGGGAGATGAGGGGACAGTAATCAGTGTGACACAGGGAGATGAGGGGACAGTAATCAGTGTGACACACAGGGAGATGAGGGGACAGTAATCAGTGTGACACACAGGGGAGATGAGAGGACAGTAATCAGTGTGACACAGGAGAGATGAGGGGACAGTAATCAGTGTGACACACAGGGAGATGAGGGGACAGTAATCAGTGTGACACAGGGAGATGAGGGGACAGTAATCAGTGTGACACACAGGGAGATGAGGGGACAGTAATCAGTGTGACACAGGGAGATGAGAGGACAGTAATCAGTGTGACACAGTGGAGATGAGGGGACAGTAATCAGTGTGACACAGTGGAGATGAGGGGACAGTAATCAGTGTGACACAGTGGAGATGAGGGGACAGTAATCAGTGTGACACAGTGGAGATGAGGGGACAGTAATCAGTGTGACGGGAGATGAGGGGACAGTAATCAGTGTGACACAGGGAGATGAGGGGACAGTAATCAGTGTGACACAGGGAGATGAGGGGACAGTAATCAGTGTGACACAGGGAGATGAGGGGACAGTAATCAGTGTGACACAGGGAGATGAGGGGACAGTAATCAGTGTGACACACAGGGGAGATGAGGGGACAGTAATCAGTGTGACACACAGGGGAGATGAGGGGACAGTAATCAGTGTGACACAGGGGAGATGAGGGGACAGTAATCAGTGTGACACAGGGAGATGAGGGGACAGTAATCAGTGTGACACAGGGAGATGAGGGGACAGTAATCAGTGTGACACAGGGAGATGAGGGGACAGTAATCAGTGTGACACAGGGAGATGAGGGGACAGTAATCAGTGTGACACAGGGAGATGAGGGGACAGTAATCAGTGTGACACAGGGAGATGAGGGGACAGTAATCAGTGTGACACAGGGAGATGAGGGGACAGTAATCAGTGTGACACAGGGGAGATGAGGGGACAGTAATCAGTGTGACACAGGGGAGATGAGGGGACAGTAATCAGTGTGACACAGGGGAGATGAGGGGACAGTAATCAGTGTGACACAGGGGGAGATGAGGGAACAGTAATCAGTGTGACACACAGGGAGATGAGGGGACAGTAATCAGTGAGACACAGGGAGATGAGGGGACAGTAATCAGTGTGACACACAGGGGGAGATGAGGGGACAGTAATCAGTGTGACACACAGGGGGAGATGAGGGGACAGTAATCAGTGTGACACACAGGGGAGATGAGGGGACAGTAATCAGTGTGACACACGGGAAATGAGGGGACAGTAATCAGTGTGACACACAGGGGGAGATGGGGGGACAGTAATCAGTGTGACACAGGGGAGATAAGGGGACAGTAATCAGTGTGACACAGGGGGAGATGAGGGGACAGTAATCAGTGTGACACACAGGGGGAGATGAGGGGACAGTAATCAGTGTGACACAGGGGAGATAAGGGGACAGTAATCAGTGTGACACAGGGAGATGAGGAGACAGTAATCAGTGTGACACAGGGGAGATAAGAGGACAGTAATCAGTGTGACACACAGGGGGAGATGAGGGGACAGTAATCAGTGTGACACACAGGGGGAGATGAGGGGACAGTAATCAGTGTGACACACAGGGGGAGATGAGGGGACAGTAATCAGTGTGACACAGGGGAGATGAGGGGACAGTAATCAGTGTGACACAGGGGGAGATGAGGGGACAGTAATCAGTGTGACACAGGGGGAGATGAGGGGACAGTAATCAGTGTGACACAGGGGGAGATGAGGGGACAGTAATCAGTGTGACACAGGGAGATGAGGGGACAGTAATCAGTGTGATACAGGGGGAGATGAGGGGACAGTAATCAGTGTGACACACAGGGGAGATGAGGGGACAGTAATCAGTGTGACACACAGGGAGATGAGGGGACAGTAATCAGTGTGATACACAGGGGAGATGAGGGGACAGTAATTAGTGTGACACACAGGGGAGATGAGGGGACAGTAATCAGTGTGACACACAGGGAGATGAGGGGACAGTAATCAGTGTGACACACAGGGAGATGAGGGGACAGTAATCAGTGTGACACACAGGGGAGATGAGGGGACAGTAATCAGTGTGACACACAGGGGAGATGAGGGGACAGTAATCAGTGTGACACACAGGGGAGATGAGGGGACAGTAATCAGTGTGACACACGGGGGGAGATGAGGGGACAGTAATCAGTGTGACACACAGGGGGAGATGAGGGGACAGTAATCAGTGTGACACACAGGGGGAGATGAGGGGACAGTAATCAGTGTGACACACAGGGGGAGATGAGGGGACAGTAATCAGTGTGACACACAGGGGAGATGAGGGGACAGTAATCAGTGTGACACAGGGGGAGATGAGGAGACAGTAATCAGTGTGACACAGGGGGAGATGAGGGGACAGTAATCAGTGTGACACAGGGAGATGAGGGGACAGTAATCAGTGTGACAGGGGGATGAGGGGACAGTAATCAGGGGGATGAGGGGACAGTAATCAGTGTGACACAGGGAGATGAGGGGACAGTAATCAGTGTGACACAGGGAGATGAGGGGACAGTAATCAGTGTGACAGGGGGATGAGGGGACAGTAATCAGTGTGACACAGGGAGATGAGGGGACAGTAATCAGTGTGACACCCAGCAGGCAGGGACCCTCACTGACCCGTGGACGCCCAGCACCATCACCGTCCTCAGCAGCCAGGCCGCCGCCATGTCTCCGCGCTCAGCGATAACTTCCTCCCCGTACAGGATGAACACGCTGAGGAGGGATGATGACGTCAGAAGGTCTCGTGTGCGGCGCCAGTCACATGACCGCCCTGTCACAATGGAGAAGCCTCATGATGTAGAGCAGGGAGGAGGGGAGTTACATGGGACTGTATGTTATAGGAGGAGGGGAGTTACATGGGACTGTATGTTATAGGAGGAGGGGAGTTACATGGGACTGTATGTTATAGGAGGAGGGGAGTTACATGGGACTGTATGTTATAGGAGGAGGGGAGTTACATGGGACTGTATGTTATAGGAGGGGAGTTACATGGGACTGTATGTTATAGGAGGAGGGGAGTTACATGGGACTGTATGTTATAGGAGGAGGGGAGTTACATGGGACTGTATGTTATAGGAGGAGGGGAGTTACATGGGACTGTATGTTATAGGAGGAGGGGAGTTACATGGGACTGTATGTTATAGGAGGAGAGTTACATGGGACTGTATGTTATAGAAGGAGGGGAGTTACATGGGACTGTATGTTATAGGAGGGGGAGTTACATGGGACTGTATGTTATAGGAGGGGGGGAGTTACATGGGACTGTATGTTATAGGAGGGGGAGTTACATGGGACTGTATGTTATAGGAGGGGGGGAGTTACATGGGACTGTATGTTATAGGAGGAGGGGAGTTACATGGGACTGTATGTTATAGGAGGGGGGGAGTTACATGGGACTGTATGTTATAGGAGGGGGGAGTTACATGGGACTGTATGTTATAGGAGGAGGGGAGTTACATGGGACTGTATGTTATAGGAGGAGGGGAGTTACATGGGACTGTATGTTATAGGAGGAGGGGAGTTACATGGGACTGTATGTTATAGGAGGGGAGTTACATGGGAGTGTATGTTATAGGAGGAGGGGAGTTACATGGGACTGTATGTTATAGGAGGGGAGTTACATGGGACTGTATGTTATAGGAGGGGAGTTACATGGGACTGTATGTTATAGGAGGGGAGTTACATGGGACTGTATGTTATAGGAGGAGGGGAGTTACATGGGACTGTATGTTATAGGAGGAGGGGAGTTACATGGGACTGTATGTTATAGGAGGAGGGGAGTTACATGGGACTGTATGTTATAGGAGGAGGGGAGTTACATGGGACTGTATGTTTATAGGAGGAGGGGAGTTACATGGGACTGTATGTTATAGGAGGAGGGGAGTTACATGGGACTGTATGTTATAGGAGGAGGGGAGTTACATGGGACTGTATGTTATAGGAGGAGGGGAGTTACATGGGACTGTATGTTATAGGAGGAGGGGAGTTACATGGGACTGTATGTTATAGGAGGAGGGGAGTTACATGGGACTGTATGTTATAGGAAAGGAGTTACATGGGACTGTATGTTATAGGAGGAGGGGAGTTACATGGGACTGTATGTTATAGGAGGAGGGGAGTTACATGGGACTGTATGTTATAGGAGGAGGGGAGTTACATGGGACTGTATGTTATAAGAGGAGGGGAGTTACATGGGACTGTATGTTATAGGAGGGGGGGGAGTTACATGGGACTGTATGTTATAGGAGGGGGGGAGTTACATGGGACTGTATGTTATAGGAGGAGGGGAGTTACATGGGACTGTATGTTATAGGAGGGAGTTACATGGGACTGTATGTTATAGGAGGGAAGTTACATGGGACTGTATGTTATAGGAGAGGAGTTACATGGGACTGTATGTTATAGGAGGGGAGTTACATGGGACTGTATGTTATAGGAGGGAAGTTACATGGGACTGTATGTTATAGGAGGAGGGGAGTTACATGGGACTGTATGTTATTAGAGGGGAGTTACATGGGACTGTATGTTATAGGAGGGGGGAGTTACATGGGACTGTATGTAATAGGAGGAGGGGAGTTACATGGGACTGCATGTTATAGGAGGGAAGTTACATGGGACTGTATGTTATAGGAGAGGAGTTACATGGGACTGTATGTTATAGGAGAGGAGTTACATGGGACTGTATGTTATAGGAGGAGGGGAGTTACATGGGACTGTATGTTATAGGAGGGGGGAGTTACATGGGACTGTATGTTATAGGAGGAGGGGAGTTACATGGGACTGTATGTTATAGGAGAGGAGTTACATGGGACTGTATGTTATAGGAGGAGGGGAGTTACATGGGACTGTATGTTATAGGAGGGGGAGTTACATGGGACTGTATGTTATAGGAGGAGGGGAGTTACATGGGACTGTATGTTATAGGAGGGAGTTACATGGGACTGTATGTTATAGGAGGAGGGGAGTTACATGGGACTGTATGTTATAGGAGGAGGGGAGTTACATGGGACTGTATGTTATAGGAGGAGGGGAGTTACATGGGACTGTATGTTATAGGAGGGGAGTTACATGGGACTGTATGTTATAGGAGGAGGGGAGTTACATGGGACTGTACGTTATTAGAGGGGAGTTACATGGGACTGTATGTTATTGGAGGGGAGTTACATGGGACTGTATGTTATTGGAGGGGAGTTACATGGGACTGTATGTTATAGGAGGAGGGGAGTTACATGGGACTGTATGTTATTGGAGGAGAGTTACATGGGACTGTATGTTATTGGAGGAGAGTTACATGGGACTGTATGTTATAGGAGGAGGGTAGTTACATGGGACTGTATGTTATTGGAGGAGAGTTACATGGGACTGTATGTTATAGGAGGAGGGGAGTTACATGGGACTGTATGTTATAGGAGGGGAGTTACATGGGACTGTATGTTATAGGAGGAGGGGAGTTACATGGGACTGTATGTTATTGGAGCGGAGTTACATGGGACTGTCTGTATGGGCAGGAAGCAGATGGCTCCAGTCACTGTATAGTGGTGGGGACCTGTAACTGCAGCTCGGGCCTCCTATTACTGTGCTGGGACCTCAGCGGTCAGTGACTAATGACCGTCCCTGTGCAGAGTCCCTCAGGGAGATGGGGGGGGCTCTGATACTGTGAGACAGATCATTGGTGGGAGAGATTGTTGGGGATCTGAACCCCCAGACCCCACAGTCTCTTGTGATGACAGGGACACTATATAGCGGTAAGAACAGTGTGGGGACCTGATGAAGAGCTGTTTGCTTTGGCTTCTTACTAATAAGGCGCTGTTGTATATTGCTGGTCTATCATGTTCCTGTATAGAGAAGTGTCTGTCAGTCATCAGCAGGTGGGCGGGGTCTGTGGCGGGAGCTTCATCTCTTGTATATGGGGCAGAGTGTGAGCGGATGTGCAGGCGCCCTCTGTCCTCTGCTGCCATCTGGTGGTGATTGGGGATTTTGCAGGACACAGCAGGTATGATGTCATTATTCTCTCTTCACTGTCCGTTGGGGGCGCTGGGTGTCATAGGGTCTCCAAACTGCAACAATACTACATTTCCCATCATGCCTGCACAACCAAATCCAAAGCTTTAGCTGTCCGGGTATGATGGGAATTGTGGCTTTGCTGGAGGGCCGGAGTTTGGAGACCCACGGTGCACAGCTCTGCCCCCATGCTCCAATCTAGTTCTGGATCCCCTTATACTAAGCTGTTATTATGTATATTGTACAGTTATAAAGGGATGCCCCCCACATCTACCCCAGCACCTGCACTTCCAGCCTAACCTGCTTTTACGTCCTAAATACAAGACTTTCACCTCTAGGTTCCAAAAACAGGACCGGGAGGGACTATTATCACCCAATCTGGGGTCCTTTATACAGGACCGAGACCCCCCGCTCTGAGGCCATTCCTACAGGACAGAGACCCCCCGCTCTGAGGCCATTCCTACAGGACAGAGACCTCCGGCTCTGAGGCCATTCCTACAGGACAGAGACCCTCGGCTGTGAGGCCCTACCTACAGGACAGAGACCCCCCGCTCTGAGGCCATTCCTACAGGACCGAGACCCCCCGCTCTGAGGCCATTCCTACAGGACAGAGACCCCCCGCTCTGAGGCCATTCCTACAGGACAGAGACCTCCGGCTCTGAGGCCATTCCTACAGGACAGAGACCCTCGGCTGTGAGGCCCTACCTACAGGACAGAGACCCCCCGCTCTGAGGCCATTCCTACAGGACCGAGACCCCCCGCTCTGAGGCCATTCCTACAGGACAGAGACCCCCGGCTCTGAGGCCATCCCTACAGGACAGAGACCCCCGGCTCTGAGGCCCTACCTACAGGTCAGAGACCCCCCGCTCTGAGGCCATTCCTACAGGACAGAGACCCCCGGCTCTGAGGCCATTCCTACAGGACCGAGACCTCCGGCTGTGAGGCCCTACCTACAGGACAGAGACCCCCGGCTCTGAGGCCCTACCTACAGGACAGAGACCCCCAGCTCTGAGGCCATCTCTACAGGACAGAGACCCCCGGCTCTGAGGCCATCCCTACAGGACAGAGACCCCCGGCTCTGAGGCCCTACCTACAGGACAGAGACCCCCGGCTCTGAGGCCATTCCTACAGGACCGAGACCCCCCGCTCTGAGGCCATTCCTACAGGACAGAGACCCCCCGCTCTGAGGCCATTCCTACAGGTCAGAGACCCCCGGCTCTGAGGCCATCCCTACAGGACAGAGACCCCCGGCTCTGAGGCCATTCCTACAGGACAGAGACCCCCCGCTCTGAGGCCCTACCTACAGGACAGAGACCCCCGGCTCTGAGGCCCTACCTACAGGACAGAGACCCTCGGCTCTGAGGCCCTACCTACAGGACAGAGACCCTCGGCTCTGAGGCCCTACCTACAGGACAGAGACCCTCGGCTCTGAGGCCCTACCTACAGGACAGAGACCTCCGGCTCTGAGGCCATCCCTACAGGACAGAGACCCCCGGCTCTGAGGCCCTACCTACAGGACCGAGACCCTCGGCTCTGAGGCCATTCTTACAGGACAGAGACCCCCCCCGCTCTGAGGCCATCTCTACAGGACAGAGACCCCCGGCTCTGAGGCCATCTCTACAGGACAGAGACCCCCGGATCTGAGGCCCTACCTACAGGACAGAGACCCCCCGCTCTGAGGCCATGCAGCCATGTTTTTTCTAATCCTAGATAAGCTGGGTGAAAATGACAGGAAGTGTGCGGTGCGTGTGATAAATCCCTCCCCATAGCACATCCAGGATGCACAGACGAAACCTGATTAAAAATGTTAGAAAACGGTATTTATTATACAAAGCTGCGTGAGGACGCTACAGGCCACCAGGGGGCGTACAGTACACCGCCAGCAGCGTCACACATCCTCCTCCCGTATAGGGTCAGACCGCGGCCCCAGTGCCCATAACAGCCAATCAGGGTCCACATTTTAGAAGCTGGACTGTGATTGGTTGTTGTGCTGGGAATCCTGAGAGATGTAGTGCTCACGCCACAGCAATGACTACATCTCCCACAATGCCGTGCAGCAGTGCACATTGACCCCACAGAAGGAATGGGAGGAGCAGCAGAAGAAAATGGAATCCCTTGTAAATCCTCAGAGACCTCCAGCTAACCCTTAGGGAAGACTACAACTCCCAGCATGTCCTTAGCACTATACACATACACTTAACACGTTCTGAATCCTTCATCCCATCCCCCCACCTTATAGTAATGTTACTAAATCTCCATCATCAGCTCCTACACTCTGGGACCCCCCACCTCTAATACTGCAGCGGCAGGCTGGGGGGGGGGGACGAGATTGCAGGAGGGTTGTCACCTACAGACGACTCGCTATATACAGACTGATATTACCTGCAGGGGGCGCCCCATCCCCCCAGTATACACTCACTCCCTATTCCTATAGTATAAGGCCTCTAAGGAATGTCCATGGGGAGGGGGGGTCAGTAGATGAGGGACCCCCGGTCCATGGGGAGGGGGGGGGGGGGGGGAGTCAGTAGATGAGGGACCCTCGGTCCATGGGGAGGAGGGGTCAGTAGATGAGGGACCCCCGGTCCATGGGGAGGAGGGGTCAGTAGATGAGGGACCCCCGGTCCATGGGGAGGGAGGATGGACGCGGTGGGCCGCTCTGTGCTAATCCTGTAACAGTTCAATGTCTGGATGAGCTGTGTCCATTCCCAGTATGACAGGACGGGGGCGCTCCATCTCCCTCCAGTCGATCCTTATATCACAGAACACTTGTTGCCGCCCTTCTTGGAAGAACTTCTTAAATCCACTGGATCCTTCATCCCGTGAGCCTGCAAGAAACAGAGTCAGGGGCCATGTCTGTGGGGTCTCTGGGGGGTATGTGGGACGTATATGGGGGCACACTCACCGCCCTCCGGGACATCTGCATCAGGATATCTGTGGCCAGTGCATTAAAAGCCTGCGGGGAAAGAGGGGACATTAGTGGAAGAGAAGACCAGGCACCGAGATCTACCCAACTACCGCCATCACTCACCTCATCCACGTTCTGACTGGACTTAGCGCTGGTCTCAAAGAATCGGATACCATGTTCCTTAGCAAGCTAATGGCGGAAAGAAGAGGAGGAAAGTCACTGTAGGACACAGGTAGACCCCTACTACCGCCCCCCCCCCCCCCCCCAGGTACTCAGGACACAGGTAGACCTCCACTACTGCCCCCCCCCCCCAGGTACTCAGGACACAGGTAGACCTCCACTACTGCCCCCCCCAGGTACTCAGGACACAGGTAGACCTCCACTACTGCCCCCCCCCAGGTACTCAGGACACAGGTAGACCTCCACTACTGCCCCCCCCCCCAGGTACTCAGGACACAGGTAGACCTCCACTACTGCCCCCCCCAGGTACTCAGGACACAGGTAGAACCTCCACTACTGCCCCCCCCAGGTACTCAGGACACAGGTAGACCTCCACTACTGCCCCCCCCCAGGTACTCAGGACACAGGTAGACCTCCACTACTGCCCCCCCCCCAGGTACTCAGGACACAGGTAGACCTCTACTCTCCACCCCCCCCCCCCAGGTACTCAGGACACAGGTAGACCTCTACTCTCCACCCCCCCCCCCCCCAGGTACTCAGGACACAGGTAGACCTCCACTACTGCCCCCCCCCCCCAGGTACTCAGGACACAGGTAGACCCCTACTCTCCACCCCCCCCCCCAGGTACTCAGGACACAGGTAGACCCCTACTCTCCACCCCACCCCCCCAGGTACTCAGGACACAGGTAGACCTCCACTACTGCCCCCCCCCCAGGTACTCAGGACACAGGTAGACCTCCGCTACTGCCCCCCCAGGTACTCAGGACACAGGTAGACCTCCGCTACTGCCCCCCCAGGTACTCAGGACACAGGTAGACCTCCACTACTGCCCCCCCCCCAGGTACTCAGGACACAGACCCCTACTCTCCACCCCCCCCCCCCCCCCAGGTACTCAGGACACAGGTAGACCTCTACTACTACCCCCCCCCCCCCCCCCAGGTACTCAGGACACAGGTAGACCTCTACTACTGCCCCCCCCAGGTACTCAGGACTCAGGTGGACCTCTACTACTGCCCCCCCCCCAGGTACTCAGGACACAGGTAGACCTCCACTACTGCCCCCGCCAGGTACTCAGGACACAGGTAGACCCCTACTCTCCACCCCCCCCCCCCAGGTACTCAGGACACAGGTAGACCTCTACTCTCCACCCCACCCCCCCAGGTACTCAGGACACAGGTAGACTTCCACTACTGCCCCCCCCCCAGGTACTCAGGACACAGGTAGACCTCCACTACCGCCCCCCCCCCCCCAGGTACTCAGGACACAGGTAGACCCCTACTCTCCACCCCCCCCCCCCCCCAGGTACTCAGGACACAGGTAGACCTCCACTACTGCCCCCCCCCCCCAGGTACTCAGGTAGACGTCCACTACTGCTCCCCCCAGGTACTCAGGACACAGGTAGACCTCTACTACTACCCCCCCCCCCCAGGTACTCAGGACACAGGTAGACCTCTACTACTGCCCCCCCCCAGGTACTCAGGACTCAGGTGGACCTCTACTACTGCCCCCCCCCCAGGTACTCAGGACACAGGTAGACCTCCACTACTGCCCCCCCAGGTACTCAGGACACAGGTAGACCCCTACTCTCCACCCCACCCCCCCCCAGGTACTCAGGACACAGGTAGACCTCTACTCTCCACCCCACCCCCCCAGGTACTCAGGACACAGGTAGACTTCCACTACTGCCCCCCCCAGGTACTCAGGACACAGGTAGACCTCCACTACCGCCCCCCCCCCCCAGGTACTCAGGACACAGACCCCTACTCTCCCCCCCCCCAGTACTCAGGACACAGGTAGACCTCCACTACTGCCCCCCCCAGGTACTCAGGTAGACCTCCACTACTGCTCCCCCCCAGGTACTCAGGACACAGGTAGACCTCCACTACTGCCCCCCCCCAGGTACTCAGGACACAGGTAGACCTCTACTACTGCCCCCCCCCCCAGATACTCAGTACACAGGTAGACCTCTACTACTACCCCCCCCCCAGGTACTCAGGTAGACCTCCACTACTGCTCCCCCCCAGGTACTCAGGACACAGGTAGACCTCTACTACTGCCCCCCCCCCAGGTACTCAGGACACAGGTAGACCTCTACTACTGCCCCCCCCAGGTACTCAGGACACAGGTAGACCTCTACTACCGCCCCGCCCCCCCCAGGTACTCAGGACACAGGTAGGCCCCATACTACCGCCCCCCCCCCCCCCCCAGATACTCAGGACACAGGTAGGCCCCATACTACCGCCCCCCCCCAGGTACTCAGGACACAGGTAGGCCCCATACTACCGCCCCCCCCCCCCAGGTACTCAGGACACAGGTAGGCCCCATACTACCCCCCCCCCAGGTACTCAGGACACAGGTAGGCCCCATACTACCACCCCCCCCCCCCCAGGTACTCAGGACACAGGTAGGCCCCATACTACCGCCCCCCCCCCCCCAGGTACTCAGGACACAGCTAGACCTCTACTACCCCCCCCCCCCCCCCCCCCCCCCCAGGTACTCAGGGGTATGCGGGACACATGTAGACCTTCACCCCCTGGGTACACAGGACAAATGCATAGACCACCATTCCCCCACCCCCAAGGTACGCTGGACTCGCCTAGACCTTTACCACCATCCTTCCCACCCACGTGTATACCCCCTCCCCAACATCCCCCTCCCCGGTACACATAATACGCATATACCTCCATCACCCGTGGGTACACAGGACATGCGTAGACCTCTACCCAACCCCTATGCCACTGCCCTCCGGGCACCGGGACACATGTAGACCTCCATTCCCCCAGGGTACACGGACACACAGTCACCTTCTCCCCTCGCTCCTTTGGGACCTTCCGTCTGTTCTCCATGTCACATTTGTTTCCCAGGAGCATCCGCTCTACACCCGGTGCAGCATTCTGCAGGGAGAAACAACTACTAATAGAAGAGTAAAACAGCCCAACAAGGACACTCCCCAATTACTGATGGAACAGTCCTAACTGGTCACTCCCCAACTACTGATGGAACATTCCTATGTGGTCACTAATCAACTACTGATGGAACAGACCAACCCGTTCACTACCCAATCCCCAACTACTGATGGAACAGTCCTATCTGGTCGCTCCCCAACTACTGATGGAACAGTCCTATCTGGTCGCTCCCCAACTACTGATGGAACAGTCCTATCTGGTCGCTCCCCAACTACTGATGGAACAGTCCAACCGCATGAGAGTGCAACAAGTGATAGAACAGTCCTATCTGGTCACTCCCCAACGACTCAGGGAACAGTCCTACCTGTTCACTATATAATTACTCATGGAATAGTCCAACCCGGTCACTGCCTAATCACTGATGGAACAGTCCTATCTGGTCACTTCCTAACTACTGATGGAACAGTCCAGCCTGGTGACTTCCCAACAAGAGATGAAACAGTTCAAGCTGATGATAGTTCTACAAGTGATGGAATAGTCCAACGAGGACACTCCCCGACTATTATAAAGGCCCCCCACCTCCACACCATGCCCCGTCCCTTTGGCACCCTCTGCACCTCGTCCCCCCCACACTCACACACACACCGCCATTGCTCACCCACCTCTTTAATGCTCTTCATCCAGTTTTGAATATTTTCGAAGGATCGCTCATCAGTGATATCATAGACCAGGATGATCCCCTGAAACAAAGCAACAGGTGAGATCATCCCTCACGTTGTAACGTATGGGACGTGCTGCATAGAGGCCCCACCCTGATATGCCACCGCCCACCCATTCTCTATCATGGTGGTCTGACCTTTACCATCCGTCCTGTCCTCC
The DNA here is from genome assembly GCA_027789725.1 of Dendropsophus ebraccatus. NCBI lineage: Eukaryota > Metazoa > Chordata > Amphibia > Anura > Hylidae > Dendropsophus > Dendropsophus ebraccatus. The sequence goes on from JAQFWZ010000033.1 coordinate 19,852,551, forward strand.
CCCTACACAAGCTATGAGGAGTCCCGTCACAGCACTCAGTGGGGTACTCACCATTGCCCCCCGATAGTAGGCCGTTGTGATGGTCTTGAATCTCTCTTGTCCGGCCGTGTCCCTGACAAGAAAACAAACGTAATTTATTGGTAGCCATGACTGTCAATGGCAGCCCCTCCTGAGGGACAATCTGGGGTCATAGGCACCCAGATGCTTCTGCTCAGCAATGGCGGCCATCTTGTTAGGCAATGGTATATAGAGGTCTGTGTATCTCAGTGGCAGCCCACCCTTAGGCCATGCTGCTGCAGAACATCTTTGCCTCTGGATAACTCACCAGACCTGAAGTTTGATTTTCTTTCCTTGGATCTCGGTCGTCCGGATTTTAAAGTCAATTCCTGCGAAGAACAAGAGAAAACGCTTCTAAGATTGACCAATAAATCCCTCAGAATCGGGAGGCTGGGAAAGCTGGGTGACGCTCATCAAGGAGAAGATGATGGCGGCTGTTTTGTTGGCCAACTTTACCAAAGCCCTGATCTACAGCGAGCAGGACTGGGACTCCATCCCCATCATTGTGTGGATATCTGCGGGGTCTCCCCTCCCCCCCACATAATGGACAAATAGAAGGCGGCAGGAAGGAAGATGAGGAATCCTGAGTGACAGCGGATCAGAGGCAAGCGCCTTCCTGCTTTTGTTACTGGGATGAAATCATAAGACAGCCATAAAATCGAGGAAGTATCCGGAGCAGACGCTGCCGAACTGATCAGTCTATTATACAGGTCGTCTATAACCGATCAGATCAGTCTATTATACAGGACGTCTATAACCGATCAGATCAGTCTATTATACAGGACGTCTATAACCGATCAGATCAGTCTATTATACAGGTCGTCTATAACCGATCAGATCAGTCTATTATATAGGTCGGGTATTATACGCTGCTAAACCAATTAGTCTATTATACACCACTGCACCGATCAGGTCTGTCTATTACCCGCCGCCGCACCGACGGCATCAGTCTATTATCCACCGCACCGACTGGATCAGTCTATTATCCACCGCACCGACCGGATCAGTCTATTACCACTGCCGCACCGATCGGGTCAGTCTATTATCTGCCGCACCGATCGGGTCAGTCTATTATCTGCCGCACCGATTGGGTCAGTCTATTATCCGTCGCACCGATCGGATCAGTCTATTACCACCGTCGCACCGATCGGATCAGTCTATTACCACTGCCGCACCGATCGGGTCAGTCTATTATCTGCCGCACCGATCGGATCAGTCTATTATCCGCCGCACCGATCGGATCAGTCTATTATCCGCCGCACCGATCGGATCAGTCTATTATCCGCAGCACCGATCGGGTCAGTCTATTATCCGCAGCACCGATCGGATCAGTCTATTATCCGCCGCACCGATCGGGTCAGTCTATTATCCGCCGCACCGACCGGATCAGTCTATTATCCGTCGCACCGATCGGATCAGTCTATTACCACCGCCGCACCGATCACAGAATTAAAGATAAGATATATACAATACAACACAGAAACACAAAATTACAAGGAAACGAGACACAAAGGGAAAACAAACAATACAACATACTGATAAAACAATATACAAAGAAACAAACCCACAATACAACAGACAACACCAGACGTACGGGACAAACAAGAGGCAAGGACAAATATACAAGAGCGCAAAGGACACAAAGCAACATAAACTGAACCCAACATAATACATCAGATACTGGACAACAACTACACAACACAGAAAGACAAGAATCTGCTACAAGGCAAAACAAAAAGACACAAGGCAACACAAACAGGACACACTGGATACAACAACACACACAGGACACACAGGATACAACAACACACACAGGACACAACAACACACACAGGACACACAGGATACAACAACACACAGGATACAACAACACACACAGGATACAACAACACACAGGACACACAGGATACAACAACACACAGGATACAACAACACACACAGGACACACAGGATACAACAACACACAGGATACAACAACACACAGGATACAACAACACATACAGGATACAACAACACACACAGGACACACAGGATACAACAACACACACAGGACACAGGATACAACAACACACACAGGATACAACAACACACACAGGACACACAGGATACAACAACACACACAGGATACAAGAACACACACAGGATACAACAACACACAGGACACACAGGATACAACAACACACACAGGACACAACAACACACACAGGACACAACAACACACAGGACACACAGGATACAACAACACATACAGGATACAACAACACACACAGGATACAACAACACACACAGGACACAACAACACACACAGGACACACAGGATACAACAACACACAGGACACACAGGATACAACAACACACACAGGATACAACAACACACACAGGACACAGGATACAACAACACACACAGGACACACAGGATACAACAACACACACAGGACACAACAACACACACAGGACACAACAACACACACAGGACACACAGGATACAACAACACACACAGGACACAACAACACACACAGGATACAACGACACACAGGATACAACAACACACACAGGACACACAGGATACAACAACACACAGGACACACAGGATACAACAACACACAGGATACAACAACACACAGGATACAACAACACACAGGACACACAGGATACAACAACACACACAGGACACAACAACACACACAGGACACAACAACACACACAGGACACACAGGATACAACAACACATACAGGATACAACAACACACACAGGATACAACAACACACACAGGACACACAGGATACAACAACACACACAGGACACAACAACACACACAGGATACAACAACACACACAGGACACACAGGATACAACAGGACACACAGGATACAACAACACACACAGGACACACAGGATACAACAACACACACAGGACACACAGGATACAACAACACACACAGGACACACAGGATACAACAACACACACAGGATACAACAACACACACAGGATACAACAACACACACAGGATACACTGGATGCAACAACACACTGGATACAACAACACACAGGATACAACAACACACACAGGACACACAGGATACAACAACACACACAGGATACAACAACACACACAGGATACAACAACACACACAGGATACAACAACACACACAGGATACAACAACACACACAGGATACACTGGATGCAACAACACACTGGATACAACAACACACAGGATACAACAACACACACAGGACACACTGGATACAACAACACACACTGGATACAACAACACACACAGGACACACAGGATACAACAACACACACAGGACACACAGGATACAACAACACACACAGGACACACAGGATACAACAACACACACAGGACACACAGGATACAACAACACACACAGGACACACAGGATACAACAACACACACAGGACACAGGATACAACAACACACAGGATACACAGGATACAACAACACACACAGGATACAACAACACACACAGGACACACAGGATACAACAACACACACAGGATACAACAACACAGTACTGTAAAGATAATATCTGAGATCCAAGAGGACAGGACACAAGGTAATGTGCAGATACAAGACAACCTATCTGAGATACAAGAGGACAAGGCAGCCAGTAATAGAGTCCGACCCTGGAGCAGAGAGGGGGGTTGTCTGGGCCGCAGAGCTGACACTCAGCAGGTATATTGGGGGAGGGGTCTCGCTCACCTATGGTGGAGATGTAGGTGCTGTTGAAGCTGTCCTCAGAGAAGCGGACGATCAGACAGGTCTTCCCCACCCCGCTGTCCCCGATCAGCAGCAGCTTGAAGAGATGGTCATAGGATTTCGCCATATTAACCAGGAGAGGAGGAAGAAGAGAAAACTCAGCAAAAGTAAAAAAGCAAGAGGAGGAGGAGGATGAAGAGGAGGAGGAGGCGGGGGAGGGGAGCAGCCGGGAAACACAACTCAGGATTGGAGGAGAAACAGGAAAACCTGCAGGAATGGGGGAAAGAATGGGAAGAGGCGTCCACCCCCCCCCCCCCCCCCGGGATACAGGAACAGCCCATACATGTACTGATGGGGGACAGAAATCAGTGTGACACAGGGGAGATGAGGGGACAGTAATCAGTGTGATACACAGGGGAGATGAGGGGAAAGTAATCAGTGTGATACAGGGGGAGATGAGGGGACAGTAATCAGTGTGACAGGGGAGATGAGGGGACAGTAATCAGTGTGACACAGGGAGATGAGGGGACAGTAATCAGTGTGACAGGGGAGATGAGGGGACAGTAATCAGTGTGACAGGGGAGATGAGGGGACAGTAATCAGTGTGACACACAGGGGGAGATGAGGGGACAGTAATCAGTGTGACACACAGGGGGAGATGAGGGGACAGTAATCAGGGAGATGAGGGGACAGTAATCAGTGTGATACAGGGAGATGAGGGGACAGTAATCAGTGTGACACAGGGGAGATGAGGAGACAGTAATCAGTGTGACATACAGGGGGAGATGAGGGGACAGTAATCAGTGTGACACAGGGAGATGAGGGGACAGTAATCAGTGTGACAGGGGAGATGAGGGGACAGTAATCAGTGTGACAGGGGAGATGAGGGGACAGTAATCAGTGTGACACAGGGAGATGAGGGGACAGTAATCAGTGTGAATCACGGGGAGATGAGGGGACAGTAATCAGTGTGACACAGGGAGATGAGGGGACAGTAATCAGTGTGATACAGGGGGAGATGAGGGGACAGTAATCAGTGTGACACACAGGGAGATGAGGGGACAGTAATCAGTCTGACACAGGGGAGATGAGGGGACAGTAATCAGTGTGACACACAGGGAGATGAGGGGACAGTAATCAGTGTGACACAGGGAGATGAGGGGACAGTAATCAGTGTGACACAGGGAGATGAGGGGACAGTAATCAGTGTGACACAGGGAGATGAGGGGACAGTAATCAGTGTGACACACAGGGGGAGATGAGGGGACAGTAATCAGTGTGACACACAGGGGAGATGAGGGGACAGTAATCAGTGTGACACACAGGGAGATGAGGGGACAGTAATCAGTCTGACACAGGGGAGATGAGGGGACAGTAATCAGTGTGACACACGGGGAGATGAGGGGACAGTAATCAGTGTGACACAGGGAGATGAGGGGACAGTAATCAGTGTGACACAGGGGGAGATGAGGGGACAGTAATCAGTGTGACACACAGGGGGAGATAAGGGGACAGTAATCAGTGTGACACACAGGGGAGATGAGGGGACAGTAATCAGTGTGACACAGGGAGATGAGGGGACAGTAATCAGTGTGACACACAGGGGGAGATGAGGGGACAGTAATCAGTATGATACACAGGGGAGATGAGGGGACAGTAATCAGTGTGACACAGGGAGATGAGGGGACAGTAATCAGTGTGAATCACGGGGAGATGAGGGGACAGTAATCAGTGTGACACACAGGAGATGAGGGGACAGTAATCAGTGTGACACAGGGGAGATGAGGGGACAGTAATCAGTGTGACACAGATTGGGGGAGATGAGGGGACAGTAGTCAGTGTGACACAGGGAGATGAGGGGACAGTAATCAGTGTGACACAGGGGAGATGAGGGGACAGTAATCAGTGTGATACAGGGGGAGATGAGGGGACAGTAATCAGTGTGACACACGGGAGATGGGACAGTAATCAGTGTGACACACAGGGGGAGATGAAGGGACTAATCAGTGTGACACAGGGAGATGAGGGGACAGTAATCAGTGTGACACAGGGGAGATGAGGGGACAGTAATCAGTGTGACACAGGGGAGATGAGGGGACAGTAATCAGTGTGACATACAGGGGGAGATGAGGGGACAGTAATCAGTGTGACACACAGTGGGAGATGAGGGGACAGTAATCAGTGTGACACACAGTGGGAGATGAGGGGACAGTAATCAGTGTGACACACAGTGGGAGATGAGGGGACAGTAATCAGTGTGACGGGGAGATGAGAGGACAGTAATCAGTGTGACACACAGGGGAGATGAGGGGACAGTAATCAGTGTGACACGGGAGATGAGGGGACAGTAATCAGTGTGACACAGGGGGAGATGAGGGGACAGTAATCAGTGTGACACACAGGCGGAGATGAGGGGACAGTAATCAGTGTGACACACGGGGGGATGAGGGGACGGTAATCAGTGTGACACACGGGGAGATGAGGGGACAGTAATCAGTGTGACACAGGGGGATGAGGGGACAGTAATCAGTGTGACACATGGGGAGATGAGGGGACAGTAATCAGTGTGACACAGGGGAGATGAAGGGACAGTAAACAGTGTGACACACAGGGGAAGATGAGGGGACAGTAATCAGTGTGACACACGGGGAGATGAGGGGACAGTAATCTGTGTGACACACAGGGGAGATGAGGGGACAGTAATCAGTGTGACACACAGGGGGAGATGAGGGGACAGTAAACAGTGTGACACACAGGGGGAGATGAGGGGACAGTAATCAGTGTGACACACAGGGGAGATGAGGGGACAGTAATCAGTTTGACACACAGGGGGAGATGAGGGGACAGTAAACAATGTGACACACAGGGGGAGATGAGGGGACAGTAATCAGTGTGACACACAGGGGAGATGAGGGGACAGTAATCAGTGTGACACACAGGGGGAGATGAGGGAACAGTAATCAGTGTGACACAGGAGAGATGAGGGGAAAGTAATCAGTGTGACGGGGATGAGGGGACAGTAATCAGTGTGACACACAGGGGGAGATGAGGGGACAGTAATCAGTATGATACACAGGGGAGATGAGGGGACAGTAATCAGTGTGACACAGGGGAGATGAGGGGACAGTAATCAGTCTGACACACAGGGGGAGATGAGGGGACAGTAATCAGTATGATACACAGGGGAGATGAGGGGACAGTAATCAGTGTGACACAGGGAGATGAGGGGACAGTAATCAGTGTGACAGGGGGAGATGAGGGGACAGTAATCAGTGTGACACACAGGGGGAGATGAGGGGACAGTAATCAGTGTGATACACAGGGGAGATGAGGGGACAGTAATCAGTGTGACACACAGGGGGAGATGAGGGGACAGTAATCAGTGTGACACAGGGGAGATGAGGGGACATTAATCAGTGTGACACACGGGGAGATGAGGGGACAGTAATCAGTGTGATACACAGGGGAGATGAGGGGAGAGTAATCAGTGTGACACACAAAGAGATGAGGGGACAATAATCAGTGTGACACACAGGGGAGATGGGGGGACAGTAATCAGTGTGATACACAGGGAGATGAGGGGACAGTAATCAGTGTGACAAAGGGGAGATGAGGGAACAGTAATCAGTGTGATACACAGGGGAGATGAGGGGACAGTAATCAGTGTGACACACAGGGGAGATAAGGGGACAGTAATCAGTGTGACACACAGGGGAGATGAGGGGACAGTAATCAGTGTGACACACGGGAGATGAGGGGACAGTAATCAGTGTGACACAGGGGAGATGAGGGGAGAGTAATCAGTGTGACACACAAAGAGATGAGGGGACAATAATCAGTGTGACACACAGGGGAGATGGGGGGACAGTAATCAGTGTGACACACAGGGGGAGATGAGGGGACAGTAATCAGTGTGATACACAGGGGAGATGAGGGGACAGTAATCAGTGTGACACAGGGAGATGAGGGGACAGTAATCAGTGTGACAAAGGGGAGATGAGGGAACAGTAATCAGTGTGATACAGAGGGGAGATGAGGGGACAGTAATCAGTGTGACACACAGGGGGAGATAAGGGGACAGTAATCAGTGTGACACACAGGGGAGATGAGGGGACAGTAATCAGTGTGACAGGGGGAGATGAGGGGACAGTAATCAGTGTGACACACAGGGGAGATGAGGGGACAGTAATCAGTGTGATACACAGAGGAGATGAGGGGACAGTAATCAGTGTGACATACAGGGGGAGATGAGGGGACAGTAATCAGTGTGACACACAGTGGGAGATGAGGGGACAGTAATCAGTGTGATACACAGGGGAGATGAGGGGACAGTAATCAGTGTGACACACAGGGGAGATGAGGGGACAGTAATCAGTGTGATACACAGAGGGAGATGAGGGGACAGTAATCAGTGTGATACACAGGGGGAGATGAGGGGACAGTAATCAGTGTGATACACAGGGAGATGAGGGGACAGTAATCAGTGTGACACAGGGGAGATGAGGGGACAGTAATCAGTGTGACACAGGGGGAGATGAGGGGACAGTAATCAGTGTGACACAGGGGAGATGAGGGGACAGTAATCAGTGTGACACAGGGGAGATGAGGGGACAGTAATCAGTGTGATACACAGGGGAGATGAGGGGACAGTAATCAGTGTGATACACAGGGAGATGAGGGGACAGTAATCAGTGTGACACACGGGGATGAGGGGACAGTAATCAGTGTGACGGGGATGAGGGGACAGTAATCAGTGTGACACAGGGGGAGATGAGGGGACAGTAATCAGTGTGACGGGAGATGAGGGGACAGTAATCAGTGTGACACAGGGGGAGATGAGGGGTCAGTAATCAGTGTGACACACGGGGAGATGAGAGGACAGTAATCAGTGTGACACACAGGGGGAGATGAGGGGACAGTAATCAGTGTGATACACAGGGAGATGAGGGGACAGTAATCAGTGTGACACACAGGGGGAGATGAGGGGCCAGTAATCAGTGTGATACACAGGGAGATGAGGGGACAGTAATCAGTGTGACACAGGAGATGAGGGGACAGTAATCAGTGTGACACAGGGGAGATGAGGGGACAGTAATCAGTGTGATACTCAGGGGAGATGAGGGGACAGTAATCAGTGTGATACACAGGGGAGATGAGGGGACAGTAATTAGTGTGACACACAGGGGAGATGAGGGGACAGTAATCAGTGTGATACACAGGGGAGATGAGGGGACAGTAATCAGTGTGACACAGGGGGATGAGGGGACAGTAATCAGTGTGACACACAGGGGAGATGAGGGGACAGTAATCAGTGTGATACACAGGAGAGATGAGGGGACAGTAATCAGTGTGATACACAGGGGAGATGAGGGGACAGTAATCAGTGTGATACACAGGGGGAGATGGGGGGACAGTAATCAGTGTGACACACGGGGGAGATGAGGGGACAGTAATCAGTGTGATACACAGGGGGAGATAAGGGGACAGTAATCAGTGTGACACACAGGGGAGATGAGGAGACAGTAATCAGTGTGACACACAGGGGAGATGAGGGGGCAGTAATCAGTGTGACACACAGGGGAGATGAGGGGACAGTAATCAGTGTGACACACAGGGGGAGATGATGGGACAGTAATCAGTGTGATACACAGGGGGAGATGAGGGGACAGTAATCAGTGTGACACAGGGGGAGATGAGGGGTCAGTAATCAGTGTGACACAGGGAGATGAGGGGACAGTAATCAGTGTGACACAGGAAGATGAGGAGACAGTAATCAGTGTGATACAGGGGGAGATGAGGGGACAGTAATCAGTGTGACACACAGGGGGAGATGAGGGGACAGTAATCAGTGTGACACAGGGAGATGAGGGGACAGTAATCAGTGTGACACAGGGGAGATGAGACAGTAATCAGTGTGACACAGGGGAGATGAGGGGACAGTAATCAGTGTGACACACAGGAGAGATGAGGGGACAGTAATCAGTGTGACACACAGGGGAGATGAGGGGACAGTAATCAGTGTGATACACAGGGGGAGATGAGGGGACAGTAATCAGTGTGACACAGGGGGAGATGAGGGGTCAGTAATCAGTGTGACACAGGGAGATGAGGAGACAGTAATCAGTGTGACATACAGGGGAGATGAGGGGACAGTAATCAGTGTGACACACAGGGAGATAAGGAGACAGTAATCAGTGTGATACAGGGGGAGATGAGGGGACAGTAATCAGTGTGACACAGGGAGATGAGGGGACAGTAATCAGTGTGACACAGGGGAGATGGGACAGTAATCAGTGTGACACACAGGGGGAGATGAGGGGACAGTAATCAGTGTGACACAGGGAGATGAGGGGACAGTAATCAGTGTGACACAGGGGAGATGAGACAGTAATCAGTGTGACACAGGGGAGATGAGGGGACAGTAATCAGTGTGATACACAGGAGAGATGAGGGGACAGTAATCAGTGTGACACACAGGGGAGATGAGGGGACAGTAATCAGTGTGACAGGGGAGATGAGGGGACAGTAATCAGTGTGACACACAGGGGAGATGAGGAGACAGTAATCAGTGTGACACAGGGGAGATGAGGAGACAGTAATCAGTGTGACACAGGGGGAGATGAGGGGACAGTAATCAGTGTGACACAAGGGGAGATGAGGGGACAGTAATTAGTGTGACACAGGGGGAGATGAGGGGACAGTAATTAGTGTGACACAGGGAGATGAGGGGACAGTAATTAGTGTGACACAGGCTGCGGGGAATGGTCACACCAGTAGATCTCCTTACAGAGTGATAGGTGGTGAGACGACTCCCGGCCCTTTAGAGGACTGTGAGGATGTGATGCTGCTGAGCTCAGGATGGGGCCCGGATTCCTCCGGCGCAAAGACGGGATCTTAATGTAATGATCAAAAGATACCTACATCCTGGGACTGGACGTCTCCTCATGGGGGAAGGCCGTAGGGGACGTTGGGGTCTAGTGGTGGCTGGTAAAGGACGTGGAGGCCTCCCCCAGATGAGCCCATCACCTTACAGCCCCTTTGACCTGGGGATTGCCCACCTGGTTGATCCTGCCAGTAGTAAATTTGCCCTGCAGATGTAAGCACACGCAGCAGATACAGCGGCACTCACCAGAACGTCTCTTCAGTCTTTATTGTAGCCAAAACATGTAGGTTCAATCCACATACATACAGGTGAGGGAGGACATAAGGCGCATGCCAGCGATGGTCGTGTTTTGCACTTGCACACTTCGTTGAGGCTACACCCCCCCTACAGTGTAACTGACCTCATTACATCAGTTATTATTTCATTGCCCCCATGAGCCACTGGATGTAACTGCACTGTAATCACTTAAAGGGTATAGCTGGTATCTACCTCTGTAAGGTCACTGTGTAAGGTAATACTGGGCTTTGTACAGTGGATTTTACTCATTTGCAGTGGTTCCATTAGTCAGTACGCAGCAGTAATATATATCGTGATATCGTATACTGGTATTATTGGTCTTGTATACAGGATCTGGTCAGTAGCAGTATGGCGGTAATATGTATGGTGATATCTCCTCGTATACCCTATATTGTAATCCGGATTCTTCTTCTGGCTATTCTTCTGCGATTAATACAGCCCGAACTGCTTTGCGCACAGACTCCATTCAAACGTCGCTTCGAAGTCCTCAGCAGTGACAGGTGTGCTATCTATTTTTGGTTCCGATCGGATGTGTTGTTTTTAAGTATTTTACGTTTAAAGACCCCTAATTTCCCATAGTAAATAATGGCCACACTGTAAATGCTAACAGCCAATCACATCACATATGCAAACATAGCAGCCAATAGAAATTCTAAGGTCTTGTCAGGCAATGCCTCACAACATCCACACAGTCACATGTCCACTATTGGCCAATAGAAGATGTAGAAGATGGAAGGTCCTAAACGATTTTGTCTCACTGACATGAGTAAGATTGTCATGGTAACCGAACAATGATCTTTACCATTATAAGTAGCAAAGTTCAGTCAGTTAGGTAGCAGAGCTGAGGCAGCCATGTAGCAGAGCCGACACCCACACTACGTGTCAGAGCTGAGCCAGCCGTGTAGCAGAGCCGACACCACTACGTAGCAGAGCTGAGCCAACGGTATAGCACAGCCTACACCCTCACTACGTAGCAGAGCTGAGCCAGCCATGTAGCAGAGCCGACACCCTCACTACTTACATAAAGGGACGGTACCAAATTCACTATTAAAGGGACGGTACCAAAGTCGCTCTTAAAGGGAGGGTATTAAGGCTTAAAGAGGAAGTGCGGCGCTAAGAAATTATTCACAAAATAACACACATTACAAAGTTATACAACTTTGTAATGTATGTTATGTATGTGAATGGCCCCCTTCCTGTGTTCCCCGCCCGTGTACCCGGAAGTGTAGTGCAGTATACATACCTGATCCGTGTCGACCGACCCCGTCTGTAATCTTGTCAAAGACGTCATCTTCGGGAGGCCGGTGGCCGCGTCATCAGCTGCTCGGCCGCGATTGGCTGAGCACAGTTATGACGCGGCAGAGGGGGCCGGCATGAGGGACGGCAGGAGTGGGTTGGCCGGCCTCCCGAAGATGACGTTTTTGTTCCTTATATTGCCTAAGGCAAAGTACCTAGTTTACCCAAAGGTTTAAAACGTAACTTTTATTAATAGTAAATATGAAAAACTATACCCAGTTGTGTAACGTGTATATACAGTGCTCTAATGAAAATAGGGACATCATAGCGCTCATTTGTATCACTAGTAGTAGTAAGTCAGAGCATCTGATGAAACTAGTTAGACCGTAGGCTTGGCAATTTTAATTAGAGACACAACATAGGTACGCTGGTATACATTGAGGGAACAAGTCTATTACAATGACACAATATGGCATCGGAGTTAGTGATCAGAGGTTTCAGTGAAAATAGTCTCGAGTGAGACCAGCGCTGACAGCCCGCCACAGGGCTTCATTTGCGCACCGCTAGCAGAGCTTCATCTGCATACCGCCTCAGATAAAAATACACCGATTCACCCCTGTCACCACACGGGAGACAACTGTTGTGCTTACTCCCTTGACAGGTACCGCACGGCAATGCGGAGATTTGGATCCCTAGGTCCGTGCACGGACACAGGGAACCACAATAGCCGTGATACGGTAAATTTCAAGACATATCTTGTGATACCCATATGTAATCGATCTCTCTCCCCAGACGTACGCTGAACAAGCGACAATATACGGGCTCTGCATCCTCAATACACTGTGGTGGTGAAGCAACCCCCAGGTATGAGTGAGCAGCAAAAGAGAGCATTTTTGAAACACTGTATCCCTAACTAATTAGCGTATACTGTGTGCACACAGCAGATTACTAGATTACTACTACTAGTGATACAAATGAGCGCTATGATGTCCCTATTTTCATTAGAGCACTGTATATACACGTTACACAACTGGGTATAGTTTTTCATATTTACTATTAATAAAAGTTACGTTTTAAACATTTGGGTAAACTAGGTACTTTGCCTTAGGCAATATAAGGAACAAAAATATACCTCCCAAAAGGTCGGGATCTAACTCCCTCCGAAGATGACGTTTTTGACAAGATTACAGACGGGGTCGGTCGACACGGATCAGGTATGTATACTGCACTACACTTCCGGGTACACGGGCGGGGGTTGGGGAACACGGGGAAGGGGGCCATTCACATACATAACACACATTACAAGGTTGTATAACTTTGTAATGTGTGTTATTTTGTGAATAATTTCTTAGCACCGCACTTCCCCTTTAAATTTTTTCTTAAAGGGAAGTCACTGTTAAAGGGGCGCTCTGGAAGTCACTGTTAAAGGGGCGCTCTGGAAGTCACTGGTAAAGGGGCGCTCTGGAAGTCACTGGTAAAGGGGCGCTCTGGAGGTCACTGGTAAAGGGGCGCTCTGGAAGTCACTGGTAAAGGGGCACTCTGGAAGTCACTAGTAAAGGGGCGCTCTGGAAGTCACTGGTAAAGGGGCGCTCTGGAAGTCACTAGTAAAGGGGCGCTCTGGAAGTCACTGGTAAAGGGGCGCTCTGGAAGTCACTGGTAAAGGGGCGCTCTGGAAGTCACTGGTAAAGGGGCGCTCTGGAAGTCACTGGTAAAGGGGCGCTCTGGAAGTCACTGGTAAAGGGGCGCTCTGGAAGTCACTGGTAAAGGGGCGCTCTGGAAGTCACTGGTAAAGGGGCGCTCTGGAAGTCACTGGTAAAGGGGCGCTTTTTTCAAGCACTATGTATTTCCCTGGAAATGCAAATCTATTTGGTAATGTTGTTCAGTATATAGGGTTTGATCAGTAACGATATGGCGGTAATATGTACGTTAATATGGGCCCATTATATATACTAGTGTCATGGGCAGGTCTCACGAGAGGAAGGGATGGGATGACCTCACAGCAGTCTCGCGGGCAGAGGGGGTGACCTCACAGCGGTCTCGCGGGCAGAGGGGGTGGCACCTGCCGCAGGCTGCCAGGAATGATAGGAGTCAGGCCCGTTCCTACTATGAGGCAGAGTGAGGATCCTGCCTCAGGCGGCAGCTTCCGAGGTCCCCGAGGGGGCGGCACTATCCTGCCCTGTCATTGTAGTTAAGTCATTTCTGACTTAACAGCCGCCCAGCAGTGTTACAGGACCCCCTCGTGCTGCCTTATCTGGGTCCCGGCTGCCTTATCTCCAAAGCAAACAGTGGAGCATGTGATCTCTGTGCTTCCTCCACTGTGTACTGCCTGAGCGTCGGGACTGGAAGCAGGAGGAGGAGGGGACTCAGCACTGCAGCCTGCAGAGGTCATAACAGTGAGAAGAACAGGAAACTGACCCTGCAGAGCTGTGTGCTGCCTGTCCTGTGCCCCCCTCCCCTCTGTGTGTGCTGCCTGTCCTGTGCCCCCCTCCCCTCTGTGTGTGCTGCCTGTCCTGTGCCCCCCTCCCCTCTGTGTGTGCTGCCTGTCCTGTGCCCCCCTCCCCTCTGTGTGTGCTGCCTGTCCTGTTCCCCCCTCCCCTCTGTGTGTGCTGCCTGTCCTGTGCCCCCCTCCCCTCTGTGTGTGCTGCCTGTCCTGTGCCCTCCTCCTCTGTGTGTGCTGCCTGTCCTGTGCCCCCCTCCTCTGTGTGTGCTGCCTGTCCTGTGCCCCCCTCCCCTCTGTGTGTGCTGCCTGTCCTGTGCCCCCCTCCCCTGTGTGCTGCCTGTCCTGTGCCCCCTCCCCTCTGTGTGTGCTGCCTGTCCTGTGCCCCCCTCCCCTCTGTGTGTGCTGCCTGTCCTGTGCCCCCCTCCCCTCTGTGTGTGCTGCCTGTCCTGTGCCCCCCTCCCCTCTGTGTGTGCTGCCTGTCCTGTGCCCCCCTCCTCTGTGTGTGTTGTCCCCCCTCCTCTGCACCATGAGCTCTGTCTTCTGAGGTCCTGACTCTCCACAGCCTTCCAGGACCTGTGTAGCCAGGAGACAGATCAGAAACAGAAGGTATGGTGTGAATTGCGTAAGTGTGTGTGTGTGTGTGTGTGTGTGTGTGTGTGTGTAAATATGTGTGTGTGTGTGTGTGTGTAAACATGTGTGTGTGAATGTGCATGTGTGTATTATACAGTAGATATATGCTGGGGTGGGTATGCAGTGTTTCTAGGTGCTGTGTGTTTGGGGTGGTAGGGGTGACTGACTGGTAAAGTGAGTCTTTGCTGAGGGAGGGATATGGGTATTTTCTATTAGGAGGTCAGTATCACCAATAAAGATGGTGTTTGGGGGTATTAGGTGATGTCCACCATTACAGGGGGCACCATGTGTTATAGGTCACCTCCCCTGATCAAATGCAGTAATCCTCTACTGGGCACTCTGGAGGATGACTGCATTTGATCAAGGGAGGTGACTTATACAGCATGGTGAGGGTGCAGCCATTATGCGGATCCCATGCTTTATAGTTCATCATTATCTCTCCATCTCATTCATTGAATACCGGCCGCAGAGAACCTGTTAGTTCACACAATGGAGTGTGTGGCTCCGGCCGTACGCTCCATTGTGTGCAGCGGTGAATTCGGATGTGGGCGCACATGAGTGGGCCCGCACCCAAATTCAGAAGGAATGAACATCATCCAGCCGATACTGCAGTGACTTGATGATCTTCAGTGATACCAGCCGCTCTGTGATCCGGCTGGGTCACAGAACGGCCTGTGTTATACATAGTGTGCACATGGCCTAAGGCACAGAGACAGGGGGAATGATGGTAACTGGTCACACAGCTGGTACATGTGTTTGCATGCAGTATACGCACCGCTGGCACCTACTATGCAGTACATACACTGCCGGCATATATGTTTATGTGTCATACAGTGACTGCTGGTATATTTTTATGTGTGTGGTATATTTATAGCTAATATATACCTATATGTGTGGTATAATTGCTGCTAGTATATATATATATGTATGTGTGCAGTTGATCACTAATTATTGGGGGGGGGGGGGGGCGCCATTTTAATTTTCGCCTCAGGCGGCAGAATGGCTAGAATCGGCCCTGATAGGAGTTGTAGTTCTCCCTGATCTGTACGCTGCTTTTCCCATCTCTAGTCTTTAGAAATTTGCTTTTGTTCTTTTTACAATATCAAATATGTCCATGTGACCTGTCCAGCGCTCTCTGGACTCTCACAGCCACCACGCAGATTCTCTGCCAAGGTACTGCTGTATACACTAGCACCATAGTATTACACTGCCGTATACACTAGCACCATAGTATTACACTGCCGTATACACTAGCACCATAGTATTACACTGCTGTATACACTAGCACCATAGTATTACACTGCCGTATACACTAGCACCATAGTATTACACTGCCGTATACACTAGCACCATAGTATTACACTGCCGTATACACTAGCACCATAGTATTACACTGCTGTATACACTAGCACCATAGTATTACACTGCCGTATACACTAGCACCATAGTATTACACTGCCGTATACACTAGCACCATAGTATTACACTGCTGTATACACTAGCACCATAGTATTACACTGCCGTATACACTAGCACCATAGTATTACACTGCCGTATACACTAGCACCATAGTATTACACTGCCCTATACACTAGCACCATAGTATTACACTGCTGTATACACTAGCACCATAATATTACCCTGCTGTATACACTAGCACCATAGTATTACACTGCCGTATACACTAGGACCATAGTATTACCCTGCCGTATACACTAGCACCATAGTATTACACTGCCGTATACACTAGCACCATAGTATTACACTGCTGTATACACTAGCACCATAGTATTACACTGCTGTATACACTAGCACCATAGTATTACACTGCCGTATACACTAGCACCATAGTATTACACTGCCGTATACACTAGCACCATAGTATTACACTGCCGTATACACTAGCACCATAGTATTACACTGCCGTATACACTAGCACCATAGTATTACACTGCTGTATACACTAGCACCATAGTATTACACTGCCGTATACACTAGCACCATAGTATTACACTGCCGTATACACTAGCACCATAGTATTACACTGCCGTATACACTAGCACCATAGTATTACACTGCTGTATACACTAGCACCATAGTATTACACTGCCGTATACACTAGCACCATAGTATTACACTGCCGTATACACTAGCACCATAGTATTACCCTGCCGTATACACTAGCACCATAGTATTACACTGCCGTATACACTAGCACCATAGTATTACCCTGCCGTATACACTAGCACCATAGTATTATCCTGCCGTATACACTAGCACAATAGTATTACCCTGCCGTATACACTAGCACCATAGTATTACCCTGCTGTATACACTAGCACCATAGTATTACACTGCCGTATACACTAGCACCATAGTATTACACTGCCGTATACACTAGCACCATAGTATTACACTGCCGTATACACTAGCACCATAGTATTACCCTGCCGTATACACTAGCACCATAGTATTACACCGCCGTATACACTAGCACCATAGTATTACCCTGCTGTATACACTAGCACCATAGTATTACCCTGCCGTATACACTAGCACCATAGTATTACACTGCCGTATACACTAGCACCATAGTATTACCCTGCCGTATACACTAGCACCATAGTATTACCCTGCCGTATACACTAGCACCATAGTATTACACTGCTGTATACACTAGCACCATAGTATTACACTGCCGTATATACTAGCACCATAATACTGCCGCACTGCCCTATACACTAGCACCATAATACTGCCGCACTGCCGTATACACTAGCACCATAGTATTACACTGCCGAATACACTAGCACCATAGTATTACACTGCCGTATACACTAGCACCATAGTATTACACCGCCGTATACACTAGCACCATAGTATTACACTGCCGTATACACTAGCACCATAGTATTACCCTGCTGTATACACTAGCACCATAGTATTACCCTGCCGTATACACTAGCACCATAGTATTACACTGCCGTATACACTAGCACCATAGTATTACACTGCCGAATACACTAGCACCATAGTATTACCCTGCCGTATACACTAGCACCATAATACTGCCGCACTGCCCTATACACTAGCACCATAGTATTACACTGCCGAATACACTAGCACCATAGTATTACACTGCCGTATACACTAGCACCATAGTATTACCCTGCTGTATACACTAGCACCATAGTATTACCCTGCCGTATACACTAGCACCATAGTATTACACTGCCGTATACACTAGCACCATAGTATTACACTGCCGTATACACTAGCACCATAGTATTACACTGCTGTATACACTAGCACCATAGTATTACCCTGCCGTATACACTAGCACCATAGTATTACCCTGCCGTATACACTAGCACCATAGTATTACACTGCCGTATACACTAGCACAATAGTATTACCCTGCCGTATACACTAGCACCATAGTATTACACTGCCGTATACACTAGCACCATAGTATTACCCTGCCGTATACACTAGCACCATAGTATTACACTGCCGTATACACTAGCACCATAGTATTACCCTGCCGTATACACTAGCACCATAGTATTACCCTGCCGTATACACTAGCACCATAGTATTACACCGCCGTATACACTAGCACCATAGTATTACACTGCCGTATACACTAGCACCATAGTATTACCCTGCCGTATACACTAGCACCATAGTATTACACCGCTGTATACACTAGCACCATAGTATTACACTGCCGTATACACTAGCACCATAGTATTACACGGCCGTATACACTAGCACCATAGTATTACCCTGCCGTATACACTAGCACCATAATACTGCCGTATACACTAGCACCATAATACTGCCGCACTGCCGTATACACTAGCACCATAGTATTACCCTGCCGTATACACTAGCACCATAGTATTACACCGCCGTATACACTAGCACCATAGTATTACACTGCCGTATACACTAGCACCATAGTATTACCCTGCCGTATACATTAGCACCAACAGCGGGGGGGCCGGGCTGCGAGCGGGGGGGGCGGGCTGCGAGCGGGGGGGCCGGGCTGCGAGCGGGGGGGCCGGGCTGCGAGCGGGGGGGGGGGGGGGCCGGGCTGCGAGCGGGGGGGGGGGGGGCGGGCTGCGAGCGAAGGGGGCCGGGCTGCGAGCGGGGGGGCCGGGCTGCGAGCGGGGGGACCGGGCTGCAAGCGGGGGGGCCGGGCTGCAAGCGGGGGGGCCGGGCTGCGAGCGGGGGGGCCGGACTATCGCGCAACGACTGTTTACACGGAACGATCTGCGAATTTTT